>ML675703.1:181025-237980 GCA_007922155.1 Mesoclemmys tuberculata
CCCCGCGCCCGGCCTCCTTCCGCCCCGGCCCAACATGGCGGCAGAAGTCCCGCCTCCCGCCGCTAACCGCCAATCATCTCACGGGGGAGGCGGGGCTGCGCCGCAGCCGCCCTGTCCCCGCCCTCTCTCAGGGTGAGCTGGGCTCCCCAGGGGTTTGCTGCCCCCTAGCGGGGCCGGCCAGGCAGCGCAGGGGCTGGGGTGCAGCCACCCCGAAGGGGGGCCCGCGACACCCCCCCGCTCACTGCCCTCCCCCACTGACTCCCTTGGGTCACGCGCGGCCCAGCGGGGGGCTTCCGTGGGTCCTGTTCCCGCCTCGCGTGGGGCGCCGAGGTGCACCCCGCTGAGTCCCAGGGCATCGAAAAGAGGGGGTGTTGCAACGTGCAGCCTCGCCGCACGTAACGTCCTTCTGTCCGTCTGGCCCACATGGGCCTTGTGCACAGGCTGCTCAGACGGCAGCCGACTGGGCTTTGCGGGGCTCAGAGGGCCCCAAGTCCTCTCGTGGAGGTAGTCCACAAATCTACATTTGCTCAATGGGGGGGGACGAACCCCCCCCAAACAACACACAAAACCAACGCGCAACTCAAGAGCCGACCTCGTTTTCCAGCCAGCTCTGCTTCCTGACCTGGGTCATGCACGAGCGGGAGGTGACGTGGACTGGAATATACACAGCTAAAGAGGGTGACATCTGAACGGCCGGATTCTGTGGTGTCAGCTCAGGGGAACGTCTACTGGGCTACCAGCACAATCCGATTACGCCGGCTGGTGTGCCATGGCTCAGTGTGTTATTGAACTCGCCTCTCCAGAGCGATCGCCTGCGCCAAGCTAAACGCAACCCAGCCTGGTTGCCCTGTTCTGGCCTAAAAAAAAAATCTATAAAAGGGGCAGCGTCCATTTAAAAATCAGTATTTTAAAAGCTTCTTCCGGTGCGTTGTGGCCACACTCAAGTGCCAGGGAAAATAAGCAACCGCCTTCCGCAGGTGTAAGATTGCACAGTTCATATACCCAGTGGGACTGTCGCTTCTACTCTATTTGGCCATAGGAGTCACCCAGGGGGCAGCATGTGGGTTGCAATTGAGGCTGAAGGATACATTCACTGTGCTTCTAAAACTTCTCCCATTGGTTTTATCCGCCCCTCCCCCCCCAAAGCCCGACGCTTTCGAAGAACCATGGAGTCAGCCCCCAAAATATCATAAAATCAGTTTAAAATTGATGAGATTTAATTAAATAACATAAATAAAGATGGAGCGATTCACCCGCTGGCCTTGGAGCCAGTAGGGCTTGAGTTTCTTTGATTTTCTTCCCAGTCACTGGGACTAAACGCACCTTTTCTTTTATTAAATAAAAGCAGAGCTGGGGCTTTAAGAGAAACTCCACAGATCACAAGTGTTGGTCAGAATGGGACATTTCTCCTCATTTTAATTCCCCGCAGAAGGAGATTTCTAGGGCTCCTTTTACCCATCCTCAGATCAGGTCCCCGTTTGAGTTTAAAATTCTCCCAGCTTTCCCCTTCTATTACCTGCCTCGATCCCAGCCCCTGCATAGAGAGGGGTCTGTGTTTGCATTTTAAGTGCCAGCCACGTGCCCTGCCAGCTCTGGTCCCAGGGGAGGGGGCTCTCTGAGGTGTGAGAAGTGCCTTAATGCTGCCCTTCCTCTCCGACCGGTAAGTGCATCCGTTGTTGCATAACCATGAGCCTATTGCATCGCCGTTACTTCTCTCCTGCAGGTTGATGGGGTTACCCGCCCAGCCTGTGAAAACCCAGCTGTATGCATGTCCAAAGGAGCCATTCCTGACCCTACTGTGTACTGACAGGGCTCCCAACTGCCTGCCCCCCACGCAAGCCGTCCCTGCCTCTATCGCGCAATGCCATGAGGGGGATCCCCAGGGGTCGAAGCTCCCCTGTGCCTGGCACCTGTTTAGAGGCACCTCTCCCCTTTTCCACAGCTGATGAGTGTTTTGCCACTGATTTGCCTTTCCCCCCAGGCAGTGCATCTTTCAGGGCTGCTCCCTCCTGCCCCATGGCTGGCCTGGCTTTAGGGGGGGCTCTGCTCTCTCCTGGGCCCAGCCCGTTTATTGAGGCAGCTCTCCACTCACCCAGTCCTGGTGGGGGGGTCAATCTTCCCTTCCCTGCTGCCAATGTGTCTTTTGTCACTGCTCGTTCTGTCCCCCCAGCCGGTGAGCATTTGGGGGCAACTCTCTCCCTTGTGTCCCAAGCCACTTTCTGAGCTGCTCCCCCCTTCCCCTGGTCTGAAACCTCTTGCTGAGGGGCTCTGCCCTTCCACACAGTTGGCGCAGCTCTCAGGGCTGCTCTGATGTCAGCTGCAGCCCACACGTCTCTCTCCTCCTCTCTGGCCAGCGTGCCTTTGGTGGCCGCCCTCTCCTGGTCCACAGTCAGGGTGCCTTGCTGCGCTGTGCTCCCCTCCCCCAGGGCTGCCCCGTTTTGGGGGGGGGTTCTCTCCACTACTGTGCTGGGTGCTTTTCTGGGGGCAGCGCTGTTCTTGGGCAGCCCAGGGGCAGGGCCCTTGTGGGTGCGCCGGTGTTTGATCAGGTGCGAGGCCTGGCTGAAGCACTTGCCGCACTGGGGGCAGGCGTAGGGGCGCTCGCCCGTGTGGACGCGTCGGTGCTGCACCAGGGTGGAGCGGTCGCTGAAGCGCTTGGCGCAGACGCCGCACTCGTAGGGGCGCTCGCCGGTGTGGGTGCGCTGGTGGATGATGAGGTTGGAGCTGTGGTGGAAGCTCTTCCCACACTCGAAGCAGGTGTAGGGCTTCTGGCCCAGGTGGATCTTGCTGTGGGTCAGGAGGTTGGAGCTCTGCGAGAAGGCACGGCCGCACTCCCCGCACTGGTAAGGCCGCTCCCCGGTGTGCGTGCGCTGGTGCACGATCAGGTTGGACTGCAGCCGGAAGCTCTTCTCGCACACCGGGCAGCGGAAAGGCTTCTCTCCGGTGTGGATGCGCATGTGCCGCAGGAGGTCCGAGGTCTGCCTGAAGCCCTGGCCGCACTCAGGGCACTGGTTGGACTTCTCCGATGGGGGTGGGAGGCTCTTGCTGGTAGCAGAATTTCTTTCAGCTGCCTCCTTGCTGCAGCGCTTAGCCAGTGACGGCAGCTGGGTATAGGGCGGCTGTTCTCTGTGCACGGAATGGGCGGGTGGCTGTTCCCAGCTCAGCAGAGGAGGCGGCTGTTCCCTGCACACAGGAGCGGGCGGTTGTTCCCTGCACACAGGAGTAGAGGGTGGATGTTCCCTGAATAAATGAGGGGGCGACTTGTCCCTGAGAACAATAGGGGGCGGTTGTTGCCTGTCCACAGGAAGGACAGGCTGTTCCCTGCTCAGCAAAGGGGGTGGCTGTTCCTTGCACACAGGAGAGGTGGGGAGCTGCTGTTTCCCACCCCGAAAGGTGGCTGCTCGACAGGTTTTCTTTCTCTCCGAGCCAGGGCTCTGTGGTGCTCTCCTCTTGGGCCGTCTTGGTGAGGCCCTTGGCGTTGGAGCCGCTTCAACAGGCCCCTTCGCCTCCCCATGGTGCATCACGGCCATCTCCTCAGTGTTCAGCACCCTCCCGGTGTCTGCTGGGACCAAAAGAGAAGCGGTGTGTGAGCCGGGCCCCCGGGGGAAGCCAGCAGAGGGATCTAAACTAAGACTGGCTGGAGAGTGGAATGCACATTTCACAAAAGTATTTGAGCTTTTGGAAAAACGTTTGTCCTGAATTGGGACAAAAAGCCCAAAATTTGACATTTTCCCCCAAATGAACCCCACAATATTTCACTGAGGACACACACAGCTGCAGGAATGTTTCTGTGTGAGAAATGAAACGTGCTCTCCGGGATTCCCGGCTGCCTGCCCACGGGGGTCAGGAGAGCCTGGGAGCTCTGGCTCTGGGGAAGCCACCAGGCCAGCTACTGAGGACCCAGACAGCTTGGGAGCCGGGGTTTCCAGTGCTTCCAGGCCCTTGACGCCCTGTAGTTCAGAAACCCAGGCCTGGGGGCAGCCCTCCAGGGGACCTGCTGAAGCACTGGGGAGGGATGAGCTGGTGACACACCGGGGGGTTTCCATCAGTCCCCTGCCTGGTTTCTGCCCAAATTCTGCCAACATTGAGATGTTTTCCTGGAACATTTCGACTTCAGCAAATCTTCATTTTCTGATGGAATAAAGGTCCCTGGGAAAATCTCCAGACAGCACCAAAGTAGCCCCATTATCTAAACCAGGGCAAACATCCACCTGGAGGCTCCTACTTCGGTTTACCCTTAACTTGTTTCCAGTTGCATGGAACTGAACCAAAACAAGCTTGGTTAAAACTAAAATAAAGATGTTCTCACGGTCCAGTGCAGCTGTTTAACTGAAACCATTTATATTAAATTGTCTATTTCAGGTATTGTCAGGCCCCCACCACCATAGTATGCAAGAGCCTCACGATCCTTAGTGTATTTACACACATGCACCCTTGGGTGGCAGGGACGGGCTGTTATCCCACACACAGTTGGGAACAGATACACAGAGGGAATAAGTGACTTGCCCAAGGTCACAAAGGGCATCTGTGGCAGAGCCCAAATTGTTCAGAACATGTGACTTGGAGAATCATGGTTCTGCCTCCCCCATGGCTCAGTGAGTCCAGCTGTGGGGCAGGGCTGTGGCTGCTCCTGGCTGCGTGGCTCGGCACCTCCCCCATGGCTCAGCAAACGCAGCTTTGCCTTGGGAGCTCATGGCTGGGATCCTGGGATTTTGCTTTCCGAGCTGGCTGATTCATCCCTCACCTGTCCGGACGTCCCTCTGGGTCTCCTGCTCCTCCAGGGGCGGGGGATCTGGGACGCACGGCTCCTCCCCTTGCTCCAGCTGAGAGATCAGGCCGGGTTTGCGAACCGGAAAACCTGCCCAGGGGGAAGAGAAGAGGCGTGGTCAGGGAGTCCCAGGGCTTGGTACAGAAGCCCCTCTGTGCTGGGGAGGTGGCAGTGGGGAATTGGGACAGGCAGTGTGAGGAGAGGCCAGCACAGTTTAACGGTGACAGCTCTGAACGCACAGAGAAAGACGAGAGCGCTGTCCAACAGGGCAGAAGCCCCAGCGCAGACAGGCAGGGCGTACAGGCATAGCGTGTGTGTACTCGAACAGGGACTAGGCCCTTTTAAAAACCCTGCCATAGAGCCCCAAATTGGAAGGCCAGCAGGGCCCATTCTGAGTAGACAGTTTAGCCTCCGGCCCTGAGCAGGTTGGGAAAAACGCTCCAAAGAAAAGTTTCCTTTGGCAAATGCCAGACTGGAAACTTTTTGGAATGTATAATTTAGGATGAATTCAAAACAAAATTTGTATGATCTTTTTAGATTGGTTACTGGTAGCAGTGCATCATAGGACACAGCTCAAAGTCACTCCTCTATGTACTGTGGTTTTTCATTCATTTATTATTTGTAATACTGTACTGCCCTAGGAGCCTCCACTTGGAGCTAGAATCCTATTGTGCCCGGGGCTGTACAAACACAGAACAAATAGACAGTCTGTCCCAAAAAGCTCACGGTCTCGTACATGGCAAGAGCCAGCAGATCTGTACAGGCAGATGATGGAGTACAGGGAAACCATGAGACAATATTATCTAAATACACAAGACATAGAGGGGGGAAAAAGGTAGAACAGAGTAAATAGCGTGAAGGCGGCAAATGTCATGATCGTTCCACTGGTGTCAAACTATTTCACTACAGCATAATCAGGAGATGCTTTGCTTTAGAAAATAAGATAAAATGTTTCAATCTGTACTAAGCAGCCACTGATCTTAATTTTTTTTAAATAAAAACATTTTGACTATTATTGTGTAATAATCTTATTACATGACTTGACATGAGAAGATATGTTGTGTTGTAACCTTCAGACGAGAGGAAGAGCTCTGTGTAAGCTCAAAAGCTTGTCTCTTTCACCAACAGAAGTTGTTCCAATAAAAACTATACCTCACCCATCTTGTCTCTTATGTCAGGTGTCATGAAATAATGTAAAAATAACGCACATCACGAGGCAAGAAAAATGAAATAAAAAATGTCTAAAAATGCTTTTTAGAATTTCTATTTCATGGGAAATTTCAGGAATATTTAGTTTTGTTCTGATGCAGAATGAAAACAAATTTTGGATGGTTGAAATGTCCAGCAAAATGGAAATTCAGATTTTTGACCAGACCTGCTCCTGATTAATCCAAGCCAGAGAGTCTCAACCAGCGATTCCTGCACCCAGCCCATCACAGAGTTGCTCAGGGAATTATTTTTCTTTCCCCACCATGAAAAACTTTTAGGAAGGGGGGAGATTTATTTTTAAAAACTTTTTCAGGTTTTTGTTGAAAATCACACGTTTGGGGGGTTTTCAGCAACTGAAACCCAAAAACATTTGAGGGAAAGTTTTTGTGAAAATTTCTGTTTCATCAAAAAAGATCCTATTTCCATAGAAAATAATTTTGATGGTAAGGTTTGTAGCCATCCTAGCTAGGAGCAATGTGCTGTAAGCGCGTGTGTTGTGTTTCTGAATCTCCTTCAAATCGAAGGGCATAGGGGTAAATCTGGGACTCCCATTGCTGCATCCTACCAAGGGACCAGGGAATAGTCTGTAGCTAGAGCAGGGTGAAAATTTTCCATCAGAACAATTTAACTTTTGGTGGAAACCATGGCAGCTGCAAGGATAGTCAGTTCCCTGGGAGGCCAGCTGGCCAGTCCCCTGGGGAGCGTGTCAAACCAGTCAGAAATGTTTATAAAATTCTCTTTCCATTCTTTCAAAACAGAATTTTCCAAACATTGTGGTTACATAAGAAATTTCTAATTTCCGACTTTTGTTAGGATTTTGGAAATGTGGAATTTCTCATGGGTTGATATTCTGGTTAATCACTGTGCTACTTGGAGCCTGATCGACTTGGGGTAGCAGAGACTTCACCGTGAGAGTTGCTCTGTAATTAACCATCCAGACTCTTTGTAACAGAAAATTGGAGGTTTGATTGAACAAAAGCTTTAGCAGACAGTGTGTGTTTTAGTCAATTTAAAAAGAATTTCTATTGGAACACTCAAGTCCCCAACATTTAAAATTTTCAGGCAAAACCCAGTTTTTGGCTATTTATTAATTTTTAATGGAGGGGGCAGGTTTTGGATAAAAAAATGTTGGAGTTACATCAAAAAGTTTACATTTCCCATTGAAAATTTAACAAGAACTAAAACAAAAATTAGTTGCCACTGAAATTTTCTTATGGAAAAAAAAAGAATCTCCATTTTCTATCCAGTTCCACTCACAGCCAGCCAGCAGTGGTCACATTTTTTGTTCAGCAACATCAATGGATTTAAAACAAACTATTTGCAAGTGAAAATTTTCCATTTTCAAAAGAAGTTGAAAGAAGTTCAACTTCAACTTCAAAAGAAGTTACTAGTTTTGTTTTCTCTCTCCAGTTTTTCCTTTTTTCCCCAGTAGCAAAATAGTAAATGGGGTAAGGAGGGAGGAGGAGAGAGGAAAGGATGGGAAAAAGAGAGGGGGGAAACAAAGATTTATCTTTTTAGTTTGGGTTTTGTTGAACAACTTGGAATATTTTTGCAAAATTCTTTTTTAAATTTATTCAGTTTCTTTAAAAAATAAAATTCAGTGGAAAAGTTCTGCCTAGAGCTTCCAAAGTGGACAGGAAGCATGGATATTAACCCAGCTCACCCAGCGAGCTGACGCTCCGATAATTCTCATACATGACGTCCCTGTACAGCCGCTGCTTCTCCTCATCTAACAACCACCACTCTGCCTCAGTCAGAGACACAGCCACGTCCTCGAACTGCACTGGTACCTGCAACCACAAACACATCCTCTTCAGTACAGACCACTCCAAGGACGATCCCCTGCTCACCAATGCCTGTGCTGAGGAACAATCTCCTCCCACCCCCCAAACATTTGCCGGTCCTCCCCCACCCCGCTCAGTGCCAGCTGTTTCAGGGCCAATCCCTGAAAAGAGGTGATCAGGCAAGAAGTAGGCAGGGCCAGGTGCTGAGGAAACAGGACCCACAGAGTTTGAGTGTGTACGGTGGGGTTAGAATCCTGACAATGGTATTGGTCCATTACTAGATGGAAATGGTAGATTTATCAATAATAATATAGAAAAGACAGAAGTATTCAATGAATAGTTCTGTTCTAGACTGGGAAAAACCTCATCATAAGGTGATACCACTCTTTCCATTCCATTAGTATCTCTGAAGGATGTTAAACAGAAGCTACTAAAGTAAGACATTTGTAAATCAGCAGGTCCACATAATTTGCGGCCAAGAGTTTTAAAAGAGCTGGCTGAGGAGCTTGCTGGACTGTTAGTGTTGATAGTCAATACGTCCGGGAGTACTGGGGAAGTTCCAGAAGACTAGAAGACAGCTAATGTGCCAATTTATAAAACAGGTAAGCAGGATGACCTGGGTAATTATATGCATGGTAGCCTGACATCAATCCTGGGCAAGATAATAGAGCAGCTGATACACGACTCAGTTAATAAATATTTAAAGCAGGGTAATGTAATTAATGCCAATCAACATTGGCTTATGGAAAATAGGTCCTGTCAAACTGACTTTTTTTTTTAAATGAGATTACAGTTTTGGCTGACAAAAGTAATAATGTTGACATATTATACTTAGAGTTCTGTAAGGTATTTGACTTGGTACCACACGACGTTTCGATTAAAGAACTAGAACAATAGAACATTAAGATGGCAAACATTAAATGGATTAAAAACTGGCTAACTGATAGGTCTCAAAATGTAACTGTAAACGGGGAATCATCATCGAGTGAGCATGTTTTCAGTGGGACCCACAGGGATGGGTTCCTGGTCCTATGTTATTTAACATTTTTATCAAAGACCTGGAAGAAAACAAACAAAAAAAACCCCATCACTAATAAAGTTTGCAGATGACACAAAAATTGGGGGATTGATAAATTATGACGGGGATAGGTCGCTTATACAGGGTGATATACATCACTTGGTAAATTGGGTTCAAGCAAACAATATGCATTTGGCCCTGTTGTGACCATTGCTGCAATACCCTGTCCAGTTCTGGTGCCCACAATTCAAGGAGGATGTTGATAAATTAGAGAGGGCTCAGAAAAGAGCCACGAGAATGATTAAAGCATTAGAAAACCTGCCTGATAGTGATAGACTCAAGGAGCTCAATCTGTTTAGCTTAACAAAGGGAAAGTTAAGGAGAGACTTGATCAGAGTCTAGAAGTAACATCACAGAGAAGAAATATTTAATAATGGACTCTTTGGTCTAGCAGGGAAAGGTAGAACGTTATCCAATGGCTGGAAGTTGAACCTAGACAAATTCAGACTGGAAATACAGTGTAGATTTCAAATGAGGGTGGATTCTCCACTACGGACAATTTTTAAATCAGGATTGCATCTTTTTCTAAAAGCTCTGCCCTTGGAGTTATTTGTGGGCAGGTCTGTGGCCTGGGCAATACAGGAGATCAGACAAGATGATTCCTAAATCCCAAGACCAGAAGGGACCACTGTAATCTTATTTTGGGAAGAAGGAGTTTGCAGACACATCAAACAATTACCATGCGGCTTTCTATGTCCTGCACAGTAATGCTGAATTGCGGAAGTGGCTTGTGTGTTAGCTTAGGGCCCTCCAATTTGGAGAGCACATTTTCTGGAAGAGAATCCATGAGGCCCACAATTTTGTTCAGTACGATCACTACAGGATGGCAGCCCTTACAGAGAGAGAGAATCCCAAACTTTCATAGAACGTCAACACGGGGTGATTAAACTCAACACGGCAGGAGACAACACAACAGGAGAGAGCCCTGAGGTGTCACTGTTATAAGGGAGGCTTTAAATGAGAGCGGACCCTCTCCCGCTCTCCCCAGGGGTATATTTTCCAGTCTCTGGAGGCCCCTTCACACAGCTGGTTTGAGATGCCACGTGTGGTGAATTCACTCCCTCAGAATCCCCCGATTAGCAGCACTGGCAGCTCTTGCTAGCCAAGATCTCTCCCACTGGCCCCTCTATGTTGGCGGGGCTGTACAAGTCCACAAGCGCTCAGATGCCCACGAGTTGCCACTGACTTGGAGCACAACGTTAGTTACCAGCTGGGAGACGCGCGGGGCCTGGTTTCCAGGGGGGACGGGTGACTCCACAGCACCAGCTAAAGATAGCGCAGCTGCAGCTGCTCAGCGCCTGGACCATCAGGCCGCGGGCGTCTCACGTTGGGGACCCAAATTCTGAAGCACCCAAACTCCCTGGAGATTCTCGAACAAGACTTTACAGGGACAGACACAGGAACCCGGCTTCCCTGTGGCTTCCACAGTCTCTCCTCTCTCCAGCCCGGTCCCTCACTGAGATAACCGGAGTTAAACTCTCTCACCTCTAGCCCCGGCCATTTGGGCTCTGGCTGCCCCAGCTGGAACCCCTCTGCCAGGGCCACGGCCTGGGCGCAGGTCTCGGGCCCACGCGCCCAGACCCAGCTCTGCATTTCCTCCGGCAGGACGGTCAGGAACTGCTCCAGGATCAGCAGCTCCAGGATCTGCTCCTTGGCGCGGCTCTGCGGCTCCAGCCAGCGATGGCAGAGATCCCGGAGGCGGCCGTAAACCTCCCGCGGCCCCTCGGCCTCCTGGTAGCAGAATTCCCTGAAGCGCCGGCGCTGTGTTTCCGGGCTGATGCCGTAGCGGCGCAGGATGGTCGCCTTCACCTTCCCATAGTCACTGGTCTCGGTGATGTCTAGGCTGCCGTAGGCCAGCTGGGCTTTCCCGGTGAGCTGCGGCTCCAGACGGGTTGTCCACTCCCCTCTCGGCCACCGGCGGGCATCAGCCACGCACTCAAAGGCGGCCAGATAGGCCTCGATATCGTCCTCTGGCGCCAGCTGTGGCAGCTGCGGGGTTCCCCGGGCTGGTGCTGGGGTTGGCGTGGCCTCGGAAGGCGTCCGCGTGGCAGACGGCTGCTCCTCTCGGCTTGGGGGCGTCTCCTCATTCGGCCCTACTCCAGCCTGTTCCAGGCCCCTCGGGGACTCGCTGCCCCCCCGGGACGCTGGGTTTCCACGTCCAGGGGCACAAGCCGGGGCTGGCCCAAGTGCAGGAGGGGGCGGCAGTTCTAGCAGTGGTTCCTGCTCCCGCTCCCCTCGGGGCGGCGATAGCGCCTGCTGCTGCTCACTCCGGTCCTGCTCCAGACTCGGCGGTGGCTCACTGCCCCCCGGGGACGCTGCCCCTCGGTGCCTGAGGGCGCAGGCCGGAGCAGGCACCACCTGTGGGAGGATGCGCAGGGCCTGCAACACCTCTTGCCACGCGTCCTCCCAGTGCTGCAGCATCTCCTGCGACTCGTACCGGGCTTGCTGCGGCGCCACCCACCTCAGCAGCTCCCCGATGGTGCCGCACTGCACCACAATAGGCAGCTCGCCCGACCGCTCCTGCCCCGCCTCCGGCTTGGCGCCAGCTGGGGCCTGCTGCCCCCTCAGCTCCGCGGGACACGCTGACCGCTCCACCTGGATCTGGAACTGCAGGTCCAAAGTCCCTTCCGGCCCCTGCCCTGCAGCCATTGCTGCTCCCAGGGGTGTCTCCCAGCAGGGGACTGGCTCAGACCCCAGGGCCAGGCCTTTCTGTCTCATTCACGCCCCTGGCAGGAAGCATCCTGCCTCTGGCTTCACACCACATGAGCTGGGGGGAGGAGCAGTCCTAGAATGGTAGAAGCTATGGGGTGGAAGGGACCTCAGGAGGTATCTAGTCCAAGCCCTGCTCAGAGCAGGGCCAACCCCAGCTCAATCATCCGTCTCGAGGGCACAGAGGCACAAACTGTCTACCAAACCAGAGCGGCCTCCTGAAGCCGGCGATGATGCTGTCTGGAAAGTGGGGCTTCTCCCGGAGCTCCTGCGGGGGCAAGGGAAACACAGACAGTGAGGGGGTAATTCCATGGCACCAAGGGATTTGACTGTTTAACTCAGCCTGCTAACTCCTCTTCAAAACCACAGCGGCCGAGTCGTCCCTTGGACTGTATCTCGTGTTCACTAACACTCCTCTTCTCCTAGTGTGGACACACCTTTCCCTGCCACAAAAGCCGTGTGTTCTCACAGCGAGCGAGTGGCCACCTCTGCCTGTTAGAGAATCGTCCTAGAGGGAGGCAATGAGGGGCACGACCCTGGGCCTGGGAAAGCTGAGTTCAGTTCCCTGCTCTGTCAGACTCTCCAGGTGAGCCTGGGACGGTCACTCAAACGCAGGCAGACTGAAAGACAGAAGAGCAGGAAGGAGCAAGCTTTAACATCATGACTGCCCTACCACACTGTCTCCTGGAACCCCAAGATCCATTGGGAGTCTGTTGGGCGTTTGTCGTCCTGATCCCATGAGATTTTTCTGGCCAGACTCAGGAAAAAAAAGGGGACCCAGATGACATCGCCACTCCCACTGGCTCTGGCAACATCCCAACCACCATCTGGGATGTGAATCTTTGTCCCCATGTGGTCTTTTCCCTCTCCATTTTATTTCTTCTCTTTCCTATCCTTCCTCTTTTGCCTTCTGTTTAATAAGAGGCTGGCTTAGCAAACCAAGGCTGTGTATTTTGCAATGTAACTGTAAACCTCTGACCAAAAGAGGAGCTAAAAGTAATAGTTTGCCAGGAGCTGGGGTGACTAACAAGATCAAGTGATGGGCCCATGTTTTTCCAATAGTGAGATTGCAAGTAAAGGTCAACCACAACAAAGACAGACACTGCATGTTCTAGCTTTGCTCTCCCCTCATGTGTGTTTGTCTTGTTGGTCTTTTAAATAACAAAAATCAAACTTCAATAATGAAGAACAGCTCCAGCCCCTTTCAACTAACTGTTTCTCTTTTTCCCCAAATGACATGTATTCCCATCTTTAAAAAACTGTCTAAACTGTCAAAAACTGACTAAAAAACTGTCAAAATGATGGGTGCGGTGGGAGGCAGGGAGGTGCAAGGGGAGGATCCTTTTAAAAACTCTCTCCAGTTTAAAAAAAAAGAAAAAATGTGTTAAAATAAAAGCCTTATTTGGTACTTCCCATTTCAAACCTTTAACTGGTTTTCCTTCCTTTCTTTTTCTACCATTAATAAAGGGTACTAGAATGGTTAGCGGTGCGTTTGCCATAGTACTATGCACTGGGGTTACCAATCCCTAAACCTTGTTTCAAAATGTTTAAGGCTGGACACCTGTGACTCTTTTAAGTCCACATATTCCAGCAATGTCACGCAACAACACACATACACCCTCTGCCATCACACACACGGTCAGTCACACACGCCCCATCTCTCTCTTTCTCCCAGCCATACACACGCCCTGTCTCTCTCCTGTGTGGACGCTCTCTCCCATCCCTGACACTGCCCCTCTTCCACACATGCTCAGAGGTGGGGCCAGCCCATTTGGGGGACCCGTCACAGGAACATTCACCCCTTCCCCACCCCCTAAAACACCCATGGCTTTATTCCCACCTGTCCACCCCGCTACATTTGTCTACATTTGGTCACAAAGCGCATTAACACGAGATGAGCCGTCGTGTTAAACCCCCAAATCGGGGGGGGCATACAAAACCGGGGGGGGGGCTGATGGAAGCCCTAGGGAATGGCTCCGTCTGCTTAGCCTAGCGCCAGCCGCGCCCTGCCCGGGACACACTCGCCCTCCTGCGCCCCCGATGCGGTGCGAACCCGGCCCGGCCCGGCCCTCCGCTGCCGCTCCCCCCGCGCCCGGGGCGGTGACAGGGGTGGGCTCGCTGCCGGGCCGGGAGCAGAGCGGGGCTCTTTAATCCCCCAGCCGGAGCCGGGAGCAGGGGCCCCGCTTTACCTGGCTGCCGCGCTCCCCTAGGGACCGCGCGGCTCCTCCGTGGCAGGGGTGGGGGATCTGTGCCTGGAGATGGGGCGCCGGCCTCGGTCTCTCGAGCTCGGCCAGGAGCGATTGATTATGTGGGGCCGGGCCAGAGGGACTTTTCCCATCATGCAAGGCAATGCAGGGTGCTGCTCCGCCTCCCCCCAGCTGGCTTGCTACTATTTGAGAGATGGGGGGGGCCAAGCCTGCCCCAGCTAAAGGTCCCTCCCCCAGGCCAGGGGTGAAGCGACTAGACCCGGGACTCGGTTGATTTCGGGGGACAACTAATGAGAAAACAGGCCGGGCGGAAGGTCGAAGGGAGGGGACACGGAGCCGAGAACTCCGGGCGGCACCCACTGCTCCTGGGAGGTGGCTAGGGAGCCAGCGGACGCTGCCCAGAGGAGCTATGCGAGAGGAACGGCAATAGGCCCCACAGTCGCAGAGCGCCCCCGCAGCCAACCTCCTCTCCCCGCTCCCGGGTTGCGTTTTTGGGTACAGCCGCTGCCAGGAGCAGTGGCGCTTCCTGGGCCTGAGATGAGGCGGTGGGGCGGGCCTGGAGGCCGTTTATACAGGAATCCCTCGTCTGGCACTGAGAAGCTGCTGGCTCCACGGCTCTTTAGGCTGGTTCTTGCAATCCAGCCTAAGAGGCGGGTGCCTCTGAGGCAGGGCACGGGGGGCTGTGTGGACAAGGATCCCACACTCAAAGCAGAGGGGCTGCTGACTCGGGGATGGGACACGGGGCTATTTGTGCAGTTTTGTGATATGGGTCCTGGGGATCCTTTCTACAGGGACCCCTTGCCCAGCATTTAGATGTGGCTGATTCTGGGGTGGGATGTGGGGCGGTGTTTAGGCAGAGATCCGTCAGCTTGGGGCTGAGATGCAGCCCGCTGTAGGATGCTGGGGACAGCAGAGTGCCCTCTGTGCAGGGATCCCTTGGGGCGGGTGCCCCTGTTGCGTTGACTCCAGCATGCATGACTTGCGTTTGTACTGGCAGGACATGATCAGGAGGCATCTCCATTCCTCCCCCATAGGGAATAGCCCGCTGTAAACTGGGAGATGAGCCCCAAGCAGGTCTCCCTGGGAACTAGGGGCCAATCGCTGTGGTGTGCAATGAAACCAACCCCGCAATGAATGGACAGTATCGTCGCTGAGCTATCCCAGCCTCGGGACCTAGCACGGACTAGGCTGGAGGACCAGGATCCCATGAGTGCAAGTTCTGCCTCTGATACCCCCTCCTCCCCTGCCCCCCAAGGTTGCCTGCAGGCCAAGGGCAGCACCAGGTGTCCCGTTCAGGGCCTTGGCTCCCCAGCGCCATGGCTCAGTGGCTGTCACTGGCTCTGCCCTCATGCCTCCTCTTTCATGTGGACATTGATGGGGTCTCTGCCCCCACCAGCTGGCTCTGCCCTGTAGCCAGCGCATTAGCGGGGTCTCTTCCCAGCACAGAGGGTGGTTACAACTGGATGATAGAATGCTCGTATATGGTAATATTTAGGACTGCAGAGAATTCTGTGTTCAGTACTTGCTTGATGAGAGAGGACACTAGTTTTGATGAAAGGAATAAAGCCAAACTGTTGCTCTATCTTGGCTCTTTCTCTTTTGGAGATCAGCGCTCCCTTCCCTCGGTTCTAGCAGAGTGCAAAGCGCTCTGCCTGGGTCCCTAGGTTCTGGGGTCCCTAGGTTCTGGGGTCCCTGCTGCAGCCAGAAGGAGGGAAGCGCTGGTCTCCCGTCCTCCTGGCTGTAGAAGGGAGCCACTGCCTAGGGACCCTGGTAGTGCGCACAGGGCTACAGGATATGTGCGGTTTTCCTGCTGCAGCCAGGGGAACGGAAGATCAGCGAGGAGGACTCCTTCCATCTGGCTGCAGTGGGGAGGGGTGGAGGGTTGTTGGTGAAGACTGGTGGCCCTTCAGGGTTATAAAAATAATATCAGTGACCTTTGAGACAAAAAGGTTGTGAACCACTGGCTTAGATGTATGGTACAAGATAGGGACTGAGATTTTCGTAGCTGACTTCCTACCTGGAGCAGCCTTGCCTCAGGAACTTCTGTCAGCTGAACAAGAACATGAGATCCTTAACCTGATAGAAAACACAGAAGGACACAGAAAGTCTCAACAAAGCCAGTTATGTGCCACTTTCAAGGCAGGGGGTAGAAAGGATCTGAGAACAAGATATACTGTACAAAACCAATATTAGCGCATGTTCACATTCAACATTCTGCCAGATGGCTAGATATCAGAGGAGAAAGTCCAGCTACCTCCCAAACAGAGCTGGTTAGAAAATTTTCATCAAGTTTTCCAGGGGACAGTGCCATTTTGACAAAATTTAAAATTTTCATGCAATTGGTCTAGAGAAAGGAGATCAGGAGCATCTGTTCTCTCTGTCCCATAACACAAAAGCAAGAGGACACACTATGAAAATAAAAGTTAGGAAATTCAAAAGTGATCAAAGTAAATACTTTTCCACACAGCACATAATTATCCTGTGGAACTCCCTGCCCCAGGATGCCACTGAGGGCAAGAATTTAGCACAATTCAAAGACAGACTCGGCATTTCTATGGATAACAAGAATATCCAGAGCTAGAGTAGTTAACGCAAAAAATGCCTGGAAACTGCTCCTGCTTCAGGGCTCCTGGGAGCAGACTATTCCTCATCTGCTCCTGCTGGGTTCTTATATCATCCTCTGCAGCATTGGGTATTGGAGATGGGACGCTGGCCTGGACGGAGCTTGGCTCTGAGCCAATCTTACGATGCCCAGGTTACTGTGACTCTGCCTGTAGCTGCCCACACCTGGAAGTGCCTTCATGAGGGAAAAAATGCTGGGTACTGATGGGCTCTTTAGCGAAGAAAAGCAGAACAAGAACCAATGTCTGGGTGCCACTTAAATGAGAAATGAGACAGTGATTTGTCACGGTGAGGGTGACAAACTGAAACAAACGCTCAAGGGGAAACGATGGATTCTCTATCTCCTGATGTCTTCAAACCCTGAGTGGGTGTCTTTCTGGAAGATGCTGTACAAGAAGACACAAGTTCTTGGCACCGAACACAAGTTCTTGGGCTCAATACAGTGGGGTCTGGCTGGAGTTTAATGGTCTGTGCTGTATAAGAAGTCAATCTAATGATGTAATGGCCCCTCCGGGCTTTAATTCTCTGAGTCTATGAAGACACAGTCAATGGAGAGAGTTGATTCCATTGTCCATGGGTCAGAGTCACCGTCAGGTCCACGAATGACCCTTGCTCCAAGTCAGTCAGCGGGGCATCTCAGTGGGGATTCCAACCAGGAGACCGGTTAAAAAAATGGAGAGTAAAATAAAAATACATCTCGGGTTCTTTGTATTAGTTGCCTGGTTACCCAGCTGGATGTCTCTGCTTGGTCCTACCCTGGGCAGCTCCCTCTCAGAGCAATTGTCTCAAGCCCTCTGTAGAGTCAGGCGGCTGTTGCTGCACTGGGTTACACTAGGGGCTGTTTGCCCCAGAGATCAACCTGTGGCACACACCTAGGAGCCCCTCTCTCTCATGTGGAGCAGAGAACTCGTCAGTCCCTGGGGCATGGGGGCCATTTCTTTCTCAGTTCAATCCTCGGATGCCTCCAGGGACCCTGGGCAGAGACCCTGCTCGTGTGCTGGGGGTGGGCCAGAGCCAGCCTGTGGGGGCAGGGACCCCATCAATGTCCCAGTAGCGGGGCAGTTCACTCAGTCACCAATAACCCCACTGTGATGGCGAGGAGACCCTATCAATGCCGGAAGAGCTCCAGAGCCAGCAACAAGGAGCCAAGGAGCTGCAATGGGCACCTAGCGCTACCCTGGCCCTGCAGGCAGCTGTAGGGGGGAACAGGGTGTCGGGGCAGCCCCTGCACCCTATGACAGCTTGACCCTGAGTTTAGGATGGCTCAGTCCCAGCTCTGCCCAGCTGCTGTTAATTGTCCGGAGGGTTTTATTCCTAAACACAGTGAATAGGGGCAGCCAGCGCCTGTCCAGCCTCCACTTCCCAGTGAGCCCTGGTCCCCAGCCACATCTCACCTGCCAAGGGAGTGTTCACCATGGCAGGCGAGTGGAGAGGATTAAGCCGTGGGGGCTGGAGTCACTACAACAGAGACAATGTCGAAAAATTACAAATTTCCCATGGAACTGAAATGTTTGACAAATTCTGTTTCAGAAGAACCCAAATGGAATTTATAAATATTTCTGGCTGGCCTGGTAGGCTTCATGTTGTGTTGGAAAATTTTCACCCAACACTTCACCCAACCCAACCCAACCCAACCCATCACTTGTGTGATGAAAGTGTTATAGACGAGCTAAGTGTTGTTATTATAATAGTCCCTTCTGGCCTGAAAATCTAAGACTCTAGCGTCCATGATGTCTAGGGTATGTATCCATGTATGAGTTAACTGAAGTTTACTGGTTTTTTCCAGTGGGTGAAACCTTGTTTCTTTCTCTCTGTATGCATATGTTACAGGCTTCAGTAATTGCACGGTTAGAGTGCAAAATCATTTCTATTAAAGCTGAATAAAGAGACATGCTAGCTCAGCCAGAAGTTATTGGTCAGGGTGCAGGAATTCCTGGGGGAGGATGCTGCGCTGGATATGCACAATGGACCCTAACATTTAAGAATAATCTATAAATTGTGTCTGCCCAAAATAAATCAGAGCCATGTCTCCTCTGATGAAAGGCTGTCAGTCGGGACCCTGTCCCTTCCTACCTACCAGGGGCTGTCAGTCATGGTTGCGTTCCACTGCCCCCACCACCATGAGGAACTGTAAGTCAGTGCCATGACCCCTATGTCATGAGAAGCTATCAAGGCCACCCCTTGCTATGTAGGTACTTTTTGCCCTACCGGGTCCCATCTCTCCGGTTGTTACAGTCGGTAAGATCACCCTTTTTGGGTATTCTGACAATAATTCCATGTTTCCATTGATCAGAAAGGGGGCGGGGGGGAGCGGGTCTCTTTTTCCCAAACTTAATTGAATAGCTCTGTTACTCTCATCCTAATAAAACTATCACGTGCTTTTAATAATTATGCTGTGATTTGGTCATCTCATGCAGCTTTGTTATTTTGCAGTTTCTTGACTGGAAATAAGGTGACAATTTTTAACAATGAGGGTAATTAACCCTTTGGAGCAATGGTTAATGGAAGGTGGTGGTTTCTCTCTTGCTGGCAATGTTTCAATCCAAACTGGATTTCTTTTTTTAAAAGATGATCTTTTCTACTTCAAAAAGAATTATTTAGGGACATTTTATGGTCCTGTTATACAAGAGATCAGATTAGATGAACACAAGGGTCCCTTCTAGCTTTGGGATCTGTGAAGCTATTAAACATTTTGAAAACGGCGTAGAGAACCACCACAAGAAATGATTGGAGAGCTGGAGAAAATGCCTTACAATGAGCCAGTTAAAGCGCTCAATCTGTTAACTTGATTACAGTATACTTTCACAGGAAAAATATGGGATACTAAAGGGCTCTTTGATCTAGTGGAGAAAGGCAAACTAAGGACCAATGGCTGGAAGCTGAAGCCAGATAGATTTGAAATTGAAACAAGCCACCCCTTTCACAGTGAGTATGATTAACCATTGGAATAAACTCCCAAGGGAAAAATGGATTCTGCATGGATTTTTGATGTCTTCAGATAGACTGGATGCCTGTCTGGACGAGACTTTAGCCAAACACAGGAAATTAGGCTCAGCACGTGAGTAACTAAGCGGAATTCTGTGGTCTGTGATATATAGGAGGTCAGACTAGATGATCTAATGGTCTCTTCTGGCCTTAACCTCCATGATAATCCCCATTTCTCAATCCCAAAACAGGATGGGGTCTAAATCAGAACCTACACTGACATCCCAGAGCCAGGACATTGATGGGGTCTTTCCCTCCTTGGGGAATCTCTGCTGGCTGATTCACAGATCCCTAGGCCAGAAGGGACTACTGTGGTTACCTTGTCTGAATGTCTGAGGCCAGAGACATCCGCTGAATTAATTCCTGCTTCACGTCCAATGACTGTGGCAGAAATAGAGCAGATCTTTAGAAAAAACATCCAGTCATGCTTTGAAAATAGCCAGTGAAGGAAAACCCATCACAGCCCTTGGTAAATTGGTTTCCCCTCACTGTTAAAACTTGTGCCCTATTTCCAGTCTGAATTTGTCTAGTTTCTCATGCTAGCCATTCTTTCTTCTTATACATTTTCCTGCTAGATCCAGGACACGAGCCCTCTATTCTCAAATTTCTGTTCCCAATGAAGGTACTTAGGACCAGATCCTCCAAGGTAATTAAGTGTTTTACTCCTGTTGAAATCCACAGGCGTGAAGCACCTAATTACCAATGGGGATCTGGACATTATAAATTAAGATCTAGTCACACCTTAGCCTTCTCTTTGCTTCCATTGGCAGGGAGTCTCTCATCAGGAACAGAGGGCCCAGAGAGGCTCCCACCCAGCCCCTGTAGCAGCATAAGACACAGATCCAAAGATAAGATGCAGGACATTTTTAAGCCTTGTTTAATAACATCATCATAAAAAAAATTGAAAAGGGCCTATCTATCAAAAAACTTCCCCCCAACATTTATGACTGGCTCTTCCATGACCTGATTCCCCAAGGGAGCCTGGGGCTCAAGGTTTGGGACATATTCCAGGATGGTGATTTCAATCCCTGCTTACATAACAACTGCACATCTTTGTTACATGGCCAATGCAGCCTTGCCCAGCCCCCTGAGATGTTATTGACTTTTCTAGTCAGGTCACTTACAGGATCTCTGTCTTGCAGGGGCTTTCTGATGGTTAATGAATGCTGAGAACTGACTGATGGTTTTCACACTCAGGGCATTTGTGGGGTCTCTCTCCCATGGAGGATCTCCAGTGTGCAGCAAGCTGCAGATGCCAATCAATGATATTACCACACTCAGGACATTCATAGGGTCATTCTCCCATGTGGATTCTTTGGTGTTCAGTAGGGTGTATCCTCTGGTGGAAGC
Source organism: Mesoclemmys tuberculata (assembly GCA_007922155.1). Taxonomy (NCBI): domain Eukaryota; kingdom Metazoa; phylum Chordata; order Testudines; family Chelidae; genus Mesoclemmys; species Mesoclemmys tuberculata. The sequence goes on from ML675703.1 coordinate 201,735, forward strand.
TTTTCCCCCCACTCAGGGCACATATGGGGTCTCTCTCCCATGTGGGGTGTAAGGCTCCAATTCACACTGATACTTTCCCCACACTCTGGGCAGTTACGTGGTCTCTCTATTGTGCAGATTCTGTCATGTCTGAGAATCCACAAGCTGAAGCTGGCGCTTTTCCCACATTCAGGGCACTTGTAGGGTTTCTTTGTTCCATGTGGATTCCCTGGTGCTCAATAAGGTGTGCCTGGGGATTGTAGCTTTTCCCACACTCACTGCATTGGTAGGGGTTCCCTCTCTTGTGAATCCTCTGCCTGAGGAGATCTGAGCTGAAACTTCTCTCACTCACTGCATTTGTGAGGTCTCGTCCCCCGTGTGGATTCTCTGATGTAGAAAAGGGGGCGATCTGTGAGTGAAGCTTTTCCCACAGTCACCCCACGTGTTGGGTCTCTCTGCCATGGGGATAGTTTCTTTCACTTTCTTGACCACTCTGCTCCTCTCTTTCCTGGCTGGTTCCCCTGCTGCCTCTCATGGGCTTGTCCCTGCTTCAGACTCTGGGAAATGTTCCCTTTGGTTCTTCCTGATCTCATCCCATGCGGTTCCACTTGCTCCGTGCCTTCCTGCTCAGGATCTTCCTCCTTGTTCTCACTCACTGTCCCACCTGCTGCTGCTGCCACAGAGAGAGAATCCAGACGGGAGTCATTCATTCCCTGTGCCAGCAGGGAAGGGAGCCTCAGAGAGGGGACTGGGAAAGACAGGATCTGTGACCTAGGGACCCATTGGTGCCAACTGGCAGAAGGCAAAGAGGGTGCATAGGGCTTTACAGGGATCTTCTTGGTTGCATATACGCATAATAGTTCACCAAAGCATGGCATGTGAGGTCTCTACCGAGAGCCAGTAACCCCTTGGTTTTCATAATCATTGTGAAATGGTTGTAGGGATAATGTTTAAGGAGTTATGCATCTATGTTATGTTCTTAAGGTCTGTGGAGTTAAGACAGGTTGCCAGGTGGTGACATACTTCAGAGACGTTCCTTTCAGGCAGGTGGTAAACTGACATTTATCTCCCTTCTGGCCATTTGTGTGTTGTCTATTGTAGGTCTAGTTGTATACTAAGCCAGGTGCAAACTGAGTGACTGAAAAAGCTACAAGGGAAGAAATCTACAGGAAGAACCCAACAGCAGGGGGCTTCCTGTTCTTGAGTAAAGAAAAAGGATTGGTCTGGTCAATCTTGGAGTGCAGAAAGACATATTGAAATCCTCACCTAGGGGCCAAATCGACTGCATGCTTGTCTCATGAAAGGGGGGTCACAGCCAGCCTGGCCGGAGAGTGCTGCAGGGATTTTGGGAGAGCAATAACTTTATTAGATATGAGAGTATGTTGTGAATGAAGTCTAGGCTCTGGCGTGTGTGTGATTATTGTATTGTGTATGTAACCATTTGTTCCCATTACTTCTGCTTGCTACAGTTTGGATCTCTGGCCTTTGATAACTAAACCTATACTTGATTCCACTACCAACAAATCAAAGCGCTCTGAGTTAAGCAGAGCGGTGACCTGAGGTGAAACTGGTAAGCTGGAGTGCACTGCTTCTTTGGAGGCAGCCGATGAGTGAATACTGTGAGCATCCCGTGGACTTGGGGGGGTTCAGAGGACTTGTGGGTTGGGGTCTGCCTGTTGCTAACTTGCAGGGTGACAGTGGGGCCTATGAGGCTGAGGGGGCAGAGCTGTGTGGCCTTCGGCTGATGGAGCTGGGGAGCTGACCCTTGGCAGGCACAGACCAAGCTTCCTCACACTAAGGGCAGGTGGTAGCAAGCTGCCTTACAACCCCATCCCCAGGGAGCATGAAAGCACCAGCCCCAAATAACTGCTGGGGCGACTGAGAGATCAGGAACTGATTCCTGCAGTCCCTTTCCAATAGGAGATGGAGCCCGGCGTCAGTTCTGCCTCCACCTCCCACCTGAATATAGATGAGGGGACGGGCTCTAGGGTCAGAGAGGCCTGGCGCAAACCCATGGGTGATGTCCACCATGAAGATGCAAAAATTGGTTTCTGAATCGGTTCAGCCAATTCCTCACCTGTGTGGGGGCCATTGAGGCTCTCCCTTTCCTCATAGCCCTGGAGACCACCTCAGGTCTGGACCTCAGAACTCCTGGCTTGGGAGCAAGGAAACAAGTGTGGATCATGTTCGTTAAGGATGGGCTGTTACAGCTTCCAGATCCAGCATCTGAGTAACCCATCGTAGCTCCTTCTTCTCCCCCCCCCGGCCGATAGGCACTGGGCTATAAATGGTACAATATCCCATGATGCACTGGTCGGGAGAAAGGCTACTCAACCTTTCCCCCAACAGGGGCTCTCTCTGCTGAAGGATGCCTACAGGAATCCAGCACCGCCACCAGCAGCATAGGACACAGACCCACAGATAAGACCCAGGTGATTTTTAAGCCTAGTTCGATAGCCTCTTGCTCAGGAGTTAGAAACAGGGGCATGTCCATTAAACAATGTCCCCAAACGCTCAGGGCTGGCTCCCCTAGAACCATTCCTGGCTCCCAGTGCGCCACGACTCACCCCGCTCTACACAATTCTAGTCCGGGATGGCGATTTCATGCTCTGCGTACAGAAGTACTGCGTGTCCTTGTTACATGGCCGCTCCAGCCTTGCCCACTCCTGTCAGCTTAGTGCCAACCAGCCAAGGCGCTGTTCACTGGCCCATTGCTGGTCAGGTCACTGATGGGGTCTTACTGGCGGATTTTCTGGTATTTAATGCAAACTGAGAAGTGACTGAAATGTTTGCCCTCCTCAGGAGATTTGCAGGGTCTCTCTGGTGTGGATTCTCTGGTGTTCAGTAAGGTGTGACTTCTTGAGGAAACTTTTCCTAAACTCTGGGCAATTCTAGCATCTCTCGGGTGGATGCTCTCATAGCTGAGAACGCATGAGCTGCCTCTGGTCCTTTCCCCACATTCGGGGCATTTGTAAAGTCACGCTTCCAGGTGGATTCCCTGGTGCTCAGCAAGGTGTGCCTGGCCATTGTAGCTTTTCCCACACTCAGTGCATTTGTAGGGGTTCCCTCCCATGTGAATCCTCTGATGCTTGGGGAGGTCTGAGCTGAGACTGAAGCACTCATTTCATTTGTGAGGCCTCTCCCCTCTGTGGATTCCCTGGTATAGAAAAAGGGATGATCTGCGAGTGAAACTTTTCCCACAGTCACCACATGCATGTGTTGGGTCTCTCTCCAGCAGGGATTCACTGAGTAATTACTTTCATCTTCTCAACCCCCGTTTTTGTGAGTGGATTTTGCTCTTTCTCTTCCTTGAAAGGATGCTCTGCTGCCTCTCTGCACTGAGCCAATTCGACTCCCTGATTAGGACTCTGGGAAATACTCCCTTTGGCTCTTCCTGATATCATCCAATGAAGTTCCACTAGCTCAGGGCTTTCCCACTGAAGATTCTCCTCTTTGTTCTCTCACTGTCCCACCTCCTGCTGGGCCAGAGAGAGAATCCAGACAGCAGTTGTTCCCTGTGCCAGGGCAAAGGGAATCTCAGCGTTTGGAATGGGAAAGAAGGGATCAAACCCAAGTAATTGTTAAAGAGATTGAAATATCAGGAGCTGAATTCCCCAGTCCCTTTTGAACAGGAAATAGAGCCAGGGACCTATTCTGCCTCCTCATCCCATCCAAATATAAGTGAGGGGCAGGACTATAGGGTCAGAAAGGACTGATGAAAACCCCTGAGTGGTGTCTGTCGTGAGGGTACATGGTGTCCCCCACTTCCAATCTCCTACCCCTCTGCTCTCTTCACAGGGTGCTCTGCCCAGTGTGCCACTGCTCCACTGCCCAGCATAGTGTCTTGTCGCCCCCCCTGCCCCACATGGTGCCCCCCTCCTGTCCCCACGGGGCCCCTAGTGGTGCCACTTCTGCCCTGCACCATGTCCCACTGCTTCCACAGTGTCCCTCACCCCACACGTAGCCCCTGCTCTCTCATCCCCTGCCTCCTCGTACGCTCCCTATGTCCCCTCCCCCTCCCCCCCGCACAGCGCCTCCTTCCTGTCTCCCATGCTCCCTCTGTACGCCCCAGCACTGTGAAGTAGGCCTGAAACAGAGCAGGGCCGGACCATGGATATGTATTTGAAGCTTAATCCTCACACTGAGAAAGAATAAAACTAGGGCTAGGGTAGATAGGGCTGTTCCAGACACATTGTTTGTTCATGCCACCCCATGCTTGAACATTTGAGTGGGAGCATCCTGCCTAAACATTTTGTAATTTAACATTTATGACACATTGGGGCCCTGTTTGTGAAGATCTATGTATGAACGTTTATGACAATTAGTAAATGCAGTTTAAGTTGGTTAAAATAAAACGGCAAGGAAGTAATTGGTTCTCAGCCTCCAAGGGCAAGAGGGAGAGAAGATGCTTTTGTTTAAAAAACTTTCAAAACCCCGATGGCCGAAGATCAAGTTAACCCTGGAAAACAGAGGAGTTAACACCCAAAAACAGAACCAAAACAAAGTGTAAAACAAAACAAACCAAAATAATGGGAAGGCTGTCACATTTGCAATCTCAAATGTAATTGACAATTACATCAAACAAGAAGACTATCTAATAGAACACTTGTGACCGCTGTACAGAGAGTGGATGGGAGTGGGTAAGGAACATACAAGGCAGGGCGGTTCAGGGACAGGTTAGAGATCACTCAGGGAGTCGGTGTCGGAGCTGGGATGACGATTCATGATCCTAGAGATGAATGGCTCCATGTCCCGTTGCTTCCCCCTGAACCAACCAGCAGCCTTCAATCCCCCCCCCCCCCAAAGCGTTCCCCTCCCCACCCTGTCCACTCCGCCTCCCCCCTGCCTGGCTTATCACTCATTTCCTGGAGGGACCAAAGCTCATCTCTGGGGACACAGAGTGGCTCATCCTGGGATCCTGGAGATTCCTCGCATCTTGGATCCTGATAGGTTGCTTGGATCCTGCTTGGCTCCAGCCAAGAGCCGGGAGATTCCCATAACACCCCAGGTGATGCCAGCTTCTCCTAGGCCACGTCCTCGACCTCCATGTGCACAGTGACCTGGGGACGAGGCACATGCGGAGCTGGGACCCGGGACCAGCTGGGGAGAGTGGGTCTGAGGGGAAGATGGCAGGGAGCGTCCCCCATAGACAGGGAGATGGGATCTCAGTCCTCAGGCTCATGGGAGTGAAAGGCCAACAGCCCTGGCTCTGCGATTGGTCCTGCCCCATAGCAGGTCCTATAGGGCTGGGCAGCCAGTGGGGGGGGCATATGGTCATCCCAGAAATAGGCCCCACACACCTTGTTCCCCTGCACAAACATAACACAGTCCATCCCCCTCACATGTCCCCCCCCAACCCTCCTGACCTGTAACCCCAGCTCCCTGCCCCCCACTCAGTACAACCACAGCCACCCGGCTATTGCTGTTTGCTCTCATCAGTGCAATGAGTGTGTGCGGTCTCAGAGGGGGCTAGGGCGGTAAAGCTCCCTCTTGGTGCGCCGTGTCCTGACTGGGGACGTCCCTCCGAGCCTAAGGGCCAATGGGGGGAGGGCTAGTTAAGCAGGGCCGGGGCACTAGGGAGGCAGCATGTCTCCCCTGGAGCGCCTGAAGCGGGACATTCCCGGGCTCCTGCTCCAGGGTCTTTGTCTGCCCAGCCAGCGTTGTATCCTGCTCCCCGTGGCCAGGCGGGCCTTGCAGCGACCACTCAGCACTGCCCTGCGAGGCAGGGGGCGCCGGGTGGGGGGCACGCAGCCTGCACGGGGAATTCAGGGGGTGCTTGGCAGGGAGGACTGGAAGGTCCCTGCCCTGGGCTTCGGGCCTCCCAGCTCCCTGCCCCAGAGCCCCGTGGGCCGCAAAGGACGACTCCTGTCCCCGGCCAGCTGGGTCCCGAGGTCATTAGGGGAGCTGTGGGCGGGGCGGCGAGTGTCCCTGGCTCCCAGCTGCTGGGCTGTGTGTTATCCCTGTGAGCCCCCTCCCCAGCTGTACCGGGACCAGATGCTGAGGAATTACCAGCCCCTCGTTTCCCTGGGTAAGGACCCGTTTCCCTTTTTCTATTCACAGCTGTGAAATGTCTGGGTTCCCTCTAAGCTCAACTGCCATGTGCCACCCAGCAGCCAAGTGGCAGCGGCAAATATTAGCTCCTTTCAGGTCGGCTTCCTGTTGAAGGAGAAATCAGGGCCCAGGGCTAGTCTTAGTGTAACTTGTTTGCTTGCACCCATGTATCACATTCCTGGCTGCACAGAGGTGGAAGCAAAGAGCACGTGAGCAACAACCTCTTCCAGGAATCCCAGCCCAGACACGAATGGTGGCAACTGTGCCTCAAGAGCTGATTGTAGTTAGAGAAATAAGGTTGGGCAAAAACTCTCCTGCTGCTTGTAACAGCTCCCTGTATCCTCCAAAAGAATTAACACCACACGGTTGAGCAATGGTTGCACCCTAAGCAAAAGAAGTGATAAAGCTGGCTAATGGCACCACCTGTGGATACCTGCCATGATTCAGCCTCCCTTGCAAATAGAGACAGGTCATAGACGTTGCTGCGACAGAGTACAAACTAAACTTCCCTGGTGGGAGACGGGAAGAAATCTCCTCTAAGGAAGGTTTCAGAATTCTCCTGCTTGGGATCTCTTGCGCTTTCCTCTGAAGCCGTGTCCGAGATTGGGGCCTCGTCATGGCAGGTGCTGTGCAGACAATCCCTGACCGAGATCAGGGCCCGGTTGTGCTGGGCTGCACAAGCAAGTAAAGGAGTCCCTGCCCCCAAAACTTTAGTAATAAAACTGGTTCTTCCCCCCCAAATAGGCTATTCTGGTTCCACACCAGATTTAGTCCACTGGATTGAGCTAGGGGAGGCAGAGCTCTGACTCTGGGATGCCAAGAACTCTAGGAAAAGCTCAGGACCTGGGCTCTACCCCCAAAATCCAATCCTCTGGAAGATTTTAATTTAGTTTTGCACAAAGAATGAAAGCTCAGGCCCGGGGGGAATGACTTCTTTAAAGGAATTCCTTAAAAATGTCTCACTGCCCCACGGGAATAAGCTTTATACCGGTCTCGCTGCAAGAGGATCGTAGCCCCTCCACTAAAGAGGTTTCAAACCAATATAGTTAAAAGAGCGTCAACACTGGGGAACAGGCCTCATCTGTAAAACAGGAGAAAGTGAAGAACCAGCGACATGTAATTGATTGAAATAAATGCAAAATCAGTTTGAAAACAAAACCCAGGTTCTGTCTGGGCCATGTTCGTCCCTAGGGGCCTTAGTCCTGGATCAGGGCCCCAGTGTGTCAGGCGCTGTCCGTTTTCTGGGCAGGCTACAATTTAAGCATAAAATGAGTCCCAACAGGTGCAGGGGGCACATGGGAGCAGGTGCTAGGTGCTGTACAAACAACATATGGTAGAATCACCCTGAGTCAGTCTGCACATTGGTCACGGCATTTTGTATAAAAAGTTATGGAGCAGCTACAGTAAATTGAGTAAATGTCACAGGTCACTAAATGTATTGTGATGGCTCCATGATTTTTAATAAAACCTGTCCTCCTCCTCGCACTGTCAAGGGAGCACTAGCTGCCCAAAAAAGCAGCCTCCTCCCAGCACTGCAACCCTAACAGCCTGGTGCAGAGGGGTTGGGATGGGTTAGGAAGGATCTGGGTGGCAATGCCATTCACTGAAGCTTGGCTTGCCTCCCCCACCATCACGACTGGGAGCTGGAGCAAATCTGAGTGGCACTGTAACCCCGCACGCCAGGTCTCAGTGCCTGGAGTGAGGCGTTGGGTCCAGCCCTGTGGGACACGAGCCACCCTTGCAGGGTGAGGGGCACATCCAAAAAAACAGTCGCAGACAAATGGGGAAATCATTCTGTCCATGACATTTTTCCATTCTTGACAAACCTACAAACCTTTGGTAATCCAGACCGGGGGAGGAGGGGAGGCAGTGTCACCCCCTGCCCTGTAGAACAAACAGATCTGTTTGTTCCTGCCCACCTTCCTTTCCAAAGAATGGCCACTCAATGGGTGGTGATCCATTGGCTTTGATGATGCCTTGGCTAGATGCATTAACTTCTCCTTTGTTTTTGACCAACAGTTTTCCTCACTCTCCAGACTTGTCTGGTAAATACACTTCAGTTGTGATTTCAGCTTATGTTTATAGCTTTATATACAATACGGCTACCTGCCACCATAACAATGGCCAGCATGTTATTAGTTTTCAAATACCTTATAAGGCGTATTTTGTCCAAAGATTACTATAGTAGTGTGTAGGTTGAGAATATGGGCGTTTATTCCATCACAGAGGCCTCTTGCATCTTTGAAAAACTCCAGTATCCCTGTGTAAAACACCCTGTGCCCTCCCAATTGCTGTCAGCCCTGTGGGGTCATGCATTGAACATCTATTGGCTCCTCTCCAGTCAATAACCTACCTCTTCAAGTTACTTTCCGTGGGCTCCCTGCCCTGTGCTCCTTTGGTCAACTTTGCAACACTCTATGCTCTTTCCATCGGCTCTCTTACCTGTCTGCAGAAATGGCCATCTGCAAGTCGAAACAGTCTCTCTATGGAAAGTCTCTTCCCACTCCTGGATCACTCTGTCCTTGGGGAATAGTTCTTCACACAGTAATTGGACTCATTCATGTGATCCATTGCCAACAGCAGAGGACTGTTAATGAAATATCATGAGCAGGAACTAACTGTACGCCTTGGTACCAGGGCTTGATTATTCCCTACACCTCAGTGATAAAAGCCAGTAGTGCCGTTTCACATATGATACTCCGGGGGAATGCTGCGCCACTGAGGAAACACAGAACTCGTGTCCACCCGATTTTTTTTCTCTGCAGAATAATGTATTTTGATGAGGAGGTGCTGTAATTACACCTTTTGGTCACCAGGGACTGCTGTGATGCCAGAAGAGAGGGCAGCTGGTTTATTGCTGGGGCAGCCAGCTGTGAAGAGGGAAGGCATCTGAGGCTGCGTTCCTCACAGCACCCTGTGCGTGGGGCCAGGTGAGAAGGCACAAAATATGGGGGGCAGGAAACGGTGTGGGGCACATGGGGCTGTTAGGAGCTCATACAGAGTGGGGTTCAGAAGGGCTAATGGGGGACAGAAGTTACATTGAGATTAGCCCCAGGCTTTGTAGCCCTGAGTTCTCCTCCAACCGGAAGCTGACCTGAAAGAAGCTGATGTTTGCCATCACATGTTTGCTGGCTGGTACATGGCAGTCAAGTTCTCGAGGGAATCTAGACATTTCACAGCTGGGAATAAAAGAAAGGATTTGGTCCTTACCCAGGGAAACGAGGGCTCGGTAATTCCTCAGCTCCTGCTTCCCAGGGCTGGCTTCTTACAGGCACAGGGCCTGGACAGGGCAGCTCCCATCTGATACAACGGGCTGAGGGTGAGGTGCTATGGAAGACTTGATTTACAGAAACACTTGACAGCCCCTCCTCCCCCCAAAGCTATCTGTCACACATTTTGAGTCTTTAAAAGAATCCTGTATCAGTTTATATGTCTGCATAAAGTCTCCTAGCAGATCACAAATTTGTCTCCTGGCTGCTGCGGTTCCCGGAATTTGAGTGTAGACAGGGTACGGGTGCAACCAGTGTGCATAGCTCAGATGTTTACCCAAAATGTACATTGTATGATTGTTTTGTTAGGGGGATATTTGGTTTTCTTGGAATAACACAGCTGGAATATAAATGAGTAATAGAGGAGATTAATTTTACTGTTCATTTCGGTAGAGAAAACGAGGTGTTTATAACTCTGTATCTATACATATGTTTAGATGCATGTTTTTTGCTTGCCGGGGACAGCTTTGGGGACCAGGGGCAATGGGGGGGTGGGGGGGTGAGCCCAGCAGGAACCAAGGGTCAGCACCCGGGGCTTCCGCCACACAGATGGAGCCCCAGGTTGGGGACTGCCACCATATGGCCAGGGTCACACTGGGGCCAGCTCCCGGGGTCAGCGCCAAGGCTGGGGGTTGGAGCCTGCCACGTGGAGCTGGAGGGTAGGGTGACCAGATCACAACTGAAAAACAGCAGGACACAGGATGGTGAGACCCGGAGTTCCCAGTTACTGAGGGGGGGTCTAGAGTTCCCATTTGATGGAGGGGCCAGGGCTCCTCCTTGGGGACTTTGGGCAGCTTGTACTGGAGTCCTAGGGGTTGGCCGTCCCTGGGGTACACACTTTGAAAAGGAGTTGCACAGGCCTGGGGTAGGGTCAGACTGTATGTCCTAGCAGACTGAGTAAATCACCCCAAACTGCTGGGGAGGCAGGTATCCTGGGCAAAGACCCCAGGTCTGGAAGCAGAGCCCCTTCCACTCACAGGGTGGTGCTAGTGTGTGTGTGTGATGAGGCGATGGGCACCAGGTGTCCAGCCTGACACGTGGGTGTGTGGAGGAAGTGGGGGGTGGGGGAAACGCGATGGGAATCGCCCTGTGCAGGATCACAGGCTGCTTAACTCCCATCCTAATTTGCTACCTAGCCTTGCCAATGCTGATCCTGACGAAGCATGTGCGTTCCCATCCGGTGGCCGCCATGACCCAACAGCTGCCAGGCACAGAGGGGTTAATGCAGACAGGCCTCTCTTGCTTTATCATAGCTTCCACTGTGCCCATCTCCTCTGGCCTCCCGTGTAAGACAGGCCCGAGACCTTCCCTGAGCTAATTGCTGTTTGATCTAGTGCAAATCCTAAAACATCCCATCTCGATTGAAAAAACGGGGAAATAACCCGTCCCTGCTTCCTTCTCTACAGACTCAATTCCCTCAGTAGGACTCCGCCACTCCCTTTGCACAGACACACAGTGACCGAGAACAGGGTCCCATTGCGCCAGGCGCTGCATGGACATCCAGTGACCGAGATCAGAGCCCTGTCGCTGCACAGACATACACACACACAGATAATCCCTGCCCTGAAGTCCTCACAGTCTAAATAGGCAGGAGAGACAAAAGGCAGGAAGGGAAACCGAGGGTCAGAGAGTGCCAGTGATTTGCCCAAGGTCATTAAGCAAGTCAGTGGCAGAGCTGAGATTTGAATCTGGGTGTTCTAACACCTATGCCAGCACCCCAACCACTGGAGCACACTGCCGCACTGTATAGCACCATAAACCCAGCTGCCCAGCTGTGCTAGGGAGGAACCCTGCACCTTGCCTTCTGCTGAATCTTGCTCCACTAGGCAGTCTTATGCGAGAGAAATACCATCCCTCCATACCGAGAGCCTGAGGAACTATCCGAGACTGAGGTGTCACTAGAGGAGGTTTTGGAACAAAGCGATACGTTAAACAATAATACGTCTCCAGGACCAGATGGTATTCACCCCAGAGTTCTGGAAGAACTCAACTATGAAATTGCAGAACTGCGAACTATTTGTAACCTAGGCGCTCGGAACTAGATGATTGGTGGATAGCTAATGTAATGCCTTTTTCTTTTCTTTTTTTAAAGGCTCCAGAGGCGATCCTGGCAATTACAGGTTGGTAACCTGCGACAGTCTGTACTCTCATGTTCACCCTTTTACAAGGCTATGATAACATTTTGTACAATGTCTTTTGATGTATCATTTGAAGACTCATCATCTGGTGAGTACTGTTGTCCTGGTAAAATCTGTGTGGTAACATTGTATGTAAAGGTACAAGATTTTACTGTATGGCATTACTAAGTTTAGAAAAGCAGGTACAGACCAGTTCCTCAGAAACGATAGGCAATTGATGCTTCAGACAGATGTCAACATAATCAGAGGGGTCATCATCTAGGTAAGCAGCCATTCTTCGGCAGGAAGAAGGGCGTGAGCCAGAAATGTACATATTGGCAAAAACACAGTTGGGAGTGGGGAGTCCATCACACAGACTTGATGTCACCTGAACCCCAACTGGAAATAATTCTCAAAGAGATGAGAAAGGTATAAGAATGGAGAACAAATCCCATAAATTACCTCCTCTCCTCCTTCCTCTCTGCTCACGGCAACAGAAACAGCTGAAAGAACATTGAGCTGGGGAACTGGTGTTGGCTGGAGGGCAGCCAGCATGTGATGCGAAAGACCTTTGCTATGAATTCATTTTGCTTGATAAGTTATGTTAGTTTGCATTTTACTTTTTATTTTCCCTTGTAACCAATCCTGATTTTTATGCCTCATTATTTGTAATAATTTAAAATCCTTCTTTCTCTAATTAATAGATTCATTTTATCTAGACCATTGTGTTTGGATTGAAATGTTTGGGAACTCCACTTGAAAAAACAGGCCGTGTGCATATTAATTTCCATTGATGAAATGGTGGATTTTATAGGAACTTGCATTATCTAGTAGAGAGCTGGGCAGTACGAGATGTGGGGAGGAAGGTGTGGGACTGTGTGTTTGCTGGTGTTTCCCTGGGATGTAATTCAGGAGGGGCTGGCTAATCTCACTCATACTATGTAGCTGGGAGTAGATTTGCAGGCTGGAGGCTGTGTATGAACTGACTAGTAGTTGTTCTCACAGCAAAGCAGTGTAAAAAGCATCCCAGGTTGGAGAACTGAGGCGACACAGCTGTTCAACAGTCCAGACTGTACCCTGGGTAATGTCACATAAGCCTAACTTCAGGACCAGGCAAATTGGTTGAAACTATAGTAAAGAACAGAATTATCAGACACATAGAGGAACATGATATATGGGGGAAGAGTCAACATAGCTTTTGTAAAGGGAAATCATGCTTCACCAGTCTATTAGAATTCTGTGAGGGGGGTCAAAAAACATGTTGACAAGTGCAATCCAGTGACTAGGGTATACCTGGATTTTCAGAAAGCCTTTGACAAAGTCCCTCGCCAAAAGACAGAGGAAAAGTTCTCTCATGGATCAGAAACTGGTTAAAAGATAGGAAGCAAAGGGTAGGGATAAATGGTCAGTTTACACAATGGAAAAAGAAAAATATTTAGATCCACCAAGGATTCGTGGTGGTCAACATATTCATAAATGATCTGGAAAAAGGGGAAAACAGTGAGGTGGCAAAGTTTGCAGATGATGCCAAATTACTCAGGATAGTTACGTCTGAAGCTGACTGTGAAGAATTACAAAGGGCTCTCATAAAACAGGGAGAGTGAATGACAAAATGGCAGATGAAATTCAATGTTGATAAATGCAAAGTAATATGGATTGGAAAACATAATCGCAACTATACATATAACATGATGGGGTCTAAATTCACTGTGTGTTTGTGTGACTGAGCGTCTGTTTTTGTGTCTGACTTCGTGCCCCACACGTGTATGTCTGCGTGTGACATGTGTGTTTGCATCCATGTGATTTTGTGTGGAATTTTATATGCGTGTGGCTGTGTAAGAGTCTCTCTGACTGTGTTTCTCTGCGTCCACGTGTTTGATTTTGTGTGTGTGTCCCATTCCCATGAGGACCCTGTGGGTCGGCAGCGATGTGTATGTAGTGATGATCAGCGCGGCCTCAGACAAGGCAGCAGGAGTAATTGAGTAGGATGTCAGATATCTCCCAGGGATAAACATTTTAAAATCAGCAGGCCTGGATAAGTCGCACCCAAGAGTCCCAAAAGAGTTGGCTGAGGAGATCTGGCCTGCTGATGTTAATTTTTAATAAACTGTTGAATACTGGGGAAATTCCAGAAAGCTGGATGTTGTGCCAGTATTCAAAAAGTGCAACTGGGATAACCTGTGTTGGTATAACATGAATCCCAGGCAAAATAATGGGAAAGCTGATAGGGGATTTGACTGATAAAGAATTAAGGGACAGGAATAAAATTAATGCCAGTCAAGATGTTTTTTTGGAAAATTAACACAACACAAACCTGATTTCATTGTCTGATGAGATCACAAGTTTGGCTGGTAAAGGGAATTGTATAGACTAATGTAAGGCAACAGTGGGGAAGGTTTCTACTGGGGTCCCATAGGGATCAGTTTCAGGCCTGATACTGTTCAGCATTTTTATTAGTAATCAGGATAATGTAAATATAAACGCATTGCTGATCAAACTGATCGCATGTGAGAATGACACTCTAAACACTTCTCTTTCCCTCTTCACAATTCCCGCTGTCCTGCATGCAATACTCCCACCCGACTGGGCCCTGGAGCACCCTGTGGGCTTCATTTCCCAGCTCACCTCAGTGCAAAAGCCTTTAACCAACATATCTATATATATCATTTTCATCCCAGCCCTTACTGACAGCAACACAACAGTCCTGGAAGTTAACAGGCACTTCAATGGTTCCAGTCTTACCACTAGTCTTGATACGTGGAGGTTTGCTTTAACTCCCAGGATGCCGAAGTCCTATGATTACAAGCACATTTCAATTTAGAAAAAAAAAAAAAGAATTTTAGCTCTCACAACTGGGAGGAAGGGCCGGAATTGGTGACTCCTAACACCTTAAAACTCAGAACGCAAGTACAAAAGAAACCGAACAGCTCTGCACTAGTTCATCCACAAGACATGGGTTGGATGCAGGAGCCACACGAGGTTCTCTGTCCTGAGAAACAGATTAATAGATGTCAAGACCAGAAATGACCATTATGACTATCCAGCCTGACCTGCATAACACAGGCTGGAGAGCCCCACCATGGACTATCCCTTGGGATCAGGTCTTGGTGGCCTCTCTGCCCAGCAATGGAGAGAGGCCCTCCCTTCCTCCCTCCCTCCCAGAACTGCCCCCGCGCACTGAGCTACTCGGTTCCCAACGTCTGTCAGCAGGCAGCACTGCGCCATGCTGGCCAGCTGGTGCCGACCTGGGCTGCCAGGCCACGTGGAGTCTCCTGTGCCGGTTGAGGTGCGACTTCTGGCTGAAGGCCCTCCTGCACTCCGGGCACATGAAGGGGCGCTCGCCCGTGTGGCTGCGCTGGTGCCTGATGAGCTCAGAGAACTTGCGGAAGCTTTTTCCGCACTGGGAGCACTTGTTGGGTCTCTTCCCTGCGTGGCTGAGCTGGTGCGCCTGTAGGTTGGAGACCAAGCTCTTCCCATGCTGGCGGCAAACATGCGGCCAGTTGGCCGTGCGGGCCCTGTGCTTGAGGACAGCGGAGCCTCCGGTGACGCTCTTGGCAGTCGCGGTGCAGGAGCGGGCCACGCAGTGGTGCGTGACGGAAGTGCTCTGGCAGAGAGCCTGGCTGCAGTCGGGGCCCCTGTAGGGCTGCTCCCCCGCGTTCAGGGCCTGGTGCTTGACCAGCTGGTAAACCTGGCAGAACTGCAGACTGCAGGCCCTGCACTGGAACGGCTTCTCCCCAGAGTGGCTCCCCTGGTGCATCGGCAGAGCTGAGCGGACGAGGAAGCTTTTCCCACATTCGGGGCAGAGGGGGCCCATTGTGGCTCTGACGCCGGCTGGAACACAGGAAAGCCAGTCGTGAGGGGTTGTCTAACTCTGCCCTGTCCTGGGAACCCTCCACTATTATGACAGACGACATCTTTGTAGCACACTAGAAAGCTTCATCCACCACAGCAGTCATTTTACTAGCCTTCCCTGTGACAAGGCATGCTGGGAAATGCAATCCGCCATGATGGCCACCTAAGCAGCCTTGTCCGTGGCAAAGCATGCTGGGAGAAAGGGCTGGGGGAATATGGTATAAAAACAAATCCCCTTTCAGCTGCCTAGGAAAGAAGACTGAACTGAAATGCCCAGGGTGGAAATCATCGTTTTGGGGTGAAATACCGACCTTTTACCTTTACCCAGCTGTCATTTTCAGCAGGGGCAGGACTCAACAGGGAAGGGGAACACAAGAGGGACATTCTCGGTGGGCCAGAGAACCCAGCTTCAGTCCCGTATTGTTTGACCTTCGATTCCACTTGGGTCAACCGCACATAAACCCGTGAGCCTTCTGGACTCAGCCCAAACAGGGTGGAATGGAAAAACATGGAATGAGGCATTCAATAACTACAGCCCCTAGACCAATATGTTTGATGCTATTCCAACCCTCCCGTTTCTGCCATGGCGTTCTCAGAGTGCAGTTCTTAGGGCAGTGCATTGCTTCCCAGGCCAATATCTGCACAACGTCTGGAGTGACAGGGGCGCGCAATGCCACCACATGCAAAATATAACTGAATAAAGTAGTTAGTAAATTAGCTCCAACACAAGTTATTTTCTTTTAAGGCCAGGGCGCTGACTCTCTCTACGTCTCAGTTCCCCACCTACAAAACCAGGAAAATAATCTTTTCTTTTGTATTATCTATTTAGATGGTAAACGCTCTGTGGCCGGGACAGTCTCTCACTGTATATCTCGGCAGTGCCCAGTGCATGGGCCCCGATCCCAGGTACAATGTGTCAATGCAGCCCCTGGCACAACGGGGCTCTGATCTCAGTTAACCATTCGATAATAATATGAAGAGGATACGGCACGCTGTTTTTACAGTGGAGAGAGAATAAACCGTTATTAGACACAGCTCAGGAATTTCCATTGAGTAGCTGGTTCCTGGCTTTGTGCTCACACAGTCTCTGATTCTCTCCAAACTGTGTAAAAAAAAAATTTACCTGCAAATGTTGAGCCGCTCCCAACTGTGAAATCAAAATTGTAAGATTATAATTAGAGCTGAGTGAAAAACTGATTTGATGGTTCACGGGCTGAACCAACAAATTCCCCCCGCTCCCCTGTTTCAGTTCAAAACTAAACACATTTTTTCAAAAATTTGTTCAAACTGGAGAACTTGAAAATTTTTTTTGTTTCAGATCAACTGAAACCTTTTGCTTGACTTAAAATGGATTTTTTAAAAAAATGTTTCAATTTGTGTTGTTTTGGGGTGTTTTTCACTCTTTTGTGTTTTTTTTTTTTAATTGGACAAACTTGAAAAAAGTAGAAATGAAACATTTCAAAACGATCAACACAAACCCTTTACATATTTTTAAAAAAACATTTTCCATTTTTTTTCCAGCTGAAACGGCAGACTGAATTCAACCCAAATTCAGGAATAGTTTTGGAGCCACAAAAAATGCATTTTTCAGCAAAAAAAAAATCATACCCCCAAAATTCACCCTGATCTAGCTACAATGCTCCTTTGCAGCAGGGCTGGCTTGCTCTGGAGAGGCGGCCGGGGCATGACAGCCTCTCTGGAGGAACCAGCTGGGGATGGACTACGAGTGGAATCCCAGCTCTGTACTCAGGATTTTGGTGGATCCGACTTGATCCAATGGTTCTTACCTTTAGTGTGGCCCCTTTTAGGGATGGGAGGGGGATCTGGGACCCATGGCATCTGCCCTTGCTCCAGTCGGGTGATCACATCCGGCTTGGAAACGTGGAATCCTGTGGGTGGGGGAGAGAAAGGACGGAGGTGACGTGGGTCTGGTTCTTGACACAGGGGGAAGTGCAATTCCCATGGAAGTGAAGCAGCATCTGGGACCCGCTGGGAATGGTGGGACAGGGAAGCCATGTTCCCAGCTAGGCTGTGGGTGTGTTGTGGCGGTAGGGGATGGACAGGGTAGTACATTCATTCTCCCCTAACCCGACAGCAGCCTGGCCAAAGGCCAGTACCAGAGCCCCTCCCTGAAAGCCACATATGAACAAGGACAGGCAGACATGGCATCTCCCAAGGAGTCCCTGGGAAGGGAAATTTGCACCAGGCAGGTCCATTGCTGGATCTTCTTTTAGATGGGCAGTGACAGCCTCTCTGTGATGGACCCCTAGAAATAAAGGCACTGGAAGGATGTGCCCACCCAGCCTGGCCTCCTGCCTAACCCGGCCAGAGAATCTGCCCCAGCGATTCCTGCCTCTGGCCCAGTAACTCCTGGCTGTGCTAGAGCAGAGCTTTGAGAGAGAGACGCCCCCTCTCCCCTGAGAGACTCCCAGGGGGACAGAATCCAACCAGTTCTAGGGGAGCTCTCCCAATGGTTCATTCCCTTCCCTGGTAAACACTGGCCCCTTATTCCCAGCCCAAATGTGTCTCCCTTCAGCTCCCGGCCAGTGGATCTGGCTCTGCCTTTGTCTGGAGGTTAAAGAGCCCTCTGCTCCCAGCAACCCCTCCCCACGTCGGTGCTTACAGACCGGGATCCCATGACCTCTTCACCTCCTCTGGGACAAACTGAACAACCATAGCCTTTCGTCTCTCCCCGGGCTGCTGGCTTCCGGGGCCGAATTCCAGGCACCCGGAGTTGGCACAGACTTCCCCTGAGACGCGCAGCCCCCTTACCCAGCGCCTGCAGGCTCCAGTAGTTCACCAGCATGACGTCCCGGTACAGCTCCCTCTGCTTCTGGTCCAGCAGCTCCCACTCCGCCTCCGTGAAGGTCACGGACACGTCCTCAAACCGCACGGGCACCTGGGGCTCCCCACTCAGCGCTGGCATGGGTGGGGGAGAGGCGTCCGGCTCAGGTAGCGGCGCTGGAAATGCTAGAGGGAGGGAACAAAGCCGGGTGCAGCTCAGCTGATAGCTGACGTGGGTCAGCGATGGCCCTGGTGCCTGGCGCCCAGGCCTCCACTCCACAGCGAGGGCAGGATCCATGGTGGCTGGGGATGGGGGAGGAAGCTGGGGAGATGCAGTGTGAGCTAATGGGGCAGGCACTGGGGTGGGACTCAGGTTCCTTTCCTGGCTCCACCTCTGAGCTGCCAGGTGAACCTGGGTACATCACTGCCCCCTTCTGTTTTCCCTCCCACCTTTTGTCTGTTTAGATAAGAGCTTCCCAGGGCCGGGACTGCGTGTGTGCAGTGCCCAGCGTAACAAGGTCTCAGTCTCGCTCATCAGGTGTCTGAGCGGCGCCCGGCACGACGGGGCCCCAATCCTGTACACAGACAAAGGGGGAGATGCCCTGCTCGAGGGTGGGGAATGGGGCTGGCTAGTCACACCCCCTCCCTGCACTGACTCCAGCAGACTCATGAACTATCCTGTGCCCCTCGTATTCCCTCCCTGTCCCTTGTCAGCCCCCCACCCTGCCCCATGCCCTGCTTATTACCTATTTCCTGAAGGGGCTGGGATGCCGCACTGGGGACACATGACAGCTCTTCCTGGGACACACACTCAGGATGGAGCTGCAGCTGCTCCAGCTGGGAGCCAGGATATTCCCATAATGCCCCAGGGGATGCCATCTCTGAGGTCATTTCCTTGCCATTCACACCCACTGTGACCTGGGGAAGAGCCAAACACATCAGCGAGGAGCCGGGGCCTGGGGCCCGCCAGTCCAATGGCTCTCAGCCTTTCTAGACTATTGCACCCCTTTCCGGAGTCTGATTTGTCTTGCGGACCCTCAAGTTTCAGCTCACTTACAAACTATTTGCTTGCAAGATCAGACACAAAACCACGAAAGGGTCACAGGCCACCGTTACTGAGCCAGGGCTCACTTTCTCATTTGGACCATGCAGTTATGAAATAAATCAACTGAAATATAAATGTTGTGCTTACATTTCCGCGCAGAGTACAGTGTCTAGAGCAGTATAAACAAGTCATTGGCTGTATGAAAATGTAGTTTGTACGGACTTCGCGCGTGCTTTTTATGTAGCCTCTTGTAAAACTCGGCAATATCTAGATGGGTTGATGTACCCCCCCGGAAGACCTCTAAGTACCCGCAGGGTACATGTATCCCTGGCTGAGAACCGCTGCTCTAAGGAGAGTCGGGTCTGAGAGGGGAGCTGGCAGGGAATGTCCCCCCGAGATATGAAGAAGATACAGACCCCAGAGCCAGCTGGGGGTGCTGCAGGGACTCATGGGAGAGAGAGAGGCCAATAGTCCTGGCTGGATCCAGGCAGCATCCGTCAAAGTGATCCCCAGAGACAGCTCTGCCAGTGCCCCTCGTTCCCGATATGCAGCCGCCCGGCCATCCCAGCCGTGGACACAAGTGGGTTAAGCTAACTCGGAGTAAGGCACTCTTAATCCGGAACAAGAGTGTCCACACCTACACTTAATCAATAGTTAATCCATTTTAAATCCTCCCTCTCCCCGCAACCCCCACCCAGATACATCACCTTATTATAGATTAATTACGTGTTTAGACAAGCCCTACTCTCTCACTCGATGACATTTTTTCCAGCCATTAAATCATTTTTGTGGCTCTTCTTTGCACCCGCTCCAGTTTTTCAACACCCTTTTTAAAATGCTGACCCCAGAACTGGATTCAGTGTCCCAGCATCCGTCTCACCAATGCCACATGCACAGGTGAAATCACTTTCCTGCTCCTCCTTGCTACTGTCCTGTTTACATGTCCAAGGGTCTCATTAGCCCTTTTGGCCACAGCATCACACTGGGAGCTCACACTGAGTTGCTCATCCACTGACCCATAAATCCTTTTCAAAGCCACTGTTTTCCGGGATACAGTTCCTCATTCTGAGTAAGGCCTGCCTTCCTTGTTCCTAGTATAGCTTTGCATTTGGCACTATTGAATCCGATCGCTCTGTGTAACTGCTCTGTCCTCATTGTTATTTACCACTTACCAATCTTGGAGTCACCAGCACATTTCATCAGCAGTGATTTTGTATTTACTTCTAGGTCATTCATGAAATAAAAGCGCTGGACCGATCCCTGCAGAACGTCACTAGAAACACCATCACTCAATGAAGATTCTCCATTAATGACTGAGATCTATCAGTCAACCAGTTTTTAAATTCATTTAGTGTTTGCTTAACGGATAGTGTATGGTGCTGAATTGTAAATCAGAGTGTCGGACAGTACTAAATCAAATAAATATCTTACCACAGTTTACGTCTACATCTACACAGTTACCTTTTTTGACCCAACTCATAATCTCATCAAAGAATGAAATCAGATTTGTTTGACAAGACCCATTTTCCAAAAAACCCACACTGCCTGGCATTAGCTATAGTCCCATTCTTTAATTCTTATCAGACATTATCTTCCATTCCCTTATTCTGCCCAGGATTGAGGACAGGGTACCCTGTCAGAGGAACAGGCCTATAATTACCCAGGGCATCCAATTTGCTCTTTTTAAAATATTGGCACAACATTAGCTCTCTTCCAGGCTTCTGGATTTTCCCCCGTGTTCCAAGATTTATTAAAAATGAATGACAGTGGGCCGCAGATCTCCTCACTCAACTCTTTTAGGACTTTTGCATGTATGTTATCTGGGCCGGCTGATTTTTAAAAGTTTATCCCTAGTCATTTTTTTTAACATCCTCCTTGGTTACAAATAGTCTGGAAAGTATCTGATCGTCCTTTTTAGGGTTGCCAATTTTTTAATTGCTGAAAACCAGACACCCCTGCCTTGCACCCGAGGCCCCGCCTCTTCTCATGAGGCCCCACCTCTTCCCCTGAGGCCCCACCCCTTGTCCCATCTCTTCCCCTCTGCTTGCTCCTCCCCCACACTCTGTCACTTGCTCTACCCACCCCTTCCCCCCCCCACTCACCTGCTGCTTGCAGAGCCAGGCTGGGAGGAGCTGACACGGAGCCTGCCTGCAGAAAAAGAAGCATAGTTAGCACACTCGGAGCCCTTTAACACTCTCCTTTCCCATTCTCGCTCTTTCAATGTACAACTATATTCAACTTTTCCTGATTTCACTATGGCCAGGTCTACACCACCACGGATGTCAGCAAAACTTACGTGGCTCAGAGGTGAAAAAAACCACATTCCTGAGCAGCGTAAGTTTCTCCAGCATCAATGATAGTGTGCACAGTGCTATGTCAAGGGGAGACCTTCTCCCACCAACATTGATACCATGACTCATTGGGGTGGTTTAATTAGACTGACGGGAGAGCTCTCTACCGTTGACACAGAGTGACTACGTAAGAGATCTTACAGCACCACAGCCTTAATCTCCTCATTGATTTATAATTAAATTAGAGCCTGGTAACATAGTACCAAGAAAATGATGGTGAGATTTTATTGTTTGATTTGATCTGATCTGTGCACTAGTATTTGCACAAACCCAACTAGATTTTTAATTACAATTTTCCAGGCATAATAAAAAAATTTGAACATAATTGATAAAGGTATATTGAAATCGAATCGTTTATCAAGTCAAAAGGTAAAGACCATGGTCTAGATAAAACCTTTCACATCTCCCTGCCCAAAATGAGGCATTTCAATTGGACACTTTAATAAAATGAAGTAGGTTTTCAGTCGTGCTGAGCAGCCACAAAATCTCTGAAAACCAGGCTGCTTTTTTGTGTGCGCTTTAATATACGGTTAGGTGCCAAGTTTTAAATGTTTGGACACGTCACCAGAGGCTGCATAATCATTTCTTACCAACTCTGTATCCTCTTTATACGTCAAGAGAAGTTAAAAAACAAAATAAAACAAAAACAGGGCAAGAAACTACCTAGCACTGCCACAAAGAACTCTCTCAAGAATGGCAATTTAAATAACTTAAATTTATACTTCTGATTGCTTCTTGCTGCTGCCATAAGCTCCTTTGCGGCTTCTGTCTTCAAAAATCCAGCAAACTCGGCACACGTCATTTTATAGTTGAAGTGCACGAATAACTCTGCTTTCACCATGTCTACTTGGAGCTGGTTTCTTTCCCCAGTCCATAAGTTCTTCAGAACACTGAAAATGCGTCCCACAAAGGCGTGGTTGGGAGGCACAGCAAACACATGCTGTATAATTTTAAGTAAGTTTGGGGCCTCGCAGCACTTAAAGAATTCTACCCAGACCTCACAGACATTGATTCGACTGTGGCGCTCTCGTTGCTGCTGACACAGTGTCCATTCAGCATCGTTTGTCGAACTCTTTAGGGTCGGTAGCAGATCATTCAATGTACACATTTCTGTAAATAATTCATGTTCATCCACTTGAATGTCCAAGTTTGTAGTCAAAGCACACAATTTGTCTAGCTCGAGAGGTCTGTCCAGATTGAGTGGTGCACACAACTTATAAAAAGAGTTTTCACTGAAATCAAACCACTTTTCCAGGTACTGCACCATGCGTGTGTAAGCCCGTTGGGCATCTCCAACAAATTTATTCTGCTCGTTCGGTGGTAGTTTCTTTAAGAACTGGGTCACCTTCTCCCCATAAAAGCCCTTCTTTTGTTGATTCTGAATCTTTTCTCTCAGCTTGTTCAATGTGGCATACAGTTCAGTGACTTGGAGGTAATCACTTTCAAGAACCTTTATGGTGTTGTTAAATTGGCTCATGACGTTGTGCACAAAGTAGATGTACAGCTCAGGAAGTGTAGTAGTTTCATCGTCGGACACTCTGTCCTCTTGCTCAGAAAGAAAGGCCCATATTGCGCGACACACGTTTTCCTCTCCTTTGCTCACAAAGTAAGATTTGAGTGCAGGCCAATTCTTCAGTAACCTATCTATGGCAGTGAAAAGAGTCAGAAAACGTGTAGGTACCTGATGTAAGATTTCTGAATAGTCTGTCTCCATGAAGTCAAAGAACTCTTTAAGTTCATTAATATTCTTTGCACTGGATGAGAATTCACTGAAAACCTTGATGACCAAATGCTCTACATCGTAAGAGAGCATTTGCAAGCCATGTTTCGCTGTATTGTGTACTATGTGAGCACTGCAATGCCCTGGCACAAGGTTCGGTAAATCCAACATTCGTTTTAGGTGCATGAAAACAGACTTGTGTTTTCCAAAACTGACGGATGTGCTGTCTGCTCCATACGCCACAATTTTGTTCTGTATCAGACCGGCACTTTGAAGACAACTTCTTAAGTTGTTTGCGATTGCCTCTGGTGTTTCGCCTGCATCTTCGAAAAAGTCTACGATACACATGCAGCTTCCTTTATCTTTATTAAAGTAGCAGATAGCAACTGGGAATAATTTTGTGTTCCCTTTATTAGAAGCACCTGTTATTATTGAGAACGACGTTGATCCAATGTCTTGCACAGCCAGTTTTAAGGAATGGGGTGCTAATACATTCTTGATCAAACTCTCTGCTTTTGTCCGTCCCCAATGAATTTTGGAAGCTATCTTGGAATCAGTGAAAACAGAGCGGTACAGCTTATTTCCACAATCTTGAGAACGATAGCTCTGGTGATATTTAACTCCATGATATGTTAAAAGCAATTCAGCTGTGCACATGTGTTGTTCTTCAGAGGTATCAGCCTTTACGAAGAATTTATCGATAGTACTGGACTGTACCTGTGCTCGTACTTTGATTTTGTGACCTCCTGTCGCTGCGTGATGCTTGATTGCTCTTTCGGAATCATACTTAACTGTGAACTGAACACGACAAACAGAACAATATCCCGCATCTTCACTTGCCTTCGTGAGCCAATTCTGATACTCTGGGAGCTGCAACCACCTGTCTTTAAAAGAGCACAGACTTCGAAGCTTTTTCTTTTCGGGTTCCACCATTTCACCTCACGCCGGTCTGACTGCCACACACTTTAGCCACTGGATAAAAGATGTCGACTGTGGACACCGCGACTAACTCCGTAGCTGATTGTTGACGCCAGCTGGCTGGGCACTTAACTCCTTTAAGGCCGGCTGCTCCCAACTGCTTGTGGTTGCGCACTAAAAAAAGTGATTCAAAGAGTCAACCAAAGATATTGTTTTGACAGATATATTATGCTAATTTCAAGTTTTATTTGTTACAGGACACGAGAAGAAGATAGAAAATTGTGGTAACTAGACTTTTGGTGACTGGTCCATACTTGTGACTGGAGACTGCGCAGGTCCCGTTAAATCTGGACTTTTATATTAATTAGATTAGATTAGATTATCCTCTCTAATTTGTCATAAGATACTTTTCTGCTTTCGGTGGAGCTAAAGTTAACATAGGTGTTTTGAGCAGCTTGTGTAGTATAAAATTCTGCAAGGACATCTCTGTATATTTGCATCAGTGCAGGGAACAGCAAGAACCGCTGCAGCTGGGCATCAAACATAAAACGGCATGTTTACAGTTTCACCATTTTTCAGGGTTGGTAGAGGTATTATTAAGCCATGACAAAATGGTGTGAAAACTAGGAGATAACAATATCATTCACATTTGTATCAGTTGCTCTCAAGATTAATAAAACAAGGCACTAACATGTTGATATGTTAAGTCAACTGTATTAAAATAATATATTCTGAGATTTGTTTTAACCTTTAAGGCAATAAAAAAAAACTCCCGCAGAAGAGAGCATGCAGAGAATTTAATTCATAATCTACCACATCCCCATCATATTTATCCACATCCCCAGAAAATATTTATATTTCCATATCAGTTACCAGTCATTCCTTACAATGCACAGTTCTGTATCTTCAAGTGATAGAGAAGCTGTACTTGCCAGGTGTTTCTCAGGGCCTTCTTCATTTTTCTGTACTACGTTGACTCTAAACACACAGTATCTGTTGTTCAAGCTTTTGCTGAGGGTATGTTTACACTGCTGGCTCTGTGGCGTTCGGTGCAGTGGAATCAATTGAGGGGGTTGTGTAGAGGCTGTCTGGTTGACGCCATTAATCCACCTTCCTGAAAGGGATCGCAGTGAAGAGGCCGTGGCATGGCAAAATGAGCACGTCAACGCTAGTGTAGGCCAGCCCTGAGTGTTGTGCCAGAGAAGTTGGGTTGGGGGCAATTAGGGGGCTGTGGGGCAGAAGGGGGCTTGTTCCCTGGAATGAGGGATAATTGGGACAAAAGGGGCTCGGTTGCCAAAGCAAGGGGTGGGGACAATTATGATGGGGAGGATCTGGCCCTGGAGTGAGGAGCAGAGGCCTGATCCAGGCTCACATCCTGGGCCCAGGCAGAGCTCTTAACTGCAGAGCATCCTGAGGCCTGGTCTACATTGCTGCCGGCGGTCGATGGGAGATACGCAAGCTACGTATCTTCCATCGACATACCGCGGCGGTGGCACGGTGCTGTTGACGCAACCTCACTCCTTTCGGGGATGTAGATCACTGGTGTTGAGCCAGCTGGGATCGACCACAGTGGAGCCCACAGCGTAGACAGGCCCTGAGTGCGGAAGGAGAGTTCGCTGCTCTCAGCCTGTGGCCCTGAGACAAGGAGTCAGTACTTTGCTTAGAGGCAGGGCGGTTAAGGCGATACTCACAGTAAGGCTCTGGAAATCTTAGAGGAGCCCGTGAAACAGGAAGGGGAGGCGTGTTGGGCAGGGGCGTTCCGGTGCATTCAGGCCAAATCCAGAACAAAGAGCAGCAATTGCATCTGCAGAGTCCATAAGGTCGATTTTCTTTTCCTCTCCCGGGAAGGGGAATTCCTCTTCAGCTTGACAGCACAGCAGTACCCCGACTGCAAAGGCAGAAATAAAACATGCGCAGGGCCAAGACACCGCCGCAGAAATCTTTTCTTTCCTGTACGAATCAGTGGTGTTGGGCACACCGCCTTTCGGGCAAGGCGGAGGGTCTATTAAAAACCCTTACATTGCACATGCCAGTCACCCTGAACCGCAGGGTCACCGTCCCCTCCAGCCGGGGCCCCGCAGCCTGGCTGCACCACAGGCCCACTTCGCCTCTGGCTCCTAATTCACTTCAGCCCTGCTCCAGTGCTGCGCCCCAGCCTGGAGGCGGACGGGGGGGTCTCTCTGGTCCCACTCCCAGCCAGGGCTCAGCTCCCCTCTTCCCCGCAGCCGCCTGCTTCCTCCTGCGGCGCTTCCCCTGGTCCCTCCCTTGCTGCTGTTTGATTTTTCCCCTTCCCGCCCAGAGCCGCCTCTCCTGTTTCTCCCAGGCGGGATAGGCTGGCACAGGAAAGGCCCCGCATTATTCCCCTCCCCCTCTATAAACCGGCCTGCCTTCCCCAGGCTCTCCATGATTTAGCCTCTCTCTCCTCCTCCTGGAGGCTTTTAACCCTTCCACGTCCCCACGCTGGGAAACGGCTCTGCAGAGCCCCATTTGGGGCGTTTTGCTCAAATCCCCAGCTCCTGGAGTCATGTGGTTCTGGGAGACTCTCTCCTCCCTCCTGGGGTGACCAGCTGTCCCCATTTAAGAGGCACAAGCCCTGATATTGGGGGGTTTTGCTCATGGAGGCGCCAGTTGCCCCCCATCCCCATTTTTCACCCTTGCCATCTGGTCACCCCTGCCTCCCATCCCCTGCAGACAGAAATGGCATTTTCTAACCTCGTGGTTGTAGAATAAAGCTGGAAAATGTCACCCCCATTCCCTGCCAATATTCTGAAACCAGCAAGGGGGGGGGGGGGGGGGGGGGGGGGGGGGGGGGGGGGGACTGGACATTTTCCCCAGTGCCTCTGTTGTTACCTGGAGCAGCAGCATGGCCAACTGGCACGTGATCTGATGTTGTCCTGCAAGTCCCAGCTCCTGGAGTTCTGAAGAGAAGTTTGCTTTTTCTGGAAAATCCACTTTCACCAGTGCTGCTTGGAGGCAGTGGGGAAGAGGAAACCTTTTCGAGAGGCACCCAAACCATGTGGCATTGTGTCCTGGCACACAAGGTCCTAGTGCTGCCCCTCTGACACGACACAGGCCCAGCCCTGTGGGCCCGGAGCAATCACTGCAGGATGAGCACAGAGCAGGCTTCCTCTGTAGCCACCCCTCATCCTCTCAGATTTTTGCCCTGGACCTCTGAAAACTTTTGTCCTTGTTCCTAGCTCTCCTGGTTGGAGAGAAAAGCTTGGAAACATGACCTGAGTGTGAACCTAAAGGCTCATATACTATGTGCCACAGAAAAGTGAGGCAAGACCAGACAAGGCCCAACCTCCACGAAATTACCTATAGGTGAACCTTTGTGCTTTAAAAGTTGATTGTGGCTGAAGCCACCAGGCTCTGTACCTGTTTTACTAACCCTAATATTACACTACACTACTAACAAGTTAAAGAGCTGCTAAAACGCCCTAATTTCCCCATACTCGCACTAGCTCAGCAGTTTCCCAATCTCCCCACATTAACACTAATTTAGCACTTTCTCAATCTCCCCACATCGACCCTAGGTCAGCAACTTCCTGGAAAGTCCACAGTGACCCCAGGTCAGCGACTTTTTGGAAAACCCCTTATCAACTTCCCCATATTAATCCTAATTCAGCAACTTTGCTTTAACCGCCAATAGACTAATGAAAAACAAGTTTAAGGCCCACTCCCACAAGGAAGTGTGAATGCTGTTAAGTAATAACGAGCCAATCATGCTATGACAAATGTAGTGATGTTATGAATATTCATGTAATCTTAAAAGGTATATAAGGCAACGCCCCAGTGTAATCGGGGCTCAGCCTTTGGAAATGATTCCACTGAGCCGGTTGCTGGCAATCAATAAACTGCTGTTTCCTCATTTTGGTGTCTGTCTCGTTGCGTGTTCCTGAGATCTTGCAACAAAAGCCCCACGTTTGTTGTTTTTAAGATCATTGCATGATTTGGGACCTGGAGGGGGTAGCTGAACACATGATTGTTCAGTGTTGGGGTTAGCCAGGCTGCCAAAAGGTCCTTAAAACTTTATTTGTCTCTGTGGATCCTCATTCCTTTCTCCTGGAATCTTTGAAATGTTCTTTCCTACAGAGAATGGGATTTTCCATTGCATACTCAGGCTTGGTCTATACCAGTGGCTCTTAACATTTCCAGATGACTGGACTCCTTTCAGGAGTCGGATCTGTCTTTCGAACCCCCTAGTTTCACCTCACTTACAAACTACTTGCTTACAAAAGTCAAACGTCAAAATACAAAAGTGTCAGAGCACAGTATTACTGAGACATGGCTCACTTTCTCATTTTTACCATGGAATTATAATTATTTGGCTGGTTGGTGTGTAAATAGCACTCAGTTTTCCCTCAGTCCTGTTGTTTTTCTGACATCTCCCTGCAGGGAAAAGTGCAGGTTCAGCAAAAAATCATCACGTCAGAGTTCAAGAAGATCCGCCTGGAGCAGCTGCTGCTAAAGAAGCTGGCAAAGGCAGAGAAGTACTTTGTGCAAAGTGTACAGGCAAACCTGGACCTCTTGGAGCAGAGCACTGCCCTAGGCAAATTCATCACAGAGCTGGGGGAGAAGCGCCAGCAGTCATCTCTGGAGCGGCTAGAGGTGAAAGTATGTTGGACATACAGGTGGGTGGCTGAGCGGCCAAGGGGGTACGGTACAGAGCAGCAATGTTGGGAGATGTGGGTTTTAATCCCAGCCTGCTGCTGTGTGGCTTTTCCTTCTGTAGGCCTCAGTTTCCCCATCTGTTAAATGAGGCTAGCTGGTTGGGAAATGACTTGGGATTTTTCCCTTTGCTGAAAAAGATTTGAGGAGCAAAGCTGGAAAAAACCCCAAATGGAACATAGAGTTCACCAGACAAACCTGTTTTGATCAAAAAATGGCAGTGCTGTCAATTCACAGCAGACTCTGATTGGTCTCCGTTTCCCCTCTGCAGGGTGTGAGGCATCTGCTGAGTAGGTAGGTGACCGTGGTCCATCTCTGTTCCATTTCTGCAGGGCAGCACGGGTGGGATGGGGCTGTGCAGCTGAGCCCAGCAGCATCACAAAACCACAGCTATGGAGGGCTGGTCGGGACCTTGAGAATCACTGAGTCCTGCCTCTACGCTGAGACAGGACCAAGTAAGCCTAGAGCATCCTTGACAGGGGTTTGTCCCCGTTCTTAACAACCTCCAGTGACGCGGATTCCATAATCTCCCTTGGAAGCCCGTTCCAGTGCTAAATGACCCTTAAAGTTTATGCCACCCACCCCTCGACAGGATTCCCAGCACTGTGCTGCTTGTGGGAGTAATTAAGACTGTGGGAAAACCTGCCCACATCTTCCCAGGGTGTGATGGGAGTCAAGGGCTGAACCCCCACAATCCACTCCTGCCGTGAGTGTGGCTGAGGGGTTTTGGGTGCGAGTGAGTCCGTGGCGCTCTTTGCTGGGCCCTGGGGCGTGCGCACACCCTCCATTGGTCCCTACAGCCATAGGGTTTCAGGCGAGAAGGTTCAGAAGTCCAACCGTGCAGTCAGCCGGTGTGAGGACTGTGTGTTTGAAGCAGCTATTGCGTCTGAATAAACTGGATTCTGCAGCCATAAAAGCTGGACTCAGTCCAATGTGTGACGGGATCTGCCCCTCCCCGCCCCTGCCGCCGCCCCACCTAGGGGAAAGGCCCATATCACAAATAGGTGCCAACTCTAGGGGTGCTGAGGCTTCCCTGGAAAAAAAATAGTGGGTGCTCAGCACCCACCCCGGGCGCCGTTCTCTGCTGAGCTGTGCGGCTGCCCATGGAGTGGCTTGATCTAATCAGCTGTTGGATCAGATGGGGCGGGGAGGTGAGGTGAGTCAACCCCCAAGGGTCACCGCTCTGGCAGTCGGGGCCAGGGCCAGGAGGGTAGGCCCCAGGGCCGTATAAGAAACAAACAGCAAGCCTTAGAGCCAGGGAGGGACGGGGTGTGTGGCTGGTCAGGAAGCCCTGGCCTGGGCTGGGCTAGGGTTCAGCTTTCAGCCCCGGCTGCTGAGAGCTCACTCACTTGCCAGGCCACCTCATCCCCAGCTACTGCAACTGCATCTATTCTGTGCGGGCAGCCTCGACCGCAGCAGCATCCACTCCCAGCCAGGCTCCAAGTCGCCAGCCCCAGGCAGCGGGCGAATCCCGGTTCCCCCTCGGGCGAGCCAGGGAGGGTGGGTGGGGGTTGTGGTGGCTCTGACGAGCCAGGAGCCCAGGCAGAAGCTGGGTGGGCAGGGGAAGCCAAAGTCCCATTGCCGCCTGCTGGCTGGGGGAGCCATGTGGGGGGATGGAGGGTGGACGCTGCCAGACCCGACCCCTGCCCCTCCTGGCAGAATTCAAGCAGGCAGGGGCAAAAGCGGCAAGCCCCACCACCACCGGCTGGTTGGAGAAGCCATGCAGGGCGGGGGATACCCTACCTGACCCCTGACCTCCCCGGGCCTCATGGGCGGGGTGGAGTGGAGGTGAGGCCTCAGGGGGGGCAGGGTAGGATACCCCCCAGCAAAACCAAGTCAGGACCTGTACCCCCAAGCCAGCCAGCCCCCACTCTGGGGCTGGATGGGAACCATGCCCCAGCCAGTCCTCCCAAACTCTGTCCTTCACTGCCGTTCCCCCCACACAGGCGCTGCCCAGGCCAGGGTGTTATTGTTTATTTGAGTTGTGGTGGCGCCTACCGGCCAGGTGCCCGGTGTGCTGGGCGCTGCATGAACACAGAACAAAGAGTGAGCATCTGCTCCAAAGAGCTCATAATTTGTGGGGGGGCAACATCAACCCTGGATCAGGCCAGGGGCCCATCCAGCTCTGACCGTGCCCTGAAGCAGCCAGTTCAGAGGGAGTGGCATGGGGCCTGCAATGGGCCATTGTGGGAAGAGCTGGTTTGCTCCCAGTCCAAGTTTGGCCCCTAGCTTGAGGTCGGGGATGTCAGGCTGTGAAGACAGATAAGAAGTGATTAGTGACAATGGATAACTGTGAATGTTCCCGCTTCCCACCTGGGTGCTGAAGCCTGGCTCCTCTGCAGGTATGAGCCTCCCTCTTTCCATCTGCCCCCAGTCTCTTCACTGAGACCTGTTCAGTTCTTGGTCTCGGAAACATCAGGTGGCAATGAGTTCCACAGGGCATGGCAAAGGGCATTGCCTTTCACCGGCTGGCAATGAGTTGTCTTTTGTCAATGTCCTGTTTGAAGTGTGGCCACCAGAACGGGACACAGGATCCGGGACTAGTCTCCTCAGTGCTGCATGCAGCGGTAACACCCCTTCTCTGCTCTGGCTCCGTATTCCCCAGCTCATACAATCCAGGAACAAGTTACCCCCCCTAACCACTGCGTTGCATAGTGGAATTGCCTAAATCCTTTGCTGGGCCTCTGCTTCTCAGGGCACAGCCCCCATTCTGCAGGCGTGGCCTGCGTTCCTTAGTCTGAGGCAGACGACCTTGCGTTTGGCTGTATTAAAAAGCACCTCGTTCAAATGATTCCAACTGACCCTGATTGCTCATAGACTCTAAGGGACCATCATGATCATCTAGTCTGACCTCCTGCACGTTGCGGGCCACAGAACCCAATCCCCCACCCATAACTGTCCCCTAACCTCTGGCTGAGGTACTGACATCCTCAGATCTTGATTTAAAGACTTCAAGTTATTGAGAATCCACCATTGACTCTAGTGCAAACCAGCAAGTGCCCCACGCGGCAGAGGAAGGTGAAAACCCCCCAGGGCCTCTGCCAATCTGATTTGGGGGAGAATTCCCTCCTGACCCCAAATATGACGAAGAGTTAGACCATGAGCATGTGGGCGAGATCCACAAGCCGGCCCTGACCGCACTGTTGTTCACGCTTCACCCCCAACCTTTGTGCCACTGGCAAGCTCTGTGCTGACGTGCGATTCTCTCCAGGGATGCCAAGCAGACTTCAGGTTTTACTTCACTTGACCCTCCTGCACCCGCACTTGCCTCCTTCCTAGTCCCCTGCCTCGCTGCCAAATTCTCCAACTAGGCCCAAGGTCCCGGCCTCAAAGCCCATCCCCAGCTTCCCAGTGTCCACCCCATCTGGCCCCTCTCCTCTGCCTCCGCCCCACCATCCCTCTGCCCCTCTTGATCTTTGCTGTGGGCCAGTCACTAGCCTGCGTGAGTCGTCTGGTGTCTGAGCAGCGCCGAGCTCTGGCGAAAGCTCTTCCCGCACTGGGTGCATTTGAAGGGCTTCTCCCCAGTGTGGGTCCTCAGGTGGCTGCGGAGAGCTGAGTTGTACTGGAAACTTTTCCCGCACTGGCGGCAGCTGTGCGATCTCTGCTGGCTATGAGTTCTCTGGTGCCTGCCGAGGGCAGCGAGGAGCCGGAAGGCTTTCCCACAAGCCGCACACCGGTGGGGCGTCTCCTCCCCGTGGGCGCTGCTCTGGTGGTTCAGGAGTTCGGTGCTGGCACCAAAGCCAGCCCCACAGTCGGGGCATTTGTGGGCTGGGGCCCCGGCATCGTGGGCCTGCTGGTGGGCGAGGAGATCAGAGCTGACGCTGAAGGCCTTGCCGCACTGCCCACACTTGTAGGGCTTCTCTCTGGCGTGGACCCGCTGGTGGATGAGGAACCCTGAGCTCTGGGTGAAGCCTTTGCCACACTGGTGGCAGCGGTAGGGTTTCTCGCCGGTGTGGATGCGCCAGTGCGCTGTCAGGGTGGAGCTCATGCCAAAACGCTTGCCGCACACCGTGCACTGGAAGGGGCGCTCCCCGGTGTGGGTGCGCCGGTGAGCCACCAGGTCGGAGCGCTGGGTGAAGGCCTTGCCGCAATCAGGGCAGGGGAAGGGGCGCTCGCCGGTGTGGGTGCGCCGGTGCATGGCGATGTGGGAGCGCCGGGCAAAGCCCTTCCCACACTGGGGGCAGCGGTGGGGCTTGTGGCCGGCATGGCCGCGCAGGTGGGCGGCCAGGTTGGAGGAGTCGGTGAAACCCCGGCCGCAGTCTGGGCAGCGGTAAGGGCGCTCGCCGGTGTGGGTGCCCTGGTGCTTCACCAGGTTGGAGCTGCGGCTGAAGGTCTTGCCGCACTCGCTGCACCGGAAGGGCCGCTCCCCCGTGTGCATGCGCCGGTGCTGCGCCAGATGCGAGCTCCAGACGAAGTTCTTCCCACACTCGGGGCATGTCTTCCGCCCCGCGCTCCCTGCACCCTGTCTTCGATCCAGCTGTGCCTCGGCCCTGTGCCGGCCCTCGGCCATCTCCCCCAACAACACTGCATGCTGCCAGAGACCCCCTTCCTCATCCCTGCGCAGCAGCTCAGCACCTACGGGAAGGAAATGGGAGACAATGAACTGGGAGAGGGGATCTCGGGAGAGAAAGAGGTTGCCTTGCGCAGGCACAGCGGCTGAGATTGAGGGCCCGTTATGCTGGGATCTGCACAGATGCACAGCAAATGAGGTCAGGGCCCTCGGGGCTGCACAGACACACTGTGAACATAGAAATCATAGAAGATTAGAAACCAGGTAATCGCGGAGAGCACAAGCATATTAAGCTGGGATCTTTAAAATACAAAGGCAGAGCAAGATCTAATGGCTGAAGGGAGACAAACACGGGAATTAAAAGCCTGTGTTGACCAGGGAGGGGAATTCACCACTGGAACAGCTGCCCTAGGGACGGGGTGGATGCTCCATCACTGGCCGTCTGTCAGTGGAGACGGGGCGTCTCTCTCCCAGAGCTCCACTCTAGCTCAGCCAGGAGTTACTAGGCCAGAGGTGGGAATCGCTGGGGGAGATTCTCTGACCTGAGTTAGGCGGGAGGCCGGGCTGAATGGGCACAATGGACCCCGCTGTCCCTGACAGCTATGAAATTCTGTCATTATGTCACGGAAAGATTTTGTCTTCGTTGCCAGCTTCCTGCATATAGAGGTCTCCTGTTAGTGAGATTAAACAGGGCAGGAGTGAAATCTCTCCTCCCATGGAGTCTTTGCGCTCTGCTCCCCGCAGAGGAGTGGGAGGCACAGGGCCGGACTCCTACCAGAAGCGAGTGATGGTCAGTGCAGTCCTTACAAGCCACGGCCAGTAAGGAACAATGTTGCTGTTACAATGAAAAACTCATTCCACATAAAAACGTTCCTTTTACAGCTTCCAGCCTGCAGCGTTTTCTGTTGCTTCAAAATTCTCGGCCCCAGATTTCCATCACGGTCCTTAGCGACTTCTTTTGTCCACTGAAAACCTGGCTGTTTCACACACATAAAAATCACTGGGGCCTGGTAACCCGCTTCCCAGGCAATTTCAGCTGTGGGCAGTGGATGTTTGGAAAGGGCACGTCGCCTGGTACCTCACTAAAAGCAATTTATTTCAAGAGGGTCACTGATTTTTCCCCCCCCACAAAAAAAAAAGAAGCTATAGGAAAACCCTGTCATTTGGAAACCAAGTTCTATGGGATGTTATTGAACGTGCTGGGATGGGACACAACTGGGGCTGTGACGGGGCAAATCACCCCCACCCCACTGGAATATTTCCATGGCTCAGAGGTGCTCTGTGAGCTTCTTCAATTCATCCCTCACCTCTATGGACTGCTCGTGGCCCATCCACGTCCTCAGAGCCCTGGAGATCCGGGACGCACGGCGCTTCCATCCAGGAGCTGCTTGTGGGTTTGGGAATCAGGAATCCTGCCTCTGTGAGGAAGGGCAGAGCTAGCGGGCGATTTTCTCCTGGTGCTGAAATTTGTCAGCTATGGAAAGTGCTGAGGAAAAAAAACCCTTGAGTTATTTTGCCAAACGTGCAGGACTCTGCGCAAAAAAAACAGGTTTTTTTCTTTCTCAAATGTTCATGGAAAACAAGCCCCTAAACTACGGCCAGCTCTCGTTAAGACAGCCAACAGGGAGCAGAAAAAGCTCCTCCCAGCTTCAGAGAGGTTCAGGGAATGCTCTGTTGATCAGTTCCAGGTTATATGTACGGCAAGGAGTGGGGTTTGCACAGGAGAACGATTACCCACACACACGCCCACATCTGGCATTGCTCGCACAGTCACCAAGAGCACCCCAGCGGGTGACTGGACAAACCGCACAAGATCAGAGAGATGCACAGCCCCTAAGATGGCAAGCACTGACGGACAGCTGTACCCCTTCTCTGACCCCCCAGACCCCACTCGTCTCCAGAGTGGGGGACGGAACC
Organism: Mesoclemmys tuberculata; assembly: GCA_007922155.1. Classification (NCBI taxonomy): domain Eukaryota; kingdom Metazoa; phylum Chordata; order Testudines; family Chelidae; genus Mesoclemmys; species Mesoclemmys tuberculata. The sequence continues at coordinate 236,919 of ML675703.1, forward strand.
CAGGAGTCCTGATCCCTGCACCTGGTTGCTGAGGGCACAAATGCACTCCCAGGCGGCAGCAGGGGATGCTCAGAGCTGGTTCTTGAGACCCCACAGTCCCCAGGCCTCTCCTGTGGCAGTCACAGTGCCCTGGCCCGTGGGGGGAAGGGAGAAGGGATGGGGAGGCACAAAGAAGAGGACTCGGAGACAGGAACTTGCACTGCATGACTGAGAAGTGCCGAAGTGCATCCTGTGCCGAGGAGACTGAGAGAGAGAAACACCAGCTTTGCCTCTCAAAGCCAGAGCCATCTAGTGGCTCCAACCCTGGAACCGCACCGCCCCCCCATGCACCTGCCAGACAGACCGGCATGCAAAGCCCAGACAGACAGATGCAGGGGTGAATACCGAGCTGGTCAGATAGCTAGGTACTGCTTTGGGATATAGGGATAAATGCAGCCCCTGGACTTGTGGGCTAAGAAGCTTGAAACAGTGTTTCAATTGTTACCATTAGGTTCCACAATCAACAGAGCCCGGAGACGAATGGGGACTTTCCAGCTCTCTTGGAGCAATTATCTCAGGCTCTCTGCAAACGCAGGCAGCTGTCACTGCAGTGACTCCGCCACCGTTTACGTTCCCAGCGTTTCGTTCAGAATCACAGCAGCTAGAGACTAAAAGAAGAAACAAAAACGAGAGTTCTGTAGCACCTTAAAGACTAACAAATTTCTGCAGGCAGAAGCTCTCGTGGGCTGCAACCAGTGATGATATCCAACCTGTTCGCACCGGTTCGCGCGAACCGGTTCTTAAAATTAAAAAAATGTAGCGAACCGGTAGTTAGCGCCCTCCCCTGTCGTGCTCTGTGGGGCGCTGGTGGGGTTTTGAATTTCACAGCGGAGAGTGAGTTTCACAGCGGAGATTCTCCGCTGCGATGCCGAGTCTCCCCCTCCGCCGCCGAAATTGACAAGGCAGAGTCAATTTCACGGCGGAGAGTATCTGAAGTTCAGAATAGGTTCTTAAATTTCCACCTGCCTTTATAGAACTGGTTATATACGGCGCTGGTGAGACCCCACCTGGAATATTGTGTGC
>ML675703.1:238380-249212 GCA_007922155.1 Mesoclemmys tuberculata
TCATATTGGTCCCTTCTGATCTATGAGTCTATGAGTCTATGAGTCTAAGTTGCAGTGGGGGAGTTCTCTGTTGGACATTAGGAAAAAGGTTTCACTAGGAGAGTGGTGAAGCATTGGACTGGGTTACCTAGGGAGGTGGTGGCATCTCCATCTTTAGAGGTTTTTAAGCTGAGACTTGACAAAACCCTCGCCAGGATGATTTAGCTGAGGATAGTCCTGCTTTGGGCAGGGGGTTGGACTAGATACCTCCTGAGGTCCCTTCCAACTCTAATATTCTACTGGATATCTGGGATATCATCACTGGCTGCAACCCACTTCCTCAGATGAATGAAATGCAAATCACAGCTAGGAGGTACATATCTACAGCCAAGGGGAAGAAACAACAACGGGGAGGGTAGGTGTTCCCAAAGTCCATTCAGTTAGAGAAGCCGAGGCCTATTCGCCACCGTTGTTTAGAAGGTGAGAATGTGTGAATGGTGACACTCACTTCTAGTAATGAGATAGCCATTCCAAGTCCCTAGGCAGACCCAGTCTGATTGGGTCAAGTTTCCATATAAGTTCCAGCTCTGCAGTTTCTCGCAGACGTCTGGTTTTGAAGTGTTTTTGTAGAAGTGTGGCCACTTTCAAGTCAGCTACAGAGTGTCCTGGGAGATTGAATTGTTTTGTTAGAGAAAGCTGAGCTTCTGGATCAAAGAGAGTGGCTTCAATTGCAAACACAGACTTGGGCAATCACAGAGTCCAATGAGATGTGCCACAGAATGGAACCCCCGAGTCCAGACTCCCAGCTCCTCCCCCCTGCGCTAACCCACTACCCCAATCCCCAGGCCTGCAGAAGTCATGCTCCCCTGTTCTGCTCTAACCTTCCCTGGGTGCGTGTGTGCGTGCATGCATGGGCATGTCTCACTCTACTACCTAGCTATGGAGATCATCAGCTCCACAAGATGGCATCTACCCACTGCATCCCTGAGATCAGCGGCTTCAAACTACGGTACGCTGATAACATTGTTGGAGGAAATAGCACTAATTCCTCTGATACTGGAGCGAAAGCCCACGAATTTGTTACTGAACCTCGTAAGTTTGAGACATTTTACAACCTGCAACTGGTTCTACTTATTCTTGAGCAAGTAGAATTGGTTAACTCGAGCCCATCCTGCATTTTCAGGAACCGCAGAGAATGATTTTTGCTCTAAATGAGATGATTCAGCTATTGAGAAAGAACGGTTCAGAGGATCTGTGGAAAGAGACTTCTGTGAAGGCTGAACAGCTGGAGTTTGAGGAGCCCTGTGTAAGGAAAGCACCAAGGCGTGCTGATGAAGGAAGTAGTGCCCATGTTTTTGCTACACCTATGGGTGTGCATCGAAAATTATTCAACGGCGTTTTCAGTCCTGTCGCGAGGAGTCTACCTCAAGATTTGAGTCTGACGTTCAAGAGCATTTGACACAAATGGAAGAATTTGTGCCTGACAGCAAGGTGGTTAAAGTCGAACAAGTAACAAGCTTTTATGCAGATGACTTAGATAAGGTGAGATGTTCTTGGACATAGCTTTACAGAAGTTTGTAAAGGACCGACGATGTTGTGTCATTTTTAGAAACCGAAGGGAATGAACGTTTGCGCACTGTGCTTTCAGAATACTGCAAATTTATAAGAATCTTTCTCCCTGTGCCTGTATCATCTCGCCCTGCGGACCACTCATTCTCCAGCCTCCAAAGACTGGGGGCAGACACGACTGAATAATGTAGCTGTTCTTAACGTGCATTAAGACCGTACAAGGGAACTAGATGTAAATAATATTGTTGAGAGTTCCATCCAGAAGGCTACCGTGAGACATAATGTCTTTAAACAGGGACAGTAGTGAAGACAGCTTGTAGCTGAGTGCAATGACTTTAATCAGACTGTTGTAATTCATGATAATGGAATTATGTAGTTCATTAGTATTTTAATAATGATTAAATTTAAGATCCCAATGATAGACACATTCAATAGCTAAAATATGAAAGAAGAGTATAAATATGTTGAAAATAGCTTCCCTCACAAAATTGGCAGAGCCCCACCCTAAATCCGCACACTTTGCCTTTAAGGCAGCAGAGGGTGGAAAGAAAGCAGCAGGTGGGAGGTGCTCAGAAAAGGGAGTCTAGGGGGAGGATCCAGAGTGGAGGAAGAAAAGGGGGGTGAGGTGGGGATGGAGTTGGGGGGGGCAGAGCCAGGATAGGGCACCCACCAGCAAAACCAAACGTCAGCATCCCGGGGATTCAAGGACTCCACAGTAAGAAGGAACCACCATGACCGTCCAGGCTGTCCTTGCTGCACACAGGGACCATAGAACCTCTCTGAGAAGCTGGATTAAGGGAGAAAAAGAGGAAATCAATGAAATGTTGAAAACTGGGGGGCCAAATTCGGATCTTAGTTGCACTAGTATCAATCCAGAGTGATTCTCCAGAAACCAATGGAGGTAGGGACAAAATCAGGTCTCAGTTACAGTGGTGTCAATCTGAAGACTCTTCTGAAGTCAATGATGTGAGGGCCAAATTCTGATTTGCGTGGCCCCCGGGTAAATCTGGAGTGAGTCCCCTGAAGTCAATGGAGTTCGGGTGGATTCTGATCTCAGTGACCCCGATGTAAATCCAGAGTAACCACTGAGCTTCAGCAAGCCACTGAATCACTCTCTACTTCACTTTTCCCTTTTGTAAAATGGGGATAATCATATTTCCCTGCCTCATAGGAGTTTCTTGAGGATAAATACATTAATGATATTGAGGTTCTCAGATACTGAGAGCAATGAGAATACTGAAGAGAGATGGATCTCAGCCGGGAGACACGCGTATGTGTCCCCCATTAAACTTTGATTACACAAGTACCCATTATAATTCCATCTTACTGCAGGAAGGGTGAGCACTGACAGCAGAACGTCCACCTGTGGCTAATAAGAGATAAGACAAATATGCAAATCTGGACAGTCCTGGATGGCCGTATCTTGAGTTGCTCCCGTTTGAACTAAAGGCACCAAACTAATAAAGCTGCTCACACTAAAAATAAATCTTCATGTTTCTCAGAGGACAATTTGAGGGATAACTAAGACGCCACATAAATATAAACACAATCTTATTGTTACATCAATATAGCAAATGCCATTCAAACAAGAACAACAAAAGTAGTGCCAAACAAACAGATTTCTTCAGTACCAAATGGTGCACAGGCCATAGCTCCTGTGCATTTAAAATGTATGCTGCTGCTATGGTATTAACGTCACACCACCCGGAGCTGAACAAGCAGCTGTTCTTGAAACAGGCTGGCCGCCTTCTCTTTGTGGTTAGCTCCTTGCTGTGCTTAATAAAAGCAGGCCTGTGAGAATCAGCTACCAGGGCAAACACCTGTACCTCCCCTCTGGTATGGCTGTCTGCCTCTGGGTCTGGCTGAACTAACTGAAGCGTTTGATGTCTTTTTTCTTTATACTTGGGAGTGGAATTCTCCCTCCAGCCCCACACAGCATGTGCAGAGGGTTCATAAACATTTTCCTCTGTTAACCTGCTTATCCCAGCAGACAGCTGCTTCACTCTTCTGGTAGGGAAAAAAAACCCAACAAAACTGACTACGGTTGTTGAAAAGAAAGTGTGACAAAGACACAGGTTACATTTACCTGGACATACAACGAGTCCATCTGTGTGTGTGCACGATGGGAAAAGCAGAGTATCCTGCCAGAAGCCACTTCAGGCTTGGTGAGTATGCGTGTGATGTTTTACCGTAAATGCGAGCAAGCTTCCCCAGGGAAAAACACTTTTTGTTCCAAATGTCCATTCTTGTCATGCACGTTGTTCAGTATAGGCCCTTGAACTCCCAGCTCTCACATCTAACACATTTTCCCCTCAAGAGTTACATATAAACCCAGCCCTCAAGAATACAGAAACCGGGGGTTTAACTCAATGTACTCCGAAGATACTTGCAATTAATACAATCAGGTCTCCCAAGGCTACAGCAGAAAATTGCCATATCTGTCACATGGCGTATTTAGCGTGTGATCTCTTCACTCTGTGTATGTACAGCACCAGGCATGATGGATACCAGAAGTTGTAAAATAAAATTGAAGGCAATTTCACAACAGATAGTCCCTTGGAACCAAAACAGGAAAATATTTATTTAAAAAAATGTTAAATCTAGCCACTTGGAATCTTTGGGGGGAAAAATCCCATTTTTTGGTAACTGCAAAATTCAGCAAAATCAACACGAATCATTTCATTTTTCCAAAATCTACTTTGTTTTTTGCTAGAACAGTTTGCCCAGCTCTAATAATAATTCTTCCTTTGTCTATGTGGTCTATTTACAGTGTAAGCCTTCCAGAACAGGGATGATGTCTTAAGTGCTGTGCATGGGACAATGGAGCTGAAGTCCGAGGCGCTACCATAAAAATAACAATGAGCCCTATGTGTGCTATAGCTGTAATTGGGGAAACAACATCGATGGTGATTTTCCTAGTGCAGACACAGCATCAGGCTTAGTCTATACTGCGGGGTAGTGTGGACTATGGGTGTGAATTGCAGAGCGCACTGAAGCGTTGTGCTGTACCTGCTCCGTATGGACACTGATGGAGCAAACTGCAGTGCCATTCAAACCGGATTACGTTAATGCAAACGAGGGAGTGTTTACTTTGCAGCGGCCACATGGAGAGCAGCTGGCGTGCAACTCTTTGGTGTGCTCTGCAATGCAAACCCCTTATTCCACACTGCCGCAAAGACTAGCAAAGCCCTTCGTTAATAACATGTGAGCGCAGCACAATGTCACTCAGTTATAATTCCCAGAGTCCTGGCTATAGAAAATAACCAGAAGAGTAGGGATGGCATATTGCAGTCCAAAATTGGGAATTAGAAAAGGACGTCTGATGACGTAGCTGTCATGACAGCTGAACTAGTAGCAAAAAGGCTAGCATTAAACTGGATCTGGGATGTAGGCCCAGGAGCAGTCATTTTTTTGGATTCAATCTCAGGCTTTATGGTGATAAAAAAGGGTGTCTCAATACACAGATGTGATTTGATCAATGAAGTTATATTTCTAACAACAGAGTTACTACAGATGGGGATACCCGTAGCATTAGCTTGGATTCCCAGTGCTTGTGGGGATAAGACCAAAATGGCCAACAAAGCAGCTAAAAACGTGTAAGAAATGGAAGGCTTGACATAGGAATGCCCTGGAGTTCAAACAGGAATTCAAAAGCCTTTTACAGAAAAACGTAGAGTAGGAACAGCAAAAAACATGCACTAATGAAAAAAGAGGAAGCCAGTTATCCGAACTGTGCCTTAAAGTTGAGGATTAAGACATACTTCAGGGCTGGATCGGGCTGAAAAAGTGTTTTTGCTTAGCACACTGTCTGTTATGGCGTCAACAAAAATCTTTTTCAGATACATAGACACAAAGATGGACTATGTGCACCCTGTAAGGTGGAAGAAACAATCAGTCACCTTTTATGGGTACGTAAGGGCTTTGATAAAGAAAGGGAAAAGCTTTGCAAGGTGGTTACAGACCCTTCTGCTTTTACTGCCCCCCCAATCCCATCTCCTATAATCCTTGCCCCCTTCCTATTATGCTCCTATTCTCCCCCGCCATCAGTGCCTTTATGCCCTCAGACTCTGAGCTGCCCCCAGTTCCTCTTCCCCTTCTCCCTCTGTGTTTCCTCCCAGCTATCATTTCCCTCCCACACACTTCTTCCCACTTCTGACTCCTGCAACCCCGTCTCCTCCTGTTCCTCATCCTCTGCAGTCTATGTCAGGCTGCTTCATGATACGAATGCCTGTTTTACATCGCATTTCTCATCAGTAGATCTCAAAGCACTTCCCACCCAATGGTCGGTGTATTTAGCCTCACAGCCCCCTTGGGAGGCAGGGCAGCGCCATTATCCCCATCGTGCAGATAGGGACTTAGGCTTGAGATACACTGCCAGTGTATATGTATATGAAGAGTAGCTTGCATATCTCCCGTCGATTTCCTAACTTCTTACTGCGGCATCTCTGTTATGCTGCGCCGATGGGAAATGCCCTCCCGTCGACGCAGCATTAATCTTTCTGCGGGGTGGATTAATGCCGTCGACTTCCGGATCCCTTGAGTGGGTCTTCGCTGCCGCTCCGTTGATCCCACAGAATCGATTCGGCGGCACCCACGTTGCCTCCATCAGTGTAGACGTACTCTTGGGCACAGAGAGCTACATGATTTGATCCAAGTCACACAGGCAGTCCATAGCACCGCAGGCAAAGGAACCTGGGTCCCCTATGGCCTAAGCCAGTGCCTTAACCCCTGTGCCTGGGCACCAGCGGCAGGGCTGCTGGGAACACTGGCGAGGCAGTCATCTGGCTCTCAGTTCTGGTGTCAAGGATGCAGCAGCCAAGAGGTGTAATTGCAGAGAAAGTCTGGCTCCGTCCCTGCAGCCATGGCCTGGAGCATAGAATCATAGAAATGTAGGGTTGGCAGAGATAGATCCCTAGACCACCCCTGTCTAATGTGTCCTTAAAACCTCCATTTATGGGGATTCCACAATCTCCCTAGGGAACTTGTCTTAGTGCCTAATTATCCATAGCATTAGAAAGTGTTTCCTAAATGCCCCTTGCTGCAAACTCCTTCTTGTCCTACCCTGGGTGGATATGGAGGATGATTGCTCACTGGCCTCATAATAGCAATCTTTGGTATATTTGAAGGCTGTAATCATATCCACACTCAGTCTTATGTACTCAAAGACCAAATGTGTCCAGTTCTTTCAACCTTCCCTCCTAGGCCTAAATCTTTGACCATTTATACTGCTCTCCTCTAGACCCTCTCTGATTTGTCCACACCTTTCCTGAAGTTTGGCTCCCAGAACTGGACACTACTCCAGCTGAGGCTTCACGTCTTACATACGACTCCTGTTAATGCACCACATCTGCCTTTTCCACAACAGCATCACACTGTTAACCCCTTTCAGTGGGTTATCCACTGTAACCTCCAGATCCTTTCCAGCAGTAGGGCTGCCTAGCCAGTCATTCCCCAGCTGGTATTTGTGCACAGTCCATCACTTGGGGGAGTGCAGTCCAGTCACAGGTAGGAGCCGTGTGGGGTTGGAGCGTGTTCAGTGCAGATGCAGTGTCTGGAGAATTTAGCAGCCGTTAACAAGCCCCCACTGAGCATATGTGACCTCAGCTGTTTTGTAAATCCAGTCCACAAAAAAAATCAAACTTTTTCATTTCAGAAACATGGAAATGCTTCATTTTTCTTTTTCAGTTCAGTCAAAACCTTTCGCCACAAGCCACAGGAATTCGCAAATAGCTTCGGGGCGACCCACACTGCATCTTTCAGTGGAAAAAGCTATTTGTGCAAACAAGTTCACCGAGCACTATTCATCACTTTCATGCCAAGCTCCACTCTATCTGTGAAGCACTACATGTGGCGGGGGTCTAACCCCATCCACCGCAGGGGATTAACAGATACATCACATGGGGGTAGATGGAGGAAAGGACTGGATTCCTTCCCCTCACAGCCTGGATTTCAAGGCCTTTCCATTCTCAAACACTGAGTCTGACATGCTGGGATCAGCTTCAGTCCAAGGCACCTCCCTTGGGGTCCTGCCCCATAGACTTCTAGAGGAGATGAGATCAGGCCCTCCCTAGTGTCCCCAAATCCTTGAAGAGACACTTCCTCCTATGTAAAGATGAGCGTCCCACGCTCTTGTCTGTGCCCTTCACATTGTGGGGTTAGAAGGGGTGCTTACAAGGTGTCTGGGAGCGACCCTCCCCTCCTAGGTCCCCAGACTTCCATTAGCAGGTTCGCAGTAGCACGCTAAAAAAATTGCTGTGTAGACACTGTTTCGATGCTGCAGCATGGGCTCCCACACCTGGCTCCGCACACGCCAGGTTGAGAGCCCCTAGTTATTGCAGTCAGTGTCCTCGCCCTCCAGCCCAGCCACTCCCGCTCCCCCCCCAACCCTCATTGCTACCATGGCTGGTACTCCTGAGTGACAGCCCGACTCTCTGATAGGTATCTTCTTTTTATTTTAAATTTACAAAAGTAAAAAAGTTGTTCTTAGTTAAAACAATAACAATAAGAAGAGGAATAAGCCCCTATTGGGTTCACATGAGAATGACACTGGTTCTTCTTTCAGCAGGCTGGGTGACAGGCAGTCCCCTCCCCTGACGGTCCTGAGAGGTTGCTGCTAGTGGACTTAGATGGACAGCGAAGGCCCAGGGCAGCAGCTGGGTTCTCGTCTGGGGTACGTGTGTGTGTGTTTGGTAGTGTTTTGCCCTTATGGAGCAGGGAACGACTGCACCGGAGACCTTTGCAGAGGAAAAGGAGCAGGGGCTTCTGGCTGGCTCTCCATGGCTTAGTGAGGCCCAGGGAGAGACTGACTCTTGTCCTGGAAGTGATGGAATGAGCTTGCCTGAAGGCCCCATACGAAGGATGACTGGGTCTGTAGTGGAAGTGAGTGTGTGGGAGAGGGATTGGATACTGTGGTGTAGGCTTTTTAGTCTAGTGGAGGAAAACCAAACAAGAATCCCTGGCTGGGAGCTGAAGCCAGGTAAGTTCACATTAGAAATTAGACACCGATTTTTCTCAGTCCAGGTGATTAGCCCCTGGAACAAACAAGGGAAGTGGTGGATTCTTCATTTCCTGGTGTCTTCAAATCCTGACCGGATGCCGTTGTGGAAGAGGCTTTAGTCAAACACGAATTATTGGGCTCGATTCGGTGGTAACTGGGTGAAAGGGAAGGGCCTGGGCTACACAGGAGGTCAGACTGGATGCTCTCATGGTCCCTTCTGGTCTTAAACTCTATAAGGGAATCTCTGGACTTTTTGTATCCAAAGGAAGGGATGCTATGGCCAAGTGTTGGTCCTGCACAGGCCAGAATGGAGCTGTGGGGATTCAGGGCTGACGTCGTTGATCTTCCCAGAGACTGGGATAAGGTGACCCCTTTCTCTACTGTAGTCTGAGCTCCAGGATGCACCATGGTCTCTCCTCTTGGTGAGCACAGGCAGTTGCATCATGGGAAATGTAGTCCAGCTGAGGGCCCAGGTCCATAGATGAGAATGGGGATGAGGCAAATGAACTACAACTCCCATAAGATACCATGGCAACATATCCCAATTGAAATATTTCTGGCTTTGGCTAAAATATTTTGGATTTGGGTGTTTGGTTTATCCACAATTCTTTTTTCTCAGAAAGCAAATATTTTATCTTATTAAAAACGTGATTTTCCATTGAAAAATAATTTCAAGGAAGAATTTTCACACAGCCCTCGTCTTAAACAGTTGTGACATCTTTGGGAATATGGGGAAGAACCAGAAATGGGCTTCCCTCCCTGAAACAGACACTGGATGCAAAGGGAAAGCATGGGGGGAAGGGTTCATTGCATTCATTCCCCCTCCAGATCTTCAACAAGGTATTTGCACTTATCCTTCAGTGCCTCATAGAGCCGATCCTTGCAGTACCTATTCCAGCTCAGCATGAATTCATACAGCTTCCGCATTTTCATTGGGTTGGTTCTCTCGGCTCTAATCATCTGGTATTGCTCACTGTCCAATATGTCACCCACCAGCTTATCCAGGATGCCCTCAACCGGGGTCACTCTCTGGATGAGCTGCTCTCGGTGCTGGTCGACAAAGTGCATCTCTGAGGGGAGAAAGAAGAACACAAGAGAGTAAAGAAATGTTCTGTATCATGCTCTCTGCTATCTACTGGACATTGATTATTGACACCGTCTGTTAGTTACTCTGTTATCCACGTGGCCTATTAGCTACTCCATTATCACGCATTCTATTTGATTATCCACACAGTCTATTAGCTATTCCACGTGGTCTATATAATAATCCACACGGTCTGTTAGCTACTTTATTATCCACAGAGTCTACTCACTATTCCATTATCCACATGACCTATTTGATTCTCCACCCAGTCTAGTCCCTCTATCCAGTTACCTGCCTGTTAATCATCTGCCCATCTTGATTAACTACCCAAATGCCTGTATTGCCATTGGCCCTTGTACTGACTTGGCGCTCAGTCCCTGGCTCTTGACCACCCTCAGGGGCCCTCTGTACTCATCTGAAGCTTCAGTGCTCTGTGACCTCCCTCCCATGCATAATCTTGTTTCCCTTGTCATCCAAAACCAATCCCAACCCCTCCAGCTAAGCCCTGTCTCCCCTTCCTCTCCAACTTCATTCAATGTGCCACCAACAACTGTCCCTCCAGCTCCACACCGGTTCCCTCCTCTAATTTGGCTTCCATCATCACTAAGGTCTCTGGCCCCCTCTTCCAACCCCAGCCTCAGGGCTTTAACCCCATCCTCATCCTCGATATCTCACTAGCTGTTCACATTGGCCAGCCAGATCTTCCTGCCAAGCCCTCCGTTCCCTCTCTCTATTGACAGCCACACTAGCCTCCTTCACACAGCCAAGATTTGAGTCAGATCCAAAGCTGGGCGGGGTGTGTTTTCATCACTGGGTTTAGATTTGGCCTAAGATGCTGGTAGGAAATCATGGGAGAGCCACTGGCAAAACTCTGGCACTGTGGAATCTGACATCCCCTGATTTGGCCTTTAACCCCAAACTGCAGCCTATCCCTGAGCTGAACACACACATCTGGGCCTATCTGCCTGTCACCTCCACCCTCCATTCAGCTCTCTTCAATGTGATGTAAAGACATTGTCCAGCTAACCTTGTCACTCACCTTCTCTACCAGCTGTGTGTCCTCTGTCTTCCCTGGAAATGGGAGTAATTTCCCTGGAGTTGGAAGTAACTTTTTTGGAAACAGGAGTAACTTCCCTGGAATTGGGGGCAACTTCTATGGAAACAGGAGTAACTTCCCTGGAATCGGGGGCAACTTCTTTGGAA
>ML675703.1:263627-283169 GCA_007922155.1 Mesoclemmys tuberculata
GGGGAGCGGCCGTACCGCTGCGCCGACTGCGGGAAGGGCTTCGGCAACGCCAGCACGCTGAGCAAGCACCGGCGCACGCACACCGGGGCGCAGCCGTACCGCTGCGCCGACTGCGGCAGGGACTTCAGCCAACGGGCCAACCTCACCCGGCACCAGGCCACACATGCTAATGCCTCTCCACCTCCGCCAGGGCCTGCGGGGCTTCTGGGAGCCAGTGGGCCTGGCACGGTGCCAACAGATGCCATATACCCATGCCTTGTCCCCATGATGCCCAGCGGAGAGCCCATGTAGGGGCAAAGAAAGGGAATTTGGCTGAGCATTCTGGGGAGAAAGGGCAGACAGGTGGGTTCTGGAGGTGCTAATAAGCTTATTGTGGCTTTAGAGCAATTGGTCATGGCTTACTTCATTAGGCCAGCCCTCCCGCCCCGTTTAGCTGAGATCCAGCCAGGACGTTCCTTGCCCTGCCATCTAGCCAGGATCTAACCTTGTCTCTTTCTCTGTCTCTCACACACGTGCACATCTACCTGGGACTCAGCCAGGAACTCCCTTCCCACAGCTCTCTAGCTCCCTTCCAGCCAAGATGCTCCAGAAATGGGATTTGCAATCCTATCTCAGGGTGGAGTGGTTTGAGGGACGGCGCGAAAGCCTGGTCCATTTGCTTGCAGAACTGCTCGTCCTGTCTCTTTTTAAGTAGAAATTCAATCAATAAGAAATACATAATGGATCTTTGTAACAAAGTCTACCTAACTTGGTGTTTCTTTGCTATGAAAGACGCTGATCCATCTAGATGGCCTGTGAAGCATAAATCTTTAAGGTTTGAAGGGATAATTGACTATGCGGCCTGATGAACGGTGTGACTGGCAGATGCCCAGAGGGAGTTTCCCTTGTGAAATGATCCTACTGGCCTTGTCACTGAAGCGTAGGGACTAACTCCTGGTACGGAGGTGTGTAGAGCCATCCTGTGTTATTTCACTAAGGCCTTGTCTCCGCTACAGAGTTTTATCAACAAGTCAGCTTTCATCGACAAAACAGTGGAGGTGTATGCTCTACAGTGCCCTTTCCACTGACAAAACTCTCCTGCTTTGCTGACAAAATTAAACCCGCATTGACGTGCGGCATAGAGTTTTTTGCAGAAAAGTTATATGGACAGACTGGCTGTAGACACTGCGCTAGGTTATGTCACTGTAAATGGCCTCCAGGAGGTGTCCCACAATGCCCATCCTGACTTCTCTGGTCAGCAGTTCAAACTCCACAGCCCTGCATCCAGGTGCACAGACATCCCTCCCTCCCCCTTTAAAGGCCTCAGAATTTTTGAAATTCCACTTCCTGTTTGCTCAGCATGGAGCATCTTCCCAACTGACCACATTGGCTCCATGCATCAGACGCTCTCCTGCTTGGAGCCCGCCAGAGCAGTTGGATCTGCTGAGTTTGTGTGGAGAGGAGGCTGTGCAATCCCAGCTCCGCTCTGGCCATAGGAACTTCGATACCGATGGTCAGATTTCTCGTGGCACATTGGAGGAGGGCTACGAATGGGACACGCATCAGTGCTGTGCGAAGATAAAGGAGCTGAGGCAGGCGTGCCAGAAGGCAAGGGAGTGAAACCGCCGCTTCGGTGCTGCACCAAAACCTGCTGTTTCTACAACAAGCTGGATGCCGTCCTCGGCAGTGACCCTACTTCCACCCCAAAGAGCCCCCTATACTTCAGTGGGGCGGGAGACAGCAGACATCTGTCTCAGCCCCATGGACAAAGTTGTGGACGAAGAGGTCAAGTTGGAGGACAAGATGGGACAGGCAACAGAGTTGTCTTGTACTGTGGGGAGCCAGGACCTCTTGACCCCAGAGCGTTGGAGCCAGTCCCCACCCTCTGTCTCTGGCACACGTGGTGTAGGAGAGGGGAGATCTGGTAAGTGATCTTTTTGAGTTGGTGCTGCTCGATTACGTGAGGGAGAGCCGTCCTTTGCTTTGTTATATTTTAGAAGTGGATGAAGGGATAGACGTGCAAGTTTAGCTGTATTTTGCATGTGCGTCACGGTCCCCTGTGCAGCTAAGCAGTGTGACGGAAAAGTGTGTTAATGCACACCCAAGATTTCACAGGAATCCTCTGGAGGGATCCCTAGGAAACTCCTGGAGGTGCTCGCCAATCGCTGCTGAAGTTTCCTTGGCAGAGCTGCTTTCTTCCTTCTCCCGTTGTAGGAAACATTCCCGGGCCAATTGGCAAAAACCTGTGCAGGGCCCAAAGCGGCACACAGACAAGCAGCATAGGCACCTAGTCTGAAGCAGCTCGCTTGTGGGAGATGCACCCTTGCTTACCCTTAGGAGTGAGGGATTAGCTTCTATGACCCCCCCCCCATGAAAAATAGTGGCAGAATTTACAATTTTGTCCCTAGTCAGCTGCTGCATTCCCATCACAAAACTATCTAGACCCTTGGCCCCATCTCAGATGCCCCCCCCCTTGGGGACTGAACTCACCATGTTTAGGGCATTCGCCCGGCTGTGTGCTTGCCGAGGGACAGTGAGAAACTGATTCGTATTAAAATACCCCTCTTTTTAACTATAATGGTATGATGCTGTGAGGGCACTAACAATCATGCACATGTTTGTTTCTTGTGCGTCTGACGTGGCCTTCAGGGAACCCCCTACGTGCTGGTGGAGCACCTTGGCCAGATACGGAGGCGACCGAGGAGAAGCAAGGAAGACATGTTTCGAGAGGTACTCCAAACCTCAGAGGCTGAAAAACAAGACTGCAGGGTGCCGAGAGGGACTTGAAATGAAAATTGTCGTATAGACAGGCAGGACAGAAAGGAGAGCCAGGAGCAAATTTTCGTGGGCCAGGAGCAGAAGATAAAAGTGATGGAGGACCAAATGGAGATGCTGAAGCCCTAATCACAAAGCACTTCCCTGTAATGAAAGATTTGGTGTTACTGTTAAGTCTCATGATAACAAGTTTGATGCTAAGGGTGAACCTTATGGCACAGAATTTGGTACGGATGGTAAATCCCATAAAAAAATGTAACATGCATAATGTTAGGGAAAAGCTTTTGCACGTGCTAAGAGGGGTAAACAAGAACACACCCTGTGTTAAAAGACCCTATGACAATGTTGCTTCTCAGCTAGCACCTGTAAACAGGCATGAAGCTTGTCACAGCAGAGAAACCATATTGAACCTGGTCTGCTGGGTGGAAGGGGAAACTGAGGCACACACCCCTGATAGACTTAATGGCTAAATGCCGAGACACCTGCTCTCTAGAAATGTGTCACAGATACAAAGAAATACATTTTAGCAACCCTGAGAAGGCATACTGCTTCCACATTAGTCAGTGACTAACGCTCCTGCAGTAAACCAAGGGGGGAGGTGTAACGCTCCGTGTTTGAAAACAACACCCCGTCATGTTTGCAAATGTGATATAATTATGGTATGATCTGTACCAAGTATGCCTTGCGTAGCATTATTTTAAAAGTTTTGATCTGCTAAACATTAGTATCCCGGTGAACTGTACGTGCAATCATTGTATGTGAAGTTATGAAATATTGTTGGATATGCGAGTAGAACACCCACTAATCTGCTTTTCAGGTACAAAGCGGAAGTGGCCAGATGTGCTAATGGCCCAGCGAGGAAAGAGCCTAGAGATATACAGTGGGAGCGATGGAAATGTACTGACTCATGAGGATGACCCTGTAGGTTATCAGCACTGATTATTCCAGCAAGCGGGAGAAGACTAGAAAAGAAGGGGAGTGATGACATAACTTGGCTTCTTTCTTTCCCCCCCAGCCCAACACCTGAAGACAAGGTTGAAAACCAAAGAACGGGGGTCGGGGGGAAAGCAGTCTTCCTGTGAACTGAAGAGCTGTTCCCATTTCTCAGAGAGAGACATTTCTAGATTCAAATCCTGGTAAAATTTAGACTATGATTTTATTTTTATTTCTTTGTTACATGCTCCCCTTTAGGGAACTATTTGTGACATTCCAGGGTACAGTCCAGGCCAGTGGGGGGACTGTGTCAGCTCTGGCCTGTGACATGGGGTGCCCTTTACACTGCTTTGCTGCTGTAACGTCCAACCTGGACTGCTCACAAGCCACCACCAGCATGCAGTTCCCTCCCACTTGCGTCTGTGTGTGTTGCAGTCAACTGCCTGCATCTTTGCTCTCACCAGCCTGGATTATTAGTAGACGGTGACCCCAATGCACTCCCAATCCCAGATTTTCCCTCCGCAATGTACGTCCTGTACTGCCCAACCGTCTCTCAGGCCATCCAGAAATACGTCTTATTCTTTTAAGGGAATAATATACATCAATTTATTATCATAAATAAAGTTACCCTGACACATTTAATTTAAACACACTGCATTAGATGAAACAATCAAACAAGTTTATGAACAGCACAGGGAGAGATCTTAAGTGAGGACAGGCAACGAAGCATAACAGTCAGAAAAGGTTACAAGAAAATAAAGAGAAAATGCTGCTTAATGCCTACTTAACAAACTATATTTGATTCAAATCAAAGTTTCTCAACCCCTGCTTCCAGCAGCATTACTGACAAAACAGTTTAGGTCAGGAAACAGCTGTTTCCTTTGTCGTCTCAGCTGTAGGGAATGAGATGGTGCGATGAAGGGGAGATATGGCATTTTTCTCTGAGTGCTGTGTGTGTGCCTCAGTTTCCCCCATATACTCACGTATTTCTGTAATGGGACCTGGGGGTGTGATCATTTCAGAGACCACTAGAGGACAGATGGGCCTCCCCCAGCCACACATATGCAGACCGAGCCAGGACCCACCCCTGTCCTGGCCCAACCAGCTGCAACAGCTTATGGCAGGTGGAAACCAAGAGGGGAGAGAAGGAAAGAAAAGACTGGGGAGGGGGAAGGGGATAAGTCAGGGGGAGGGTCTAGCTGGAAGGGCTAAGTCCTAAGGCAGCAAGGCACAACTCACCTCTCCTTGCTCTTGGCTGCTGCTTTGCAAGCTGCCTCTGATTGCCCCCTTCCCACCAGAACTCTCTGACTGCAAGCAGGACCAGGGCAAACCCCTGCGGAGTTAACGTGGTGGATGACAATTGTAACGCAATTTGAAATGTGCCGCAATAGCGGGATGTGCATCTCAGTGTCCATCTGACCTCCAGGCCTGGTGTTCTGGGTCAATGGCTAGAGTTCAGAACGTGCTCAATTCTGGTATCAGTCTCACCAATGCCGTCCATGGGGGGATGTCCCCTTCCGACTCACTGCTCCCCGGGGATTGCAGTAGCCCTGTGCATGTGTTGAGAGTCACAGCGATGTGAACAGCACATGTAGCGTTCAGCATGCAGTCGACGCAGGGAGAAAAGAAACGACCAATTAATGTCAGCACAAAGGATGGGGTCGTCTTTAACCACGGAGACAACTTACCAGAGCTCAAACCTGGCACAGCAGACGGGGCTGCTATGTCTTGCTCTCCTATCCCCATCCCTCGCTTGTGGGGCCCGCTGGGAACGTCCAGCTGTCTGGGCAGCTTGCAGCGACGGATTCCACATGGATTTCGCTGCGAGATGGGAGAGCAAGGACCGACCTGGAACCCCGGATCCCCGCCCAGCGCAGCCAGGCCCTTCCAGATCCCCGGGCGGGAGGGATCGCCTGCATTTCTGCGCTCATTAGTGCAATGACTGTGCAGGGTCTCTCAGGGGAGCCTGAATTTCAGTAATATGCAGGGGAGGGGTTGGCAGCTAGTTCAGGTCAGGTGGGGGGGTGACAGCTTGCTTAGGGGGAGGTGGAAACTCTACACTGGGGGAGCCATATCCCCCCAGCTCCCAGTTCTGAGGGGAAGGTTTGCAGGAGAAGCCCTATTGGCTGGTGGGATCCCAGCACCCCTGAGCTGGGCACTGACCATATCCCCCACCCCAAAGCTGTAGAGGGGGGGGCATGGTGCAGACGGGGACACCAGGGGAGAAAGGGGGGGGTCCATAACCCAATCTGTGTGGCTGTGATAGCAAGGGGCATTCGTTTTAACCCTGCCATGCCCAGTGCTGGCTTTGTTCTCCCACAATGGGACGACCCCCCCACCCCGAGTTTTCAGCATCCCACTTTAAAAACTATGTGGAGAAATCCGAGAGAGCCATGAAAGGATCAGAGCTTTAGAAAACCTGACCTGCGTGGAAAGGTTAAAAGACGTGGGCATGCTCAGTGTAGCGAAAAGGAGGCTGTGGGGGGTCAAAGGACCACTCTGCAAATACGACAAAGGGTGTTATAACGAGGCTGACGAGCAATTCTTCTCCATGGCCACCACGGGTGGGACGCAAAGGAATCAGCTTTCGTTTGCAGCAAGGGCGGTGTAGGTTGATGCAGGTCCGCCCGGTTGGCGTCCGTGGGAAGCCACTCCACCGCGTTATGCCACCAAGCGGCTGAGAGCCCATCGCTAGGGGATTAGTGCCAGTAACAGTCTGTAGCCAGCCCTCTGGCTGGGGCAGGCAGCCGCACAGGCAGGTTCAGCCCTTTGGGTGAGGCCAAGCAATCCCAAGCAGCCGTGGGGCTCCGGCCCTCAACCAGGGCAGTGCAAATAAGCAGGCTCTGGCCCAGCGCTCTGGCTGGGGCAGACAGCAAACAGATGCAGGCCCTCCAGCCAAAGGGGCAGGGGTGGGAGAGGCTGCTACCCCAGGGCTGGGGTTGCAGCAAGGAGTAGGGGGACCCAGGTCCACCCTACTCTGCCGGCTCCCAGCCCAGAGCCCTATCAGTGGCAGAGACTCCCGCCACTGGGTCAGCGGGGAGCCTGCCGAAACACACTGTCCTTAGTTTCAGCAACACAACCAGACGAATGACTGGATTTCCCACTGGCCCACTTCCTACCCCTATCTGTTCACAGGGCTTCATCAGTTACAGGTCCTCAAGGTATGCAGCAACCAGCCGGTCTAGGAGCTTCTTGGGGTTCTTGCCTGGTGGAAGCTCTTCCAAGTATTAATTCAGAGGCAGGAGGGGATATGGCTCAGTTCCTGGTCCAGGGGGCAGCAGCATCCAACATTTTCCCTGGCTCGCTCTCAATTGCGCTGGTGGAAGCCCCGCATCTTATACTTCCTGTTCTGCGCCTCGGCGTCCGGTGCAAGGGATGGACCTGGCCTGGCTCTGCCCATCGGGGGGGTGGGGAGTGGTTCTCCCCGCAAGCCACTCTGCCTTGCTACAGTTGAGTATTAGGAAAAACTTTCCAACTGTTAGGCTAGTTAAGCCTTGGAACAAGGTCTCTGGGGAGGGTGTGGAATTCCCATCCCTGGAGGTTTGTACGAGCAGGTGGGACAAACACCTCTCAGGGATGGTCTAGGTTTACAGGATCCTGCCTCAGTGCAGGGGGCTAAACTAGATGACCTCTCACGGTCCCTTCCAACCCAGCAGTTCTATGATTTTAGCTGACGCTTTCCAGACACTTTCAGCCTGAGGCGGGAATCCGGCATGAAAACTTAACAGTCCAAAGGGCTGAAGTTTGCACAGTTACAAGCAAATGAAGATAGGGTCTAAAGTGGCAGCGTCCGGCAATCTTAACACTAGGCATTGCTGCCAGTTCTGCCTACGGTGTGACTCCCGTTTACAGCAGGGGAGCAGCGACAGCTAGTGGCTCATGTGGAGGAGACTCGCATGGCTGCTTGAGGAGCTGTGTCCCCTCCACACAGGATCTGGGCAGACTCACATTCCAGGAGAGGCTGAGCAGCGTGGGAACTAAGACACATGGACCCCAGCAGGGCTCAAACCCCAGACATGCAGCACAGCCCCATATTATATCTCCCTGTCAGAGGTCCGAAGGATCTAGTGTCGTGCGGAGGGGGAAAGCGGAGAGGTACGGTGACTTGTTTCAGTCACTGCCAGAGATACACCTTAACCTGTCCTCTTATTTCTTTGCACAGCCCAGCCAGGGAAGAGAGAAATCTTATGATGTTAATTTCCCACACCGGCTGGTTGCGATGCACCTTGCAACCAGGCCCCTCCTTTGGATAGGTGTCAGTCTTTGGTGTTGCTTGGAAGATGGATTCCAGGGGAGAGCCCAGAGGCAAAGATGCCGCTTGCTTTTAACAAGTTTCCGCCACCTCCTGGGGTCAGGTGTTTGCTCATGTCTGGCTCTATCTCCCCTCGTTTCCCTGAATGGCTCTAAGTGCCCCCCAGTATATCCGAGTAGCTCCAAACATCGCAGAGTGGCTCTAAGCTTCCCCGAGTTGTCCTAAGTGCCCCAAGTGTCTCCGAGTGGCTTTCAGCATGCCCGAGCGTCTCTAAGTGTCTCCGAGTGGCTGTAAGTGACCCCAGTGTTCCCGAGTGGCTCTAAATGTCAGCGAGGGGCTCGAAACGTCGCCGAGTACCTCTAAGCGTCCCCCATCGACTGGGTCCCCGAGGGGCTCTATGTCCCAACATTTCCCCGATTGGCTGTAATTCCCCCCAGTGTCTCTGAGTGGCGTTCACCATCCCCGAGTGTCTCTAAGTGTCTCCGAGTGGCTCTAAGCATCCCCGAGTGGCTGTAAGTGCCCCCCGAGCATCTCCAAGTGCCTTTAAGCATCTCCGAGTGGCTCTAAACGTTGCCGAGTACCTCTAAGCATCCCCGAGTGGCTCTAAGTGCACCCGAGCGTCTCCGTGTGGGTTTAAGCGTCTCCAAGTGGCTCTAAATGTCGCCGAGAGGCTCTGAGCATTCCCAAGTCGCCACCGAACGGCTCAGACCACCCTCTAGTGGCCGTAAGTGGTATTGAGTGCTTGTAAGTGACCCAGCGTCTCCGAGTGGCTCTAAATGTCGCCGAGGGGCTCCAAGCATTTCCAATTTGCCTACGAATGGCTCGAGGCGCCCTCCAGTGGCCAGAAGTGGTATTGTGTGGTTATAAGTGTCCCCCAGCGCCTCAAAGCGTCCCCGAGCGTCTGTAAGTGCCCCCCAGCATCTCCGAGTGCCTCTTAGTGTCCCCCAGAGGCTGGGTCCCCGAGGAGCTCTATGTCCCCTCGTTTCCCTGAGTGGCTGTAAGTGCCCGAAAGCGTCTCTGAGTGGCTTAAAGCATCGCTGAGTGGCTCTAAGCTTCCCCGAGTGGTTCTAAGCTTCCACAAGTGTCTGTAAGTGCCCCCCAGTATCTCCGAGTGGCTCTAAACGTAGCCGAATGGCTCTATGCTTCCCTGAGTGGTTGTAAGTGCCCCCCAGTGTTTCCGAGTGGCTTTAAGCGTCTCCGAGTGGCTCTAAATGTCGCCGAGGGGCTCCAAGCATTCCCAAGTGGCCGCTGACTTGCTCGATGCGCGCTCTAGTGGCCGGAAGTGGTAGCGCGTGGTTATAAGTGCCCCCGAGCGCCTCTAACCATCCTCAAGCGTCTGTAAGTGCCCCGTGTCTCCGAGTGGCTCTAAGCGTCCCCGAGTGGCTGTAAGTGCCCCCAGTGTTTCTGACTGGCTCTAAATGTCGCCGAGAGGCTCTGACCGCCCTCTAGTGGCCGTAAGTGGTATTGAGTGGTTGTATGTGACCCAGTGTCTCCGAGAGGCTTTAAGCGTCTCCGAGTGGCTCTAAGCATCCCCCAGAAGCTGGGTGCCCGAGGGGCTCTGTGTCCCCTCATTTCCCCGAGCGGCTCTAAGTGCCCCCGAGCGCCTCTAAGTGTCCCCGAGCGTCTGTAAGTGCCCCCAAGCGTCTCTGAGTGGCTCTATCCGTCCCCCAGAGGCTGGGTGCCCGAGGGGCTCTGTGTCCCCTCGTTTCCCCGGGTGGCTGTAAGTGCCCCAAAGCATCTCCAAGTGGCTTAAAGCGTCTCTGAGTGGCTCTAAGCTTCCCCGCGTGGTTCTAAGCTCCCCGAGTGGCTGTAAGTCCCCCCGAGTGCCTCTTAGTGTCCCGCAGCGGCTGGGTCCCCGAGGAGCTCTATGTCTCCTCGCTTCCCCGAGTGGCTGTAATTGCCCCCCAGTGTCTCTCAGTGGCTCTAAATGTCGCCGAGTACCTCTAAGCATCCTCATGTGGCTCTAAGTGCACCCGAGCGTCCCGGAGTGGCTTTAAGCCTCTCCGAGTGGCTCTAAATGTCGCCGAGGGGTTCCAAGCATTCCCAAGTGACCCGAAGCGCCCTCTAGTGGGTGAACATGGGGTATAGCATGTCACAAGGAAGATCTGGGGAACTACAGACCAGTCAGCCTCACCTCAGTGCCCGGAAAAATCATGGAGCAAGTCCTCACGGAATCCATTTTGATGCATTTGCGAGAGGAACAGTCAGCATGGATTCACCATGGGCAAGTCATGCCTGACCAACCTGACTGCCTTCTATAACGAGATGACTGGCTCTTGGACAGGGGGAAAGCAGTGGACATGATATACCCTTGACTTTAGCAAAACTTTTGATATGGTCTCCCACGGTGTTCTTGCCAGCTAATTAAAGAAGTATGGGTTGGATGAATGGATTATAAGGTGGATAGAAAGCTGGATAGATCATCGGGCTCAACGGGCAGTGATCGACGTCCTGATGTCTAGCGGGCAGCTGGTAACAAGCGGAGTGCCCTAGGGGTTGGCCCTGGGGCCAGTTTTGTTCAACATCTTCTTTAATGATCTGGAGGATGGGGTGGATTGCACCCTCAGCAAGTTTGTGGATAACACTAAGTTGGGGAGAGTGGTAGATAGGCTGGAGGGTAGGGATAGGATACAAAGTGACCTAGACAAATTGGGCCAAAAAAAATCTGATGAGGTTCAACAAGGACAAGTGCAGAGTCCTGCACGTAGGACGGAAGAATCCCATGCACAGCTACCAACTGGGGACGGACGGGCTAGGCCATAGCTCTGCAGAAAAGGTCCTGGGGGTTAGAGTGGACAAGAAACTGGATATGCATCAACAGTGCCCCCTTATTGCCAAGAAGACTAATGGCATATTGGGCTGCATTAGTAAGAGCACTGCCAGCAGATCAAGGCAAGTGATTATTCCCCTCAATTCGGCACTGCAGAGGTCACATTTGGAGTAGTGTGTCCAGTTCTGAGCCCTCCCCTACAGAAAGAATGTGGACAAATTGAAGAGTCCAGCGGAGGCAACAAAAATGATGAGGGGGCTGGATCACAAGACTTATGAGGAGAGGCTGAGGGATCTAGGCTTTAGTCTGCACAAGAGAAGAATGAGGGGGGATTTGATAGCAGCCTCCAGAGAGGATGGAGCTAGGCTGTTTTGGTGGCAGATGACAGAACTAGGAGCAATGGTCTCCAGTTGCAGTTGGG
Source organism: Mesoclemmys tuberculata (assembly GCA_007922155.1). NCBI lineage: Eukaryota > Metazoa > Chordata > Testudines > Chelidae > Mesoclemmys > Mesoclemmys tuberculata. Next base: position 274,758 of record ML675703.1, read on the forward strand.
GAGGTCTAGGTTGGCTATTAAGAAAAGTTTTTTCACTTGGAGGGTGGTGAAGCACTGGAATGGGTTACTAGGGAGGTGGTGGAATCTCCATCCTTAGACTCTTTTAAGGCCTGGCTTGACAAATCTCTGGCTGGGATGATTTAGTTGGGGTTGGTCTTCCTTTGAGCAGAGGGTTGGAGTAGGTGACCTCCTGAGGTCCCTTCCAACCTTCATCTTCTATAATTCTATGATTGTTAATCTGTCACAGTGGGCTCCATCCTGGTGGCCCTACTGGGCCTGGCCCTTCAGCCACATGGTCTGTCCCAAGTCCTCTCTACATGTGTTAATGTGCACTGGTCAGGTTCTTGGTGTGATCCTCCCCCCTCCAGGCAACAGGTGCCCAATATTTTTTGCAGAATTTTTACTTTTTGGCACCAAATTCCACCAGGAGTAATTGCAAAACTTTCTCTGTGCACCTGCCAGTCACACCATTCACCAGGCCTCCTGATCTGATACACCTTAGAACATTTTGGTTCGATCACCTTAAAGATTCACACTGGCTTCTCCACATGCCATCTGAATGGATTAGCTTCTTTAATAGCAAAGAAACAGCGAGTCAAACACACCTTTGTTACACATTAGGCACGTACATCACATTTCTATTCAAAATAGACAGCATGAGCCATTCCCGAGTCTTCTTTCAATCACGCGCATTAGGCCATCCCCCCGACCGATCATTGCGGAGACAGGACTGCAAATCCCATCTCTAGATGTCAGACAAGAGTCACCCCCTGGCTGGAACAGAGGTAGGTGTGTGGGGGGAGTTCCTGGCTGGATCCCATCTGAGGGGCAGCGGGATGGGTTGTCCTGGTTACATCCCAGCTAGATGTGTGAGTGTGGGAGGGAGAGAAAGAGAGACCAGGCTGGATACCAAGGGCCCAGGGGCTCCCTGATGGAGTAGACTGTGTCTGTCTGTGCTAAATTCCCCCCACCTGTCTGCTCTTCACCACACTGCTCAGCCAAGTCCCCTTCCCTGCTCCACACAGTTTCTCTTCTGGGTGAGGACAGGACCACTCCTTGGTCTGCATCTGCTGGCTCTGTGGCAGGCCCCCTGGCTGGCAGAAGCTCCTCAGGCCCTGGCAGTGCCAGGGGGGCCTTGGTGTGAGTGACCTGGTGCCGCGTAAGGTTGGCCAATCTAGCAAAGCACTTGTCACAGGCAGCACAGCTGTACGGCCGCTCCCCGCTGTGAATGCGCCGATGTGATCTCAGGGATGAGGCCCGTGCGAAGCTCTTCCCGCAGTCGGTGCATGGGAACCGCTGCTTCCCAGTGTGCGTGCGCTGGTGGCTGGTCAGCGCATCTGTGTCACGGAAGCTCTTCCCACAATGGTCACAGCGGCATGGCTGTTCCCTGGTGTGCGCGCACTGGTGCCGGGTCAGCGTGCTGCGATGGCGGAACCTCTTACCACAGTTAGCACAGCCGTACGGCTGCTCCCCAGTGTGTGTGCGCTGGTGTATTCTCAGCTTCGTGGAATCTGCAAAACCCTTGCCACAGCCGTTACAGTGGTACGGCCGCTCCCCCGTGTGTGTGCGCTGGTGCGTTTTCAGGTGCGCAGGCTGCACAAAGCTCTTGCCACAGTCAGTGCATCGGAACGGCCGCTCCCCGGTGTGCGTGCGCTGGTGTATCCTGAGGCTCGAGCTGCTTGTAAAACCCTTGCCGCAGCTGCTGCAGCGGTAGGGCCGCTCCCCGGTGTGCGTGCGCTGATGTGATCTCAGGTGTGCGATCTGGACAAAGCCCTTCCCGCAGTCGGCGCAGCGGTGCGGCCGCTCCCCGGTGTGCACGCGCAGGTGCTTCGTCAGCTTACTGATGTGGCTAAAGCTCTTTTCACAATGGTCGCAGCGGTGCGGCCGCTCCCCGGTGTGCGTGCACTGGTGTCTTCTCAGGCTTGAGCTACGTGTAAAGGCCTGGCCGCAGCTGCTGCAGTGGTAGGGCCGCTCCCCGGTGTGCGTGCGCTGGTGCGTTTTCAGGCTCGAGATCTGTACAAAGCCCTTGCCACATTCGATGCAGCAATACGGGCGCTCCCCGGTGTGCACGCTCCGGTGTCTCTTCAAGTGTGCAGTCTGCGCAAAGCACTTCCCACAGTCGAGGCAGCGGTGCGGCCGCTCCCCGGTGTGCGTGCGCTGGTGCGTTTTCAGGCTCGAGTTCTGTGCAAAGCCCTTGCCGCACTCAGCGCAGTGGTGCAGCTGTGGCTCTGTGTGCGCGTGCTGGTGCCTCGTCAGCTTACTGATGTGGCTGAAGGTCTTGCCGCAGTCGTCACAGCGGTGCGGCTGCTCCCCGGTGTGCGTGCGCTGGTGTATTCTCAGGCTTGAGCTGTGTGCAAAGCCCTTCCCGCAGTCAGCGCAGCGGCAGGGCCACTCCCCGGTGTGCGTGCGCTGGTGTGATCTCAGGTGCGTGATCTGTATAAAGCCCTTCCCGCAGTCAGCGCAGCGGTGCGGCCGCTCCCCGGTGTGCACGCACTGGTGCCTTTTCAGGTGCGCAGTCTGCGCAAAACCCTTGCCACAGTCGGTGCAGCGGTGCGGCCGCTCCCCGGTGTGCGTGCGCTGGTGCCTTTTCAGTTGTGCAGTCTCCACAAAGCTCTTGCCACAGTCGGTGCAATGGTACGGCCGATCCCTTGTGTCTGTGCGTCGATGGTCGGTCAGCTTAGCAGCCTGGCTGAAGCTCTTTTCACAATCGTCACAGTGGTACGGCCGCTCTCTGGTGTCCACGCCCTGGTGCTGGTTCCTGAACCTCTTGCCGCAGTTGGCGCAGTGATGGGAGCACCGCCCCAGGGGGAGTCTCTGGTGTGTAGCCAGATCTGCTGTTTTGCTGAGTCCACCTTGGGGATGGACGGTGTCCTGTGCCTGGGTCCCCCTGTGGCCCAGGGGAACCTGAATTCCTCCCATGCTCTTCCCAACTTCAGACTGTGTCCTTGTTCCTCCCTGGATCCTGTGCTTTGCTGGAGAGAGCAGAGGGAACCCTGGTGTTAGTTCACGGTTAAGGCTGCAAGTTTGTGAAGGAAGGAAAAATGTCCTGGACAGTGCCATTTCCCCATTTATCTGGGACTGTTTTTTGGATGTGAGCCTCACCCTAGCGACTCCTGTCCCACAGGGCTGGACCCAGCACCTCACTCATACTGAGACCTGGCATGTGAGTTTAAAGGGCCACTCAGCTTTGCCCCCACTCTCAGTCATGAGGGTGGGGGAGGCTGGGATTAGGGTTGCAGTGTGGGGGTAGCGTGCTCCTTTGGTGGTTGGTGCCGGCTTGGCAGGGTGAGGAGGAGGGCGGGTGTTACTAATATAAATAGAGCAGTCAGAGTAAATGTAGAGACCTGGGACTTTTACTAAATTTACTGTAACTGCTCTGTAACATTTTACATAAAACGTCAAGAAAATTCTGCAGCCTGACTCAGGGTGCTTCTCCCCATGTTGTTTGTGCAGCACCTAGCGCCTGCTCCCATGTGCCCAATGCACCTCTTGGGTCTTGTTTTAGGCTTAAATTGTAGCATTCCCAGGAAACGGGCAGCACCTGGCACAACAGGGTCCTGATCCAGAACTAGGGCCCCGAGGTGATGTAGTACAAACTGGGTCTGGGTTTTCTTTTCAAACCGATTTTGATTTTATTTCAATCAGAGGATTTTATTTACATGTCACTGGGTAACTTTCTCCTGTTTTATAGCATGAGGCCTTTTCCCCAGGGTTTGTGCTGTTTTAACTATATTGGTTTGAAACGAGTTTAGTTGAGGGGCTACAATCCCCTCGTGTGGACAGAGTGAGACAGGGATAAAGCTGCTTAAAAACAAAGTATCTTGTGCCCGTGGAACAGCGAGTCCCTTTCAGAGAATGCCTTTTGAAGAAGTCATTCACTCTGGGCATGAAGGCCTCATTCTTTGTGCAAAACTAAACTAAAACTCTCAAGCCGGTTATTTTTTTTGAGGGGGGTGGAGAGGTGGTTGAGGGGATGACAAGTCACTCATGGTTCATATATTGTAACATGAAGAACAATTCTGTGCTGTTTACACCCCAATGAGCGACACTGCTAAACTGAAGGGGTTAATGGCTGCCACACAGCTGGCCTTTGATCCACGGCCAGTCACAGACCTGGCTGAGGGCTGTGCTAAGCATTAACACTGAAGCCATGTAAGTGACAAAGATTTTGTGCCACAGAGAGCAGAGGGAGAGGCGGATGTGACAAAGGCCATCCCAGCACCTTCCCTCTCAAACCTAGCCCGTACGCCAGGGTAACCCAAATTGTGGCCGGCAGAACGAGTTCATCTGGCCCCCAAATGTATCCACTCCCCCAGCAGCAGCTCGCAGAGATGCCTGGCAGCTGTAGAGTGCTACAGTTAAACGCTGCAAGTGCCCGAGACCTGCTCTACGGAATGGTGTCTTCCGCGTGGCGTGACCTCGCACTCCTCATTCGTAACTGATCCTGCTCTGCCCTACGTCACCCCAGCTTTCTCCTTACTGGCTGGGCACAGGTTTCTCCAGTCTGTGCAGTGAAGTGGCAGAGAGGAGGTGGGGTGCTAACCAGCGCATTCTCTGCCTAGGGCCAGCGACTCTGGGATGCTCTCCCAGACTGCGAGCAGGCATTTGCCCCTGTCTGAGCGATATCTGGATCCAGGTGTGCAGAGCCATAGGACACCAGCACACACAGCTGGAGCCACGAGGGGTAGAGGCATGAAAAGCATTTGAAAAATCTCTAGGGCACCACTACCTTGATATGATTTTCTGTGGTGTGGGAAGCCTAGAACAAGGTGTCCAGTTACATTGACAGACAGGCTTGTCTTGTCTGCCTCCCCCCCAGTGCCTCAGAGTCTAGTCCACTGACATACACAGATGGATTTTATCCTCAGAGCCCCAACCCTCTCTCCATAACACAGGTGGGGAAACTGAGGCATGTGGAACTGTAGTGACTCACTTCTAGAACTAAACCAAGCAAGATCTTCTGATTTCTACTGCAGTGTCCTACCTTCTCTCCCTCCCACAGCATGCCTCACATCTCCCACCCCACATTGTCCTGTATCACTATTCCACCCCTCTTCCCCTTTCACCACAGCCCCATCTCCAGTCCATTTCTCTGTCAAGGCTCTGAGGCTCCAACATTTTTAGGTCCTGTCCCAGTTGGAGATCACCAGTGCGAAGGAAAGATAGGAAGTATGGTAAGAGGCCACCCTGGATCAACAAGAAGAACTTCAATGACTTGAATCTCAAAAAAGAGTTAGACAAGAAGCAGGTAGGAACAATCTTTGGAAGGCCAAGGCAAAAACTGAAATTAAACTAGCTATGGATAGAAAGGGTAAGAAGAAAGCATTTTACAAATACACGGAATCAAGAGGAAGACCAAGGACAAGCTTGGCCCGTTACTAAATGAGGAGGGAAAGACACTAAGAGAAAACGCAGATCAGACAACTAATATAGTGAACACCAGGGTAAATGGGGCCACATCTGAGACTAAAATAGAAAAAGAAATAGTTACAAATTACTTAGACAAATGAGATGTTTTCAAGTTGGCAGGGCCTGAAGAAGTGCATCCTGGAATATTTAAGGAACTGGCTGAAGAGATCTCTGAGCCATTAGTGATTATCTCTGAGAACATGTGGAGGATGGTAGAGAGACCCGACGACTGGGAAAGGGCCAATATATTATGTCTCTCTAGAGAAAAGGGAATAAGGAGAATCCAAGGAATTATAGACCAGGCATCTTAACTTCAGCACCTGGAAAGATAATGGAGCAAGTGATCAAACATTCTACTTGTAAACACTTAGAAGGAAATAAAGCAACCATCAACATGGATTTGTCAAGAACAGATTATGTCAAAACAGCCTATTATCCTTTGACAGGTAACAAGCCGTGTGCATAGGGGAGAAACAGTCGATGTCACATATCTTGACTTTAATAAGGCTTTCGATACTGCCTATTCAATATCTTCATGAATGATTTACATGATGGCATAGAGAATTCCCTCAAAAGGTTACAGATGATTCCAAGTTGGGAGGGCATGCAAGCGCTTTAGAGGACAGGATTAAAATTCAAAATCATCTTGACAAATTGGAGAAATGGTTGGAATAAAATAGGACAAAATTCAGTAACACCATGTGCAAAGTACTACACTTAGGAAGGAACAATCAGTTACACAATTACAGTATGGGAAGTGACTGTCTTGGAAGGAGCAGTTCAGAAAAGAATCTGGGGGGGTCTGGTATATCGCAAATTAAATATGACTCAACTATGTAATATTGTTGAAAAGAAAAAAGCAAGTATCATTCTAGGATGTATTAGCAGGAGTGTTGTGAGCAACACTCAACTCAACACTGATGTGGCCTCAACTGGAGAAATGTGTCCAGTTCTGGGCCCCACACTTCAGGAAGGATGTGGACAAACTGGAGAGGGTCAGGGGAGAGCAACACAGATGATTAAAGGTCTAGAAAACATGACCTACGAGGCAAGATTGAAAACACTGTGTTTGTTCACTCCAGAGAAGAGAAGACCTAGGGGGGAAGTAATAACAGTCTTCAAGCATGTAAAAGGTTGTTACAAAGAGGAAGAGAAATTGTTCTCCATATCCATGGAGGTTAGGACAAGAAGAAATGGTCTTACACTGCAACAAGGGAGATTTAGATCAGACATTAGGAAAATCTTCCTAACTCTAAGGCTAGCTAAGCACTGGAACAAATCACCTAGGAAGGTTCTGGAATCTCCATCATTGGAAGTTTCTAAGAACAGGTTAGACAGACAGGGATGCTCTAAGTAATATTTAGTCCTCGCTCAGTGCGGGGATTGGACTAGATGACGTACCGAGGTCCGTCTAGTCCTATGCTTTCATTGTGCCCATCCAGCCTGGCTTCCTCCCTATTTCCCCTGGCAATTTCTGCCTCCAACCCAGTAACTCCGGGCTGAGCTCGAGCGGAGCTTTGAGAGAGAGACACCCCATCTCCACTGACAGACGTCCAGTGAGGGATAATCCACCCCGTTCCGAGGGGAGCTCTCCCAATGGTTCATTCCCCTCCCAGATAAATTCTGGCCCCTAATTCCCAGCCTGAATTTGTTTCCCTTCAGCTCCCAGCCTTTGGATCTTGCTCTGCCTTTGCCTTCTACATTAAGGAGCCCGCCTCTAGCAGCTGCGCAAATCAGAAGGGACTAGATTATGACGACTCACCCGAGGAGGGGCTCTCAGGCCCTGAGCTTTCCCTGGAGTCCTCGGCATCCCAGACCCAGAGCTCTGCCTCCTTTCGCTCGATCCGCTGGATTAAGTCCGGTGTGGAACCGGAATAGCCTGTTTGGGGGGAAGAACCAGTTTTATTACTTAAGTTTGGGGCCAGGGACTCATTTATATGTTTGTGCAGCTCAGCACAACCAGGCCAGATCTTGGTCAGGGTGTGTCTGCGCAGCATCTGACATGACAGGGCCACAATCTTGGATGCTGCTTCACGGGAAAGCACAAGCGATCCCAAGCAGGAGATAAACCTTCCTTAGAGGAGATTTCTTCCCATTTCCCAGCAGGCAAATTTAGTTCATTTGCTGAACCACCCATGTCTATGACATGTCTCAACATGCTGTGGGGGCTGAGTTTTAAATCCTTACTAGGGTAACTATATTTGTACCAGAGAAATACCCCATCCTGCTCACATTTTGGCCCCTATGCTATCTAGTGGCAGCACATTCCGTAAGATAACAGTGTGACAGGGGTCTCCTTTAACCCACTGAAATACCACTGAACTCCCCATTACTCTCTGATTAAGAGACAGGCTGGGTAGAAAGTCCCCAACTTCCTTCTCTCTGGTCATTATTTCACTTACCCAACTTCTCCTGAAGTTTTTCATAGGAGAAGACTTTGGAAGAAGGAAACTTCGCTCCTTTGCCCTCTTATAGCTGTTCAAAACAACACTTTGCAGCATGTCATAAAGGCACCAGCCACAACGTGTCATGATAGGTGTCATCATGTGGCGACATTACAAAAACCTACCAGTTCTTTTGCTTGCAGTGCAAGCATTGTTCAACTGCACCGTTGTTAAATTTACCGTGGTCATGCTTTGGGGGGAGGTGAGGAGCTGTTGTAAACAGAAGGCGAGTTTTTGGCCTCCTTGATTTCTCTAACTAAAGTCAGCTCTTGAGAGAGAGTTGCTGGCATCACTGTCTGGGCTGGGATTCCTGAACTAGTTTTCGCTCAGGTGCTATTTGCTACTACCTGTGTGCCAGGACTGAGGTAGGTAATTCAAGTAAACCAGTTACACGAGGTTAGCACTAGGCTCTGTAGCCCTGATTTCTTCTCCAACAGGAAGCCAACCTCCAAGGGGCTGACATCTGCCACCATCCCGCTTTGAAGGAACGCATGCGTTTAGCAGATGGGAAAGGTCCTACCCAGGGAAAGGAGGGCCCGGTAATTCCTCAGCATCTGGT
>ML675703.1:303169-331797 GCA_007922155.1 Mesoclemmys tuberculata
CTAAGCCATTAGCGATTATCTCTGAGAACTTGTGGAGGATGACAGAGAGACCCAAGGACTGGAAAAGGGCAAATATAGCACCTCTCCTCTAGAGATCAAATATTCTACTTGTAAATAGAAAAATAGAACTTCTTTGTAGAAGAAAATAAAGCAATAGTCAACATCGATTTGTCAAGGACAAATTATATCAAACTAACCCAATATCCCTCTTTGACAGTTAACAAGCCTTGAGGATAGGGAAGGAACAGAAAATGTTGCATATCTTGAGTTTAGTAAAGCTTTTGATACTGTCTTATTATCATAAACAAACAAGAGAAATATAGCCTAGGTAAACCTACTAAAAGGTGGGTGCACAATTGGTTGGAAAACTACTCAGAGAGTAGTTATTATGGTTCACAAAATGAGCTGAAAAGACATATTGAGTGGGATCCTGCAGAGATCCGTCCTGGGTCCGGTTATATTCAATATCTTCATCAATGATTTTGATGATGGCATAGAGAATACACTCAAAGTTTATGGATGATTCCAAGCTGGGAGGGGTAGCAAGCGCTTTAGAGGACAGCATTAGAAATCAAAAGGATCTTGACAAACTGGAGAAAAAGTGGGAATTAAATAGGATGAAATTCAATCACTCCATATGCAAATTACTACATTTAGGTAGGAATAATCAATTACTCAAATACAGAATGGATAGTGATTGCCTAAGACGGAGTATGGGCCCCACACTTCAGGAAGGATGTGGACAAATTGAAGAGGATAAGAGGAGATCAACAAGAATGATTAAAGGTCTAGAAAACATGACCTATGAGGCAAGATTGAAAAAATTGTGTTTGTTTAGTCTGGAGAAGAGGACTGAGGGGGAAAGTGATAACAGTCTTCAAGTATGTAAAAGGTTGCTACAAGGAGGAGGGCAATAAATTGTTCTCCTTATCCACTGAGGCCAGGATGAGAAGAAATGGGCTTCAATTGTAGCAAAGAACATTTAGGTTAGATATTAGGAAAAACTTCTTAACTCTAAGAGTCGCTAAACAGTGGAACAAATTACCTAGAGAGGTTCTGTGATCTCCAGGTTATTGGAGGTTTCTAGGAACAGGTTAGACAGACACCAATCAGGGATGGTTTAGAATAGATAATACTTAGTGCAGGAGACTGGATTACAGGACCTACATTCTTATGATTCATAGCTATCAAAGCCAGACAGGTTTATTGTGCCCATCCAGCCCAGCTTCGTCCTATCACAGACAGAGAAACTCCCCCAACGATTCCTGCCTCCGACCCAGTAACTCCTGGCTGAGCTAGAGCAGAGCTTTGAGAGAGACACCGCATCTTGTTATGAGAAAGTTTGTTCTCTGCTCTGGTCAATGATAAAGCCGGACAACAGAAGGAAGAATCACAGGTTTATTAGCACCTAGAGCTACAAGGTGCGGCTGGCCCCTAGAGGCTGTTGCTTCAGATATTTATACAGAGATACAAACAACCTTCAGAAGGAGTGGGTCAGGGCACATCTTCACACATAATTGAAGAAAAATAGCAGCTGTGGGCATAACGTAATACTATTCTCTACAAGCTTATCAGTATATGACGGTCAGGGCCGTTAATTGGTGACTACTGCAAATTAGAATAGCTGAGGCTGCCAAAAGAGGCCTACAGACAGTCAAAATACTTTGCTTGGGCTAAAAAACACAGAAAATGGCCTTGCTTGAAACAAGCTTCCCCTCACACTCCCCCCTTGGAGCCTAGGAAACCACATTTTCTGTAGGCTCACGCATAGCGAGAATCTAGCTTGGCACGCAGGAGGGCGATGCTCTGAGGGGGCATGGTGGTACCCACTGTCCCCAGTTGGCAGGGTCCACAGCAGCGGAAAAGGGCCAGCAGGGCAGCTAAACATTTACAAAACACACAGAGGCCTACAAACAACAATACAACGGAAATAAGCTCAGAAATGAGTCGTCGCCCCCAGGATCCCAAAGCAGGAAACCAGGACCATAGCCAGGATAGGAGGGCAGTGTCCTGTTGCTGGGTCATATGGCTCTCTAAAGAGCGTAGGCCCTGCAAGCCGGCTTCAATACGGTGAGAGCTATCTGAAAGATTAAAACAGCAGAGACCCTCAAATTCTTGGCAACCATGACTGATCCTTAACAGCAAATAGTCCAAGGCAACCCTGTTCTGCAGGATAGCCTGGCGTAGTTCTGCCTGCTCCTCATTTAAAAGCTGGATAAGAGAGGAGGTTTGATTAATAGATTTGGCCAGGGCACAGGCAACTCTGGTAAGGTCTAGGTAAGTTCTCACGGTAAGGCCAGGGACACCTACAAGGGAAGTGGCAAGGGCTACGACCTGAGCTTTCGAGAGTAATTGGAAATCACTATCACAGTCAGAGGGTAGAGAACGGCGTGCTCTGGGGGTGGACTTGGGCCAGGGAAGAGCATAAAGGGAGGACAAGCGGCCAAAAGTACAGGGCCCACCGGTGGTATTTGCTGGTACATACGAATAGGACATATTGCCACAAATCATCATAAACCCTCTGGGAAGATATAGGGTACTGCTTATGTAGGAGGTGTTGTGAACAAAGGTGCAATTTAGACCTTTAGGTAGTCTGTTCTTAACATTGGCTTTAGAGGTGTCTGATGTATTTTTAATTAGTAGCATACAGTCCTTGGCAGGGGCAACTCCCAATAGGCCTAGCTTTAACTTTCGATAATTGGTCCAATTACTGGATAGGGGAGTGGATCCAAACCCGTATCATCCCGTAGTTAAAAATGTGGAACTATTGTAATTCATCCAAAGCCAGTCAGAACCAATATACTCAAAGGAAAATGGAATGCCATAAAAGCAAGTGCGTGCAGAAGTAAACACCTTCCCCCCCCAGTAAGGGAAGGAGCAACACAAAAATGGGAACTATTAAGGCTGGTATGAGCTAATTCAACAAAAACATTATGTTCACTACTGAACTGTAAAACGCATAGCATTGGGAAAAGCACAACAAAATTAAAATCCACTCTGAGAGCTGCATAGTTAAAGGTCTGGGTGGAAGTTATCTTTTATCACAGGCACTATGTGAATGCCTAGAACAGCCCGTCTTCTTGCATTCATTTTATAGCTCTTAAACAGCACACAAACAAACAAAATCCCAACCCAAGCACAACTAAAACAATAACTATTCCCAATACTAAACCTATTGTTATACCCTGAATCAATATGGAGTTGCAGGTAAATGTCTTATTCATTACCGTCACTAATTGGAGTGTTAAATGTCAGCGAATAGCGCTCCAAGAAACCACGAGTCAGACTGAGGATCTTTACAAAGTCTGAGCGGTGGTACAGCTGGTACAATCGGTTGGCTGTGGTCCACCACTGCAGGTTTCACATGGGTGTGATGAATCCACACAGGACGTTCAGCAACCCGCATTGCAGTATGGCTGGTAAGCAGGACCTGGAATGGTCCGCTCCACGAGGGTGTCAGTGGGGTCTTTTGAAAGTTTTTAATCCAGACCCAGTCTCCCAGCTGGAACGGGTGCAGATCCTCGTCCAATGGAAGTGTCTGGGTGACTGCTGCTGCCTTCCACAGGGACCTAAAAGATCTGGAAAGAGAAAGCAGATAGGCATGCAAACTTTCATCACCTGTTACAAGGCTCAGGGACCTCGGGTCCAGTCCCTGAGTAACGGTTGGAGGGCATCCAAACAGAAATTCAAAAGCCCACAATCCGACCTCGGGCGATTATTAAGTTGAAACAAGACTATAGGCAAAACCTGAGGCCACCTTAGCTGTGTTTCCTTACAGAGCTTACCCAATAGGGTTTTTAATTTTTTTTTATTTGCCCTTTCCACCCCTCCTGAGCTCTGTGGGTGATAAGGGGTGTGAAAATTGGCCTGCACCCCAAAAGCCTTGTAAAGGGAGGTAAGGAGATCTGCAGTGAAGTGAGAACCCTGGTCAGAGTCAATGGCCACAGGCAGCCCAAATCGTGGGACAATATCTCGCATAAGGCACTTGAGCACTGTTTGGGCTGAGGCACGGGTGGCAGGAAAAACCTCAAGCCAGTGGGTGAGCTGGTCACGAATAACAAGAGCATATTTGTAGCCTTGAGCAGGTGGTAGCTGGATAAAGTCCATCTGTCGTCTCTCAAAAGGCAATGTGGCCCACTGGCGCCCCCCTGTGTGGGCTGTAGAACGGCTGGAAGCATTGAAGGCTTGGCACGTCGGGCAGGCTCTGGCGTGTCTTCCTGGACGACACCTGGGGCAAACCAAACAGCATGGACAGCATCGACGATGGCTTGAGAACCACAGTGGCCCTTGCCATGGAGTTGTTGGCACAAAAGACGCACGAGTTGTCGTGGGGCGATGGGACGTCCATCAGGTACACACCAGAGGCCATCACAAAAGGAGGCTTCATGTTTTTGCTGCCACTGATCGACTTCGGCAGAGGAGAGCAGGGCTGTGTAATCGAAGGGATATGAAGCCTGGAAAACAGGAGCGTGAACAGAGAGTGGAACTGGTAAGGTAGCTGCCCATTTGGCAGTCGCATCTGCATAGGAGTTACCCTGGGCAATCGGATCTCCGGTGCTCTGGTGGGCTGAGCAGTGAAGAACAGCAAGCTGGGCTGGGAGGTGAATAGCATCCAGCAGGGCAGACACCTGTGAGGCATGAGCAATACGCTGGCCATTGGCGGTGAGGAAGCCTCTCTGCTTCCACAAGGCTCCGGTAGCATGGCACACACCAAAGGCAGACTTAGAGTCAGTGTAAACATTAGCAGATCGGCCACGGGCATGAATGCAGGCCTGTGTCAGAGCGATTAACTCAGCTGCCTGTGCCCCCAAGTGGCCAAGGAGAGGAGAAGCCCACACCACATCATGCAAAGTAACAACAGCGGCTCCTGTAACACGAGAATTGTGCAGCACATAAGAAGACCCATCTGTAAAAAATTCGAAGTCAGGATTCTGTAATGGGACATCACTCAGGTCATCACGTGGCAGTTCTACATGGTGAATAACCTGTAACAGTCATGACAGTCCAGGGTTTCATCTGTTTCTGGTAACAAGGTAGCAGGGTTGAGAATATTACAGCGCTTTATGGTGAGATTAGACGCAGTCAACAGTTCAGCCTCGTAATTAGCCATCCGCTGGTGAGTAAAAGCCGGTGTCTGGCATTTAAGCAGGATGGCAGACACTTCGTGGGGCACATAAACAGTTAGCTGGAAACCCATAACAAGGTCTTTGCTCCGTTGTACAAGCAGTACTGTAGCAGCCAAGGCTCTCAGGCAACCCACTGCCCCCCTTGCCATAGGATCAAGCGGTACTGAATAATGGGCTATGGGGTGCAGATGGGGTCCCAGGTGCTGGGTAAGGACCCCTGATGCCACTCGCTGACGTTCATGAACGAACAGGGTGAAGGGTTTCTTGTAATCCGGCAGCCCCAGGGCAGGGGCTGATGATAGAATTCGTTTGATCTTATGCAACAGAGCATGCAGTTCAGGGGTTGGGAGGACACGTTCCGGTGCCTCCTTAGCTGTTAAGGCCACCAGGGGCTTGGTGAGCTCACCTAAGGCCGGAATCCATGGGCGGCAAAAACCCAGTGTTCCCAGAAGAGCTCGGACTTGTCTCTTTGATTTGGGCAAAGGTATTTTAAAAATAGCAGACTTACGTTCCTCTGACAACTCGCGAGTGCCCGGTCCAATGATATACCCCAGGTACTTCACCTTGGTCTGTGCGAACTGGAGTTTGCTGGGAGAAGCCTTGTGTCCACGCTCAGCCAGCTGCTTTAGTAAGGCGACTGCGTCGGTTCGGCAGGAGTCACGGTCTGGAGAAGCTAACAGCAGGTCATCCACGTACTGGATTAGGTCTGAGGTGCATGGAAGGTGAATGGAGGCCAAATCCTGGGCCAAAATCTGAGAAAACAAACTCGGGCTCTCACAATAACCTTGTGGCAATCTTTGCCATTTACATTGTTGGGACCCCCAAGTAAAGGCAAACAAGTACTGGGAGTCTGGGTGCACCGGGATACTGAAAAAAGCGGCACACAGATCAATTACTGTAAAACATGTAGCAGTGCATGGAATGCCTGTAATGATCGTAGCTGGGTTAGGAACAACAGGCGCCCGTGGTATTACATAGGCATTAATGGCTCTCAGGTCCTGCACAAACCTATACACTGGTTTCCCCTGGTCATCTAGCTTGGGCTTCTTGACAGGCAAAATAGGAGTATTACAGGGTGACGTGCAAGGACTAAGAACTCCTTGAGCCAGGTACGCATCTATGAGCTTCTGTATAGGCTCAATGTCTTTGGCAGGTATACGATATTGGGGTATACACGGAGGAGGGCCAGGCTTGGTATGAATAACCACAGGCAAGGCAGATTTTAAAAGGCCAACGTCCGTGGTGGACCATCCCCATAATTCAGGGGGGAGGTCCTGCAGTTCAGCTGGAAGAGAGGCAGGTTGTGAAGGTAGTAAGGCTAGTGCCAAATTAGGTAACTGGGAATTTGGAATATCCAATTTTACACCATCAGGATCACAGCGAATGGTGGCTCTCAGTTTACATAAAAGGTCTCTTCCCAAGAGATTGACTGGAGCATTCTCTGTAAGAAGGAAAGTATGTTCACAGGAGAGGGGACCCACGGAAACAATCACATCAGAGGAAATAGAAGCGGAGAATGGTTTTCCCCCCACCCCTACAATATTTTCAAGTCCCGTAACATGACAGCCCAACTCCTGAGGTTGGACTGTTAACAGAGAATGTGTAGCTCCAGTATCTAGTAAACAGGAATAACTTTTACCATTTACTTTTAGGTTTACAAAAGGTTCTTTCCATGTAGTGTGCTTTATAGGGATAGAGACAGCCTGCACCACAGCGTGAGAGCTCTGTGCTCTCCCAGCCCCTCCCCGCCCAGTCATTGTGATGTAGCATACTCATCCAGTCCCCCGGTTTCCGGAAGTTGAGCTGCAGTCAGAGACGGAGGCTGAGGAGGAAACATCCTGGCAGGCACTTGCTGGAAGCCTGGCTTAGTCCGCAGTGCTGGGGCCCATTGTGGATTGTTGCCTTCAATCTGCTGGCGCAGCCTGCAGTCCTTTTTGAAATGACCTGGTCGTTTACAATAAAAACAAACTGGGGAGGAATTACTGACAGGCTGGTGAGCAGATCCGCCTCTGCGGCACCCCCGACCTCTCCCTCTGGGCTCGTACCATTGTTGTGCAGCCTGCAAAGAGCTAGCTAATAGTTTTAAGTCTTCCCGTCGCTCCTTCTCCATTGCAGATTCTTTCTCCTTTCTTCCCTCAAAAACATAAGATGCAATGCCTCTAATTTCACTCATATTTTTACCAGTCCATCCCGGACACAACTTATGAAAATATGCACGAATATCAGGAGCAGATTGATTTACAAAAGCAGCTGCAATCGCTTTCACGTCCCTCTCTGCTTCAGCGTCGAGCTGGGCAAATCTCTGGGCGCCTTCACAAAGGCGAACATAAAAAGCATCTGGGTTTTCATCAGGCTTTTGAATTATGGCTTGGAATTTTTCCCAATTAACAGGTTTTCGGGAGGCTTCTTCAAGGGCCAAAAACAGAGTCTCTTTGGCCCTGGTAAACAATTGCCATTGTTCGTTATTGTTATAATTCCACCCGGGGTCAGTTCGGGGCCAAGGCGTGCGGTCATTGGGAAAAGCATTCTCTAATTTAAGACACTGGTCGAGGACGACGCCTTTTTCATCAGGAGTCAAAAATGCCTCCAGTAGCTCGTTCAGATCTGCCCATGATGGATTATGGGACCTAACAATAGTACGCAAGCGCTTGATAACTATCTGGGGATCGGTACGGAAAGGGGGTAAATTTTGTTGCCAAATCACTAGATCCCCAGGTGCAAAAGGGTGATGTTCTCTCCTAGGATTTTCTGCAGAAACATATCTCATTAAAAAAGGAACCATAAGGGGCTCATGGTTGATAGTGGGCGAGTAAGCCTGAGGAAGGTGAGGATACAACCCCTTCTCCTCCTTAGCCACCAGGGCTCTATTATATGGGGGAGGTGGTTTCAGATCCATGTGTGAGGACGAGGTATCATCGGGACAAACTCCATCTGAGAGTTCGGCCCAACAGTACCAATAGTCCATCTGCCTAGGCGCCAGATCTTCTAAACGCGATCGCAACAGTTTCAGCTTACAATAATCAAAAGTGCCCCACTCTGGCCAAATCAGATTACCTTGAGTATCTACAAACCGTTCCCAGTTCCTACTGAGAACCACAGCCTGCTTCTTAGACATGCCAGGCTGCACCGGGAGCTTCCCCCGCTCCCATTCCTGCAGGAATTTCCTCATGGGTGAACTCGCTGGAATTTTACTTTCAGTGGCCCCCATTTCCTAACCCTGTTATGACACCGGTGTCCCTTGGCTTTGCTGTCTTACACAGGGGACGTCCTAGCGACGTTCCAAGACCCAGACTCACCTGCAGTTTCTGCTCCTTGAGGAGACTATCAATACTCACACAGTGCACAAATTTGAAGCGTGGGGCAGGTAGATGATTGTCCGTCCTGTTGTGGGTAGTAAAACCCGACCACTTTACAGCCTCACTCACCCCACAGATCAGGAAGGCGCCTCTCTGGAGGACCCAAACGATCCAAGGTGCCGGCGAGTGATGATTCACTGGCCCCTGGGGTGTCGCTGGCAAGCAGAGGGTCCCGGCGGAGTCGCCAAATTGTTATGAGAAAGTTTGTTCTCTTCTCTGGTCAATGATAAAGCCGGACAACAGAAGGAAGAATCACAGGTTTATTAGCACCTAGAGCTACAGGGTGCGGCCGGCCCCTAGAGGCCGTTGCTTCAGATATTTATACAGAGGTACAAACAACTTTCAGAAGGAGGGACTCAGGGCACATCTTCACATATAATTGAAGAAAAATAGCAGCTGTGGGCATAACGTAATACTATTCTCTACAAGCTTATCAGTATATGAAGGTCAGGGCCGTTAACTGGCGACTACTGCAAATTAGAATAGCTGAGGCTGCCAAAAGAGGCCTACAGACAGTCAAAATACTTTGCTTGGGCTAAAAAACAGAGAAAATGGCCTTGCTTGAAACAAGTTTCCCCTCACAATCTCCACTGATGGACACTCAGTGAGGGAGAATGTACCCTGCCTCAAGGGGAGCTCTCCCAGTGGTTCATTCTCCTCCCAGATAAACATTGGCCCCTAATTCCCACCCTGAATTTGTCTCCCTTCAGCTCCCAGCCAGTGGATCTCGCTCTGCCTTTGCCTTCTACATTAAGGAGCCCTGTGCTACCAGCTGTGTAAATCAGAAGGGACTGGATTTTGAGGACTCACCTGATGAGGGGCTCTCAGGCCCCGAGCTTTCCTTGGAGTCCTGGACATCCAGGACCCAGAGGTCTGCCTCCCGTAGCTCGATCCGCTGGATTAAGACTGATGTGGGTGGCACATGGCAGCTGAAGCTTAGAGGGAAACCAGCCATTTCACAGCTGTGAATAGAAAAAAGGTAAAGGGTTCTTATCCAGGGAAACAAGGGCCCAGAAATTCCTCAGCATCTGGTCCCGGTACAGCTGCTTCTCCCAGCTGCGGGGCTGGGACAGGAGCTCCCACTGCTCCCGGGTGAAATACAGAGCGACGTCCTCGAAGGCCACCGGGAGCTGCCGTCACAAGCGTTACACACTCAGCGCCCCCCGCGCCAGCCCCCCAGCCCCAGTGGGGGACGCGGTTTCAGGGGATCACACCCAGCCCCGCAGCTGGGAGCCAGGGACACTTGCCCCGCCCCGCACAGTTCCCCCGGGGACAGGGGTCGCCCTTTGCTGCCCACAGGGCTCGGGGGCAGGAGCTGGGGGGCCTGAAGCCTGGGGCAGGCACCGGAGAGACCAAGTCCCGGCTCCCTGCCGGGATCAGCCCGGCCCGGGGTCACCACCCGCCCGCCCAGCGCCAGGGAGCCCCCAGCCCACGTCCCACGTGCGCCGGCCCTGCTGCAGCCATCACTGGGCTCGGCTCCGGGCCCGCGGCTGCTGCACCTGGGCAGCGATTTCCTGCCTCCGTGGTTGCCCCTTGCCCGCCCCGGGGCCGCCCCTTGCCACGCCCCTGGCGCCCGCTCCCCGCCCCGGGGCTGCGGCAAGACTGGCCCTCCATTGACCAGGGGCTCCAAGTCGCGCCCGATCCAGCCCTGCTGTGCTCGGCGTGGTCACACTCCGTTGCCCACCAGCTCCAAGGGATCCCATAGTGAAAGGACCCGGTCCCAGCTCCAAACCAGGACCTGGCTGAGCACCCAGCGCTGCGCAGGGGAAGGGGCCTTCCAGGTTCCGGCCCCACCCACCCCGAATGCCTGGGTTCCCCACTCCCGGCGCCCCCTGTCCCAGAAAGGCCACCCAGCATCCTGCCCCAGGGCTGGGGTCCCCTGCTGTGCTGTGCCTTGGGGAGCCGGCTAGGGCTGGAAGCCGGGATGCCTGGGTTCTCTCCCGGGCCTGGGGGGCAGTGGGGACTAGTGGGTACGGGAGGGCACAGGCCAGGCTGAGGCGCATGTGAGTGCCACAGTAAGACCCGGGTCGGGCTGTGCAGCGTGTATTGCTAGGTTTGTGATGTCGGCGTGCGTGTCACAGGCGAGCAGACCCCAGGTGGTCGTGTACGGTGTATAGCTCTGAGGGTTACAGGCAGGCTGTGTGACATGCGTGTACCAGCTCATGCCCTGGCTGTGCAGTCTGCGTGTGGCTGTGCAACGAGCGTGTTTCAGGAGGGCTGTGTATATGTGTGTGTTTGTGACAGGAGTTCACCCCTGGCTGTGCAGCGGGTCACAGGAGCTCCCACCGAGCTGTTCACGTGTGTGTGTTTCAGGAGCTCGCACTCGGTGCCTGTTGCCCTGCCCATGGCTGTGGGGGACAGCTGCCCTATTCAGATGCCGTGTTCTAGACTTGGTGCTGGCGCTGCTGGAGCTGACGCCTTGGCTTGCTGCCCTTGGTCCCCACCCGGCTGCCCCTGGTCCCTGCCCATCGGGCCAGCCCCTGCCCATGGGGCCAGCCCCTCTCTGGCCACAGCAAATGGTTCAAGGTCAAACGCATCAAGGCTCCACGGGATGCTGAGCACAACCGGCTTTTCCAGAAACTCGCCATGCTGCGCTGTGAAAGGTACCCAGGGACTGGGGGAATGGATCCTCTGTGTGGGGACACAGCCCCAGGCAAAGGGGGCGCTACAGAGCCTAGCCAGCCCCCCAGCACCCCACAGGGTCCAGCCCCAGCCAGAGGGGGTGCTATAGAGCCTTGCCTGCCCAGCCTTGACCACTAGCACTGCCCCTGCTGCCCCTAACCCCTGTTAGCCCAAGGCCCCAATCCTCCCTGGCTGCTGGGAGCAGAGGATGCTGGGCTGTGGGGTAGTGTCTTTCCCATTCTCATCCTTCCTCAGCTGGACCTTTCCACTGTCCCACAGCCCCTCCCCTAAGGTGACTGGGGCCCTGCCCCCCTCTAGCAGCTGCTTCACATAAGAGGGGAGCAGCCCCGATCCTGTGGTTCAGGCAGCCTGACATAAAAGTTAATGGTGGCTGAAGAGGGGAAGGGCTTTGGGACGGGTGGTTAGGGGCAGGGAGGGTTACCAGGGCCTCAGGACTCCTGGGTTTCATCCCCAGCTCTGGAAGTGGGAGAGTGGGGTAGAGCAGGGGGGTGTCAGAGTCAGGATGCCTGGTTCTAGCTCTAGCTCTGGGAGAGGAAGGAAGCGGAGGCTGGTGGGTTAAAGCAGTGGGGGGCTGTGAGCCAGGAGTGCCCTGGAATAGGATCCCAGCTGTGTCTCCATTGTGACTCCCCAACTCTGTCCCGTTGCAGAGGGGGGACCCAATCATGATCTCAACACCAACCTGGCCAACATCGAGCAGTGCCGGAGCAAGAGCATGCCCAAAACATCCATTGAGGCGGCCGTCAAGGGAGGGGTGTGTAGTCAGATTCCACCAGCCCAGCTCACGGGCCAGAGGGGCTCCTGGGCTGCAGCTTTGCTGCATTCTCTGGGCCAGGCTGGGCCATGTCGAAGGGAGTTTGGAGCCCTGAATGAAGGAGCGAGGCTGGGCTTGTGGCTCTGGTGCTAGGCCGGGCTATTGGACTCCTGGGTTCTATTCCCAGCTCTGCCACTCGTGCTCTCTGTGACCTTGGGTCATAGGGATTGCCAGAGCAGTTCAGAGCGGAGGTCTGTCCACGCCAGTGTCCTGTTTCCAGTTGCAGAGGCTGGTGTAAGAACCCCACAGTAGCAGATGTGGGGATAATCATCCTGCGCTAGGTCTCATCTTGTTCTGTAATAGTTAAAGTCACCTCAATCCTTCAAGCAGGTTTAATATCCCTGCCAGAAGTTGTTTGCATTAACAAGTCCAGCTCTGGATATTCTTGGGGTCCCTAGAAATATCCAGCCCCTCTTTGAATTGTGCTAAATTCTTGCCCTCTGTAACATCCCCTGGCAGTGAGTTCCACAGGATAATCACCCATTGCGTGAAAAAGTTTTTTCTTTGATCAGCTTCAAATTTCCCACCTCTTGTTTCACTGAACATCCTCTAGTCCTTCAGCTACGAGTAGAGGTGAATGGGAAACACAATGTCCATCCTGTGGGAAATTCTGACACTTCTAAATTTGTTTTCCTTCTGAGTCAGATCAAGAAACATTGAATTGTTTCCTTTCCCTAATGTCAAAACCTTTTAATTTTATAGAAAATATTAAACATTAAATGTACATTAAAATCATGACAATGTAAAATTGGAACGAACTGGAACAATTCTCAAAATGACGTGTTACCTGAGCAGAACTAAATTTTTTTATCACTGAAATGAGCTGAGAATATCGAAACTTCTTGATGCCAGCTGGCAAGAGGGAGTGCTTAGGGAGTAATGGGATCCCCATGGTCTGATATTTACGTAATAGTGTGACGGAAAACACCCCTGTAATCACACTCTACTCACTACTGTGATAAACTTGGTACGAAGCATGCCTTGTGAGGTAGCATTTGAAAACTCAGACCTTGCTGCGCAGGAATATCATGGTAACATGCATGTAGTAACGTCATAGGTAAAGTTATGAACATGAGATGACACCATAACTGAATTGTGTTGCTCAGATAACTCTGGGCAGTGGTTAAGGCAGTTTCTTAAAGACAAAGAGGAAGCAGACACTCCAGCCATGTGTCAGCAAAGCTGATGGGCCAGTGTCACGCTGGCTGGATTGTGGGGAGGGCATTTATGATGTTATTTAACATCACTATCTCAGAACCATAGTAATCCATGTGAGATATGCCATGTCAGGTACTGTTAGAAAGGCTATAATGTGTTGTCTGGGCAACACCCCAAACAGGATGGCCGCAGCACTAACCTGCTTAATGGCCCATTAAGGAAATTCACAAGTACAATGGGCCCAGGGGGAGAAGCCACGTAATCCAGTGTGTTTAAATTAAAGCGTCTGGAGAGCTTCATTTATGGTAATAAATTGGTGTGTATTATTCCCTTAAAGGGATAATGGATTTAGTATTTCTGGACTGGGCAGTGCAGGATGTACATGTCTGAGGGAAAAGCTGGGATTGGGGCTGAGACAATAATCCAAGCTGATGAGAGCCAAGCAGTGGCTGGCTGACTGCAGCACGGACATAGCTGGGGGCTTGTGCTGGTGGTGGCTTGTGAGTAGTCCTGGTTGGAGGCTACGGAAGCAAAGCAGAGTAAAGAGCACCCCAGGTCACAGGGCAGGGGTGACAGCCCCCCACTGGTCCAGCTTGCACCCCAGTTTGTCACAAATGGTTCACCAAAAGGTGGCATGTGAGGTCTCTCACGAAAGCTTGTGTCCCACTGGTCATTGTAATCCTTGTGAGATGTTTGTATGGAGCCTGCCTGGGGTGCCTGTGAGGCTGCAGAAGGAAGCTTGGGGCAATGATGGGGATGGAGGGGGGGCAGGGGGAGAAAGGCAGCAGGCCTGGGGATCCCTGGGACAGAAGCCATGCTGGCCTGGGGCGATGGAGAAGTGGAGCTTGAGGAGTCTGTGACAAGAATATTTTATTTCATTTTTTCTAAGGGCCCTAATCCAGCAGAGTACTTAAATGTGTTTAAATCCAAGCACTGGAGCAGTGCCATTGATTTCAATGGGACTATTCACATGCCTATAATTGAACATATGCTTAAGCGTTTGCTGGATTGGGGCCTTAATGTTGTCCAGCCCTCTCCTGGACAATCCTTATATACCAGGTCCATTGCCACCCCCAGGGGATCAAAGAGGTTGTCACCCCCAAAGGGAGTTACCCACACAGTTCCCAACACTGGATTCATTTCAATTAAAAAAGAAAACAAGTTTATTTAACTACAAAGGTAGATTTTAAGTGAGTACAAGCATTCAGGCATCAAAGTCAGAAATGATCACAAGAAAAAGGAAGATAAATGTGCTTCCTAATACTAAACTTAAACTAATTTTGGTTCAAAGTGAAGTCCCTTCCCACAGGTTTCCAGTAGCATTGCTGACCAAGTTTTCAAGTCAGGATCAGTTCCTAAGGTCCAAAAGCTGTTTTCTTTTGTCCTTTGAGGTAAAAAAAAGATGCACAGGAAGAGCTAACAAGGGGTGTCTTTGCCCCACTTGTATAGTTCAATCACTCTTTGAAATGCATTGTCCTGAGTGATCCTAGATCAAGTTCTCCTCAGCTGAGTGGGGAGACATGAAGGCTGGCAGGGAAGGGGTTTCATGCTGTTGTTTGCTAAGATGCAGATATTTGTTCCTGCCCACCTTCCTCTCCAAAGAATGGCCACGTGACAGGTGCTGGTCCATCAGCTTCAATGACACCTTGGGTAGAGGCATTAACTTCTTTGTTTTTGAAAAAGGTTTACCCACTCCCCAGACTTGTCTGGTAAATACACTTCAGTTGTGATTTCAGCTTGTGTTCATAGCTTTTCAGACAATGTTGCTGCATACATGTCCCCATGATAATGCTGGCCAGCAAGTTATTAGTTTTCATATAATACCTTTTAAGGCATGTGTTGCACAAAAAGTATTATAGTGGTACGGATATAGGAGTTATTCCACCACAGAGGTCACCTGTAACTTTGGAACACTCCAGTATCCCCGTATACAACACCCTGTGCCCTCCCAGTTGGTGTTAGACCTGTTGGGTCATGACTGAACATCTAATAACTCAGGTCCAGACAGTAACGTAACCGCCACAAGTTACTTTCCATGGGCTCTCTGCCCTGTGCTCCTTTGAGCAGCCTTGCATGATTCCATGCTCTTTCCATCAGCACTCCTAGCCGTGTGCAGAAACATCCCTCTGCAAGTCAGAACCAAGTCTCCATGGAAAGTTTCTTCTCACTCCTGGATGGCTGTGTCCTCGGATAGTAGTTCATCACACAGGCATTTTGACTCATTTGCGTAGCCCGTGGCTAGGCTTACCAGCTCTCTGGTTTGCGACCGGAAAGTCCAGGTGAAAGGGGACATGTATAGTGTCTGGTCAGATGTACCGACGGGACACCAACTCTGGTTACTGCAAGTGTGGGGGGAAGAGGGGAGAAGCACACACTAGGCACTGGGTCATCAACCCACACTAGTCCCTGCTCAGCTTGGGCCACCTCCTACCTGCATCTCATCAGCTGGCAGGCTCCATGTCAGGGGCTGCAGCTAGAGGAGTGGGGTGGAGAGAACAGGACTGAGTGATGAGAAGGATTGGGCGAGGGGAAGAAGGGGAGCAAACAGGGGCTGGGGAAGAGGCAGAAAAGGGACAGGGCCTCCAGGGAAGAGGTGAAGCAGGGGGCAGGGTCTTGGAGGGAAAAGGTGGGGTAGAGGGGGAGGTTCAGGCACTCGGGCTGCACTGTTGTGTTTTCAGCAACCCCATGACCAACAGGAGAGAAGAGTTAATGGAATAAAACTGGCTGTACGCACCTATTCTCCAGGCCTGGATTATTCCCTACACCTCAGTGATAACAGCAGTAGTGTCGCTTCATATGCAACACTCCAGGAGAAATACTACGTTGCTGCACAAGTTCAGACTTCATGTCCCCTGCTGATTTTTTTGTCCCAAAGAATTCATTTTGATGGGGAGGCGTTGCAATTACTGTTTTTGTCCACTAGGAGCTGCTGCAGTAGCGGGAAAGAGAGAGGTTCTGTCCTTCACAGTGCCCTGCCGTAGGGCCAGCTGTGGAGGCACAGGGTATGAGGGGAGACAAACCGAGTGGGGCACATGGGACAGTTGGGTGGAGGAG
Organism: Mesoclemmys tuberculata; assembly: GCA_007922155.1. Classification (NCBI taxonomy): domain Eukaryota; kingdom Metazoa; phylum Chordata; order Testudines; family Chelidae; genus Mesoclemmys; species Mesoclemmys tuberculata. The sequence goes on from ML675703.1 coordinate 319,318, forward strand.
GGGGGTCCACAGGAGCTAACAGTGTGAAAACACTGAGCCAGGGGCTAAATAGGAGTGGGGGTGCAGAGCCACATGGGTGTGGAAGGGGTGCAGCAACACAGAGATATGGTGGGTGCTGGGAGACACAGAGACAGGCAGATGTGCTTGACTGAATGGGAGAGTTCATGGGTCAGTCAGGGTCTCCATGGGAAAGGCTGCCGGACTTCCAAACAATTCCCCCCCTCACAGCACCCTCCCAAAAAGCCCACCCCAAGAGACAAAAAACTGTTCCATACTTCTCCCACCCCCACTCATCAACTCTTCAGGTTCCTCCCCAGCACTTATTTCCCTCTCCCTCACCTCCTCCGTTACCCCTGACACCTCTCAAGCCTTTCCACAGCTTCTGAGAGGTGCAGGAAATACATTTCTGCATCGTAGTTTAAATGAATTATTACTTAACGATCTGTGTCAATATGCCTCATAAAAAATCTATTTGTCAAACTCTTCCTGAATCGTTGTTGCCTGTGGTGTCACAGAGGTACCTGCTCACAGGGATTCTGAAATACATTTCCAAAATAACTGAAACTAGCGGGATTATACTGTTACTTTGACAAATAAAAGACACAGACTTTTAAAGTCGTGTGTGCAGTTTTTTTTTTTTGGTGCAGAATTGCCCCAGGAGTAACGCCAAACATGCGCTGTGCAACTGCCAGTCACACAGGCCTCAAGGTCAGTTACGCCTTAGAACGTTTTGTTGGATTATGGTCAAGATTTACACATCACACGGACGTCGCCACACGCCATCCGAATGCATCAGCTTAATACAAAGAAACACCGCGTTAGACAGACCTTTGTTAGGCATGTGGCTCTTCTCCATCACATTTCTTTTTAAAATAGACAGAATGAGCCATTCCTGAGGCTTCTTTCAATCACGTGCACTGGGCTGTCCTGCCCCACTCAACTAACCAAACCATGCTGAGACAGGACTGCAAATCCCACCTCTAGATGTCACCTCCTGGCTGGAACCAAGGCAGGTGTGAGAGGAAGTTCCTGGCTGCATCCCACCTAGGAGGGGCAGGGGCAGGTTGTCCTGGCTGAATCCCTATTAGATGCTTGAATGTGGAGGGGTCAGAAAGTGACCAAGCTGGATCCCACCTAGATGCAGGGATCAATAAAGGAGTAGCCTGTGCCCATCTGCTCTAAATTCCCCCTCCCCCGTCTACTCTTCCCCACGCTGTTCAATTCCCCTCTGACCCACACAGCCTCTGTGCTGGGCGTCATGGGGACAGGACCACTCCCATGTCTGCATCTGCTGGCGCTGTGCCAGGCCCCCAAGGAGCCAGACGCCCCTCAGGCCCTGGCGGTGGCAGAGGGGCCTTGGTGTGAGTGACCTGGTGCCGGGTGAGGTTGGCCAATCTAGCAAAGCGCTTGTCACAGGCAGCACAGCTGTACGGCCGCTCCCCGCTGTGTATGCGCCGATGTGATATCAAGGATGAGGTCTGTGCAAAGCCCTTCCCGCAGTCGGTGCACTGGAATGGCCGCTCCCCGGTGTGCGTGCGCTGGTGGTTGGTCAGTGCATTGGAGTTCCTGAAGCGCTTGCTGCAATCGTCGCAGCTGTACGGCCGCTCCCCGGTGTGCGTGCGCCGGTGTATTCTCAAGTTGGAGCTCTCTGCAAAGGTCTTGCCGCAGTCGGTGCAGCGATACGGCCGCTCCCCGGTGTGTGTGCGCTGGTGGCTGGTCAGCGTACTGGCCTGTCTGAAGCTCTTGCCGCAATCGTCACAGCGGTAGGGCCGCTCCCCGGTGTGCGTGCGCTGGTGTATTCTGAGGTGGGAGATTTGTGCAAAGCCCTTGCCGCAGTCATTGCAGCGGTGCGGCCACTCCCCAGTGTGCATGCGCTGGTGTATTCTCAGGTATGAGATCTCTGCAAAGCTCTTGCCGCAATCGTCACAGCGGTGCGGCCTCTCCCCGGTGTGCGTGCGCTGGTGTATTCTCAGGTAAGAGATCTCTGCAAAGCTCTTGCCGCAATCGTCACAGCGGTGCGGCCGCTCCCCGGTGTGCGTGCGCTGATGTTTTCTCAGGTAAGAGATCTGAGCAAAGCCCTTGCCGCAGTCAGCGCAGATGTGCGGCCGCTCCCCGGTGTGCGTGCGCTGGTGTATTCTCAGGTATGAGATCTCTGCAAAGCCTTTGCCGCAGTCGGTGCAGCGGTGCGGCCTCTCCCCGGTGTGCGTGCGCTGGTGTCTTCTCAGCTTTGAGCTCTCTGCAAAGGTCTTGCCGCAGTCGGTGCAGCGGTGAGGCCGCTCCCCAGTGTGCGCACGCTGGTGTATTCTCAGGTGTGAGGTCTGCGCAAAGCCTTTGCCACAGTCATTGCAGCGGTGCGGCCGTTCCCCGGTGTGCGTGAGCTGGTGTATTCTCAGGTGTGCCATCTGCGCAAACCCCTTGCCACAGTCAGTGCATTTGTGCGGACGCTCCCCGGTGTGCGTGAGCTGGTGTATTCTCAGGAGTGCCATCTGCGCAAACCCCTTGCCACAGTCAGCGCATTTGTGCGGCCGCTCCCCAGTGTGCGCGCGCTGGTGTGTTCTCAGGTGGGCGATCAGTGCAAAGCCTTTGCCGCAATCAGCGCAGCGGTGTGGCCGCTCCCGTGTGCGCAGCTGTATTCTCGGCTTTGAGTTCTGTGCAAAGCCCTTGCTGTGGCCAGCATAGCTGTGCGCCCGTTCCCCGGCGTGCGTGCGCTGATGGTTTCTCAGCGTGCAGGCTCTCATGAACCTCTTGCCACACTGAGAACAGTGATATGGCCACTCTCCAGTGTGCGTACGCTCGTGTAGACGGAAGATCGAGGACTGCCTGAAGCTCCTTTTGCAGTCAGGACAGCAGCACAGCTGCTCCCCGCTCTGGTGCTGGTTTGGTATGGAGGAGTTCCTGATCTTTCCGTAGTCGATGCAGCAGTGGGGACGCCACCCCATTGGGAGTATCTGGTGTGTAGCCAGATCTGGTCTTTGCCTGAATCCACCCTGGGGATGGACTGCGTCCTGTGCATAGACTTCCCTGGGGGTTGTGGGAGCTTGCTTTTCTCCCACTCTCTCTGCACATTCAGACAGTCTCCTTGTTATTCCCAGGGTCCTGTGCCCTGCTGGAGAAAGCAGAGGCAATCCCGAGGTTATATCACATTCAGGCCTGCAGAAAAACATCACGGAAATTGCCATTTCCCAATTTGTCGGTGACCTGTTTTTTCGATGTGTGCCTCAGCATCCAATGGTGGCTGCTGACCCACTGGGCTGGACCCAACACCTTCCTCTGGGCACTGACACCTGGCATGAGGTTATGGTGCCACTCATAGTTGCCCCCATCCTCAGTCCTGATGGTGGGGGAGGCAGGCCAAACGTCAGTGAATGGCAGATCCCATCTACTCCATCCTGACCCCCCTGCACCAGGCTGGGGTTAGCGTTGTATTGCTGGGAGGGTGCTCATTTGAGTGGTTGGTTTCCCCTTGGCCAGGTGGGGGGGGCAGGTTTTGTTAAAAACCACGGAGCCGTCACAGTAAACGTAATGACCTGTGACTTTTACTCCATTTCCTGTAACTGCCTATAATTTTTGTGTACAAAATGCCGAGACCAATCTGCAGCCCGAATCGTGGTGATTCTAGCCTGTGTTGTTTGTGCAGCACCAGCTCCCATGTGCACCATACACCTCTTGGGTCTCGTTTTCTGCTTAGATTGGAGCCTGCACAGCAAACGGGCAGTGCCTGCTACAACAGGGCCCTGGTTTTGGGGGGTTTTTTCAAACTGATTTTGGTTTTATTTCAATCAGAGACTTTTATTTACATGATGCTGGTTCCTCACTTTCCCCTGTTATAGCACGAGGCTGTTCCCCAGGAATTGTGCTGTTTTAACCATACTGGTTTGAAAATGGTTTTGTTGAGGGGCTACAAACCCCTCGTGTGGATGCAGTGAGTCTGGGATAAAGCTGCTTAGAACAACATCGCTTATTCCTGTGGGAGAGTGAGTCGCTTCCAGAGAATTCCTTTTAAAGAAGTCATTCATGCTGGGTCTGAGGTTTAGTTTCTTTGTGCAAAACTAAAACTAAAATCGTCACAGAGCATTGTTCTTTATGGGGCGTGTGGAGGAGAGCATGATGAGTCACTCAGGGTTTATGTGATGGAACATGAAGAACTTGTTTGTATTGTTTTACACCCCCCTGTCAATGACACTAAGCTGGAGGGGGTTAATGGCTGCCACACAGCTGGCCTTTGATCCACAGCCATTCACAGACCTGGCTGAGGGCTGTGCTAAGCATTAACAATGAAGCAATGTAAGTGACAAAAGATTTGGTGCCACCCAGAGCAGGAGGAGAGGGGGATATGACAAAGACCATCCCAGCACCCTCCCCGTCACACCCAGCCCATACACTAGGGTAGCCCAAGTCGTAACTGGCAATCTTGCCCCCAGTGCGTTCGCTCCCCCAGCAGCAGCTGCCTGGGACGCGTGGCAGCTGCAGAGCATTACAGTGAAACGCTGCAAGTGCCGAGACCTGCGCCACAAATTGGTGTCCTCCATGTAGCGTGACCTCGCACTCATCGTTAGGGCCCTACCAATTCCGTGGTCAGGAAAAACGTGTCATGGACTGTGAAATAAGCCTTTTCCCGTGAAATCTGATCTCCCTCGTGCTTCTGGATGTGTCCAGCTGGGGCCTCCTGGCTGCCAGGCTGGGGAAGAACAGGACTTGTCCTTCCCCTGCACGCCGGCGCTTGGTGGGGAGACCAGACCCTCCAGAGGCAGCACAGCAGTGGGTGGGGGGGACACCCTCACTTCTGCGCTGTAGCAGCCCTGCAAACTAGACTTGGGGCTTCCGCCCGCTGTGGCTACTACCGGGGCTCAGGGCATCCATATTTCCAGGGACCCCAAATTGGCTGGGGCCCCTAAGCAGTGGCTGGGACTAACAGCCAGGAGCCACTGGCCGGGGCAGTACCAGCAACACGGGGAGATCAGACTCACTTCCTCGCCCTGGAGCCTCCTCCAGCTGCAGGAAGCTTGGCAGCTGGTGCTTTCGGAGCCCACACCTCGTTCGATATAACCATCCCACCCCCCTTCCCATTTCATCACCGCCCCATCTCCAGTCCATTTCTCTGTCACAGCCTTCAGACCCCATCATTTTTAGGTCCCATCCTAGCTCGGAGATTACCAGGGCACAGGAAAGATAGCAAGAATGGCTTAACCCGAGATCCTCAGTGACCTGAAACTAAAGAGAGAGTCGAACAAGGAGCGGAAACTAGGTCAAATAATAAAGGATGAATATAAAAAAACCCAAAACCAGGTAGGGACAAACTTAGAAAGGTCAACGCAAAAAGCGAAATTAAACTAGCTAGGGATATATAGAGTAACAAGAAAGCATTTTACAAATACATAGGAAGATCAAGGGCAGGCTAGGCCCATTACTAAATGAAGAGGGAAAGACAGTAAGAGAAAATGGAGCAATGGCGAAACTGTTAAATGCTTCTTCTGTTTCAGTTTTCACAAAAACGGTGAGCAGCGTTCGTTGGACTGACACAGGGATCATCAGGGTAAACAGGGTCGGGTCTGATACACAGAGGAAAAGAAATAGTTACGAATTACTTAGACAAGTTAGATGTCTTCAAGTTCGTAGGGCCTGATGAAATACTTAAGGGATTGGCGGAAGAGATCTCTGAGTCATTAGCTCCAAGAATTCGTGGAGGCTGGTAGAGAGACCAGAGAACTGGAACAGGGGAAATGTAGACAGGGGAATTAGGAGAACCCAGGGAATTATAGACCAGGCATCTTAACTTCAGTACCTGGAGAGATAAAGAAGCATGTAATCAAGCATTCTATTTGTAAGCACCTAGATGGAAATAAAGTAAAAGTCAACATGGATTTGTCAAGAACAAATTATGTCAAACAGACCTAGCATCCTTCTTTGACACATAACAAGCCTTGTGGACAGGGGTGAAGGAGCAGATGCCACACAACTCGCCTTTAGTAAACTTTTGAGAGTCTCTACTCTGACCTTCTCATAAATAAATTAGAGAAATGCAGCCTAGAAAAACCTACTATAAGGTGAAATGGCAGATGGCACATGCCTCAACTTTAATAAGAATTTTGATATCGTCTTATTGACCTCCTCCTAAACAAATTAGAGAAATATATCTTAGGCAAACCTTCTATAAGGTGAGTGCACAACTGGTTGGAAAACTATACTCAGAGAGTAGTTATTATGGTTACAAACGAGCTGAAAGGGCACACACAGTGGGATCCCATGGGGATCTGTCCCAGGGCCAGTTCTAGTCAATATTTTCATGCCTTATTTGGATGATGGTATAGACAATATACTCAGATTACAGATGATTCCAAACTGGGAGGGGCTGCAAGCGCTTTAGAGGACAGGATTAGAATTCAAAAGGATCTTGACAAACTGGAGAAATGGTGGGAATTAAATAGGATGAAATTCAATAACACCATATGCAAATTACTACACTTAGGTAGGACTAATCAATTACACAACTACAGAAAGGGAAGAGACTGTCTAGGAAGGAGTACTGCAGAAAAGGATTTTGTGGGTTATAGTGGATCACAAAGTAAATGGGAATCAAGAATGTAATACTGTTGAAAAAAAGCAAACAGCGTTCTGGGATGTATTACTAGAAGTGTTGGAAGCAAGATGGGAGAAGTAATTCTTCCACTCTGATAGGCACCGATAAGGCCTCAACTGGGCCTCACACTTCAGGAAGGATGTGGATGAAGTGGAGAGGATCAGAGGAGAGCATCAAGAATGCTTAAAGATCTAGAAAAGATGACCTATGAGGCAAGATGGAAGATGTTTGTTTAATCTGGAGATAAGACTGAAGGGGGACTGATAACAGTCCTTGAGGAGGGTGATAAATTGTTCTCCTTATCCACTGAGGCCAGGACAAGAAGAAATTAACCTGAGTTGCAGCAAAGGAGATTTAGGTTAGACATTAGGAAAAGCTTTCTAACGGGGAGTACTGGAACAAATGACCTAGGAAGGCTGTGGAACCTCCATCACAGGAGTTTAGTAAGAACAGGTTAGACAGACGCCTGTCGGGGTGGTCTAGTTAATACTTAGCACTGCTTCCGTGCAGGGGACCGGACTAGATGACCCACCAAGGTCCTGTCTAGTCCTACATTTCCGTGATTCAGAGGTATCAAGGCCAGACTGGCTCATTGTGCCCATCCAGCCTGGCTTCCTCCCTACCCCAGCCAGAGAACCTCCCCCAGCGATTCCTACCGCCCACCTAGTAACTCCTGGCTGAGCTAGAACAGAGCTTTGAGAGAGATGCCACTGGCAGACACCCAGTGAGAGAGAATCCACCCTGTCTCCAGGGGAGCTCTCCCAATGGTTCATTCCCTTCCCAGATAAACACTGGCCCTTCATTCCCATCCTGAATTTTAATCCCTTCCGCTCCCAGCCAGTGGATCTAGCTCTGCCTTTGCCTTCTACATTAAGGAGCCCTCCACTAGCAGCTGTGTAAATCAGAAGGGACTGTATTAGGACAACTCACCTGAGGAGGGGCTCTCAGGCCCTGAACTTTCCCTGGAGTCCTCGGTGTCCTGGATCCAGAGCTCTGCCTCCCCTAGCTTGATCCGCTGGATTAAGTCCGGTGTGGAGCCGGAATAGCCTTTTGGGAGGTGGGGGGAGAAACACCAGTTTTATTACTGAAGTTTTGGAGGCAGGGACTCATTTACATATTTGTGCAGCCCAGCACAACCGGGCCAGTTCTTGGCTAGGGGGTGTCTGCGCAGCATCTAGCATGACAGGGCCGTGATCTCGGACATTGCTTCAGAGGAAAGTGAAAGAGATCCCAAGCAAGAAAATAATGGAATCAACTTTTCTTAGAGGAGATTTCTTCCCATCTCCCACCAGGCAAGTTTAGTTCATGCACTGAAGCAGTAATGTCTACGACGTGTCTCAGTTTGCAGGGGGAGCTGTGTGACGGCGTTGACAGGTGACACCGTTTCACAGACCTATCACTTCTTTTGCATAGGGTGTAAGCATCGTTCAACTACACGGTTGTTAATTTTATGATTTTCATTCTTTTTAGGGGAGTGAGAAGCAGTTGCTGGCAGCAGGTGAGTTTTCTCTCTGCCCTATTTGTCTAATTAGAGTTAGTTGTTAAGGCAGAGTTTCTGCCATCAGTGTCTGGGATGGGACTCCTGGAAGAAACTGTTGCTCATGTGCTGTGTGCTACCACCTCTGTGCCAGGACTAAGATATGTTATGCAATTATACAAATTACACTAAGATTAGCCTGAGGCTCTATAACCCAGATTTCTCCTTTAACAGGAACCTGACCAGAAAGTAGCTAACAGTTGCCACCACTTGGCCGCTGGCTGGCACATGGTAGCCAACATTTTGAGGGAACCTGAGGGTTACAGTAGATAAGAAGCTGGATAAGAGTCAGCAGTGTGCCCTGGTTGCCAAGAAGGCTAATGGCATATTCGGTTGCATAAGTTGGGAGCATTGCCAGCAGATCGAGTGAAATGATTATTCACCTCTATTCGGCATTGGTGAGGCCGCATGTGGAGTATTGTGTCCAGTTTTGGGCCCCCCACTACAAAAAGGATGTGGACAAGTTGGAGAGAGTCCAGCGGAGGGCAACAAAAATGATGTGGGGGCTGGAGCACAAGACTTATGAGGAGAGGCTGAGAGAACTAGGCCTGTTTAGTCTGCAGAAAAGAAGAATGAGGGGGGATTTGATAGCAGCCTTTAACTACCTGAAAGGGGGTTCCAGGGAGGATGGAGCTAGGCTGTTCTCAGTGGTGGCAGACGACAGAACAAGGAGCAATGGTCTCAAGTTGCAGTGGGGGAGGTCTAGGTTGGACATCAGGAAAACGTTTTTCACTAGGAGGGTGGTGAAGCACTGGAATGGGTTACCTGGGGAGGTGGTGGCATCTCCATCTTTAGAGGTTTTTAAGATGAGGCTTGACAAAACCCTCGCTGGGATTATTTAGCTGAGGATAGTCCTGCTTTGAGCAGGGGGTGGATGAGACACCTCCTGAGGTCCTTCAACTCTAATATTCTATGGTTTTGCAGCTGGGAATAAGAGAAGGGAAAGGTCCTACCCAGGGAAAGGAGGGCCCGGTAATTCCTCAGCATCTGGTCCCGGTACAGCTGCTTCTCCGGCGGGGCCAGGAGCTCCCACTGCTCGCGGGTGAAATACAGAGCCACGTCCTCGAAGGCCGCCGGGAGCTGCCGTCACAAGCGTTACACACTCAGCGCCCGCCCCAGCGGGGGACGCGGTTCGGGGGCTCCCAGGGATCACACCCAGCCCGCAGCCGGGGGCCAGGGACACCCGCCCCGCCCCGCCCCGGGACAGGGGTCGCCCTTTGCCGCCCGCGGGGCTCGGGGGCCCGAAGCCCGGGGCGGGGACACGGATCCGGCTCCCCCGCCCCGCTCCCGGCCCGAGCCCCCCAGCCCCGGGCCTGTCCCCGGCGCCGGCTCCCGCCGCAGCCCAGGCGCCTCCGGCCCGGCCCGGCCCGGCCCCAGGGAGCCCCCGGCCCGCGTCCCACCTGCGCCGGCCCCGCGGCCGCCATCGCCGGGCTCGGCTCCGGGCCCTGCCGCTGCGCCCGGGCGGCGATTCCCGGCTCCGCGCCCGCCCCCCGCCCGGGCCGCGGCCGGGACTGGCCCTGGCGTTTCGCGGGCGGGGTCTCGGCGCCGATCGTTCCCACCAGAAGCGGAAGCTCCCATCCGCCGTTTTCGCTCGGGGAAGCGGAACCAGGAGTCGGGGTGCGGGGCTGGCTCGTCTCCGGGGCGCCCCGGGTGCAGGGCTGCTCCCCCCGGTCCCGCCGGGCTGGCAGCTGTAACCCGGCTTCCCTGGAAGGACCCACTGGGCCCCCCACCCTCGGCAGCCCTGCCGTGAGTCCAGCCCTACACGCGGCAGGCGCTGCATCTCGTTGCCTGGGTCCCCATCCGGCCCCACCGCCTCCGTTGGGTTCTGTCCTCCCATCCTCAGCGAACCCCTCCGGGTGTCCATCTGAAGGCCGCAGATGGAGCCCATGGTACGGGGGTCAGGATGCTGTGGGAGAAGGATCTGGGGGCAGATGGAATGGGATGTGGAGGAGATGCAGACAGGAAGGCTAGGGCAATGGTGTTAGGATATAGGGGGCCGGAGCAGATGGGATGGGGTAGGAGACAGGGAGCAGAGAGGGGCAGAAGCACTAAGATAGGGGACAGATGGGAGGCAGGAGGAACCACTTACCTGGTTGCACCCACCCTGGTGGCTCCTTGTCCCCAGGTTGACCAAGAGAGAGAGGCCGCTAGGGCTGGGCAGTCACATTTTAGAGCAATTGTACCTGTATTTGCCCTCAGCAGCCCAACCAGCTACCTGCTGTCAGGCTTCCAGCATCCCAGCTGTTCCTTCTCTCAGCTGGAGACACTGGCTTTTCTCCCTTCTGATGGGGGTATTTCTAGGTTGCCCAGTTCCTTCCTGAACTGTGTTATCCCAGCACAGCCAAGCTGCCCAAGGACACCTGCTGGCTTTCTCTTCAGAGACAGTTACCAGGTGTCCCTGCTAGAGCTTTACGGGACCTCCCAGTGTTTCCAAGCAAGCCTGCTTTCTTCTGACAGTACAAAGCACTACAGAGAAAACATCATAAAAACAAGAAAACAACCTACATCCATGGTAAATAGATCAGGATTACCCCAAACCTGTCATGGATTCTGGCAGCAGTCCTTCAAACCTCTACCCAATATGATTCCTTGTGGTTACCAGCTTCTCCCAGCTTCAGCGCCAAACTAGCATCCAACCCTCCCTCAAGGGCCCAAGGGTCCTGTCCGTTTGCTGGATCAGTAAGAATACCCTGAGCCTCTTTGAAACCAGGTGTAACCCATCCATGCCCAGGGTAGCCCACTGATAATGCCAGGGTCAGGGCAGGCTGTAAAAGGAGAGCAAATTCTCCCAGCACTGGTGGGTGACACTTCAGTCAGACTTCCCAACCAGTCACAAACAGTGCTTCTGATTCCCCCACACAGGTTATCAAGAAGCCACTGTGCAAACACACACAGCCCCCTTTACTGCATTTCAGTCTCTGGCTCCCAAACTGGCACTCGGTCCAGTAAAGAGACCAGTCATTTAAACTCTATGCTCTTTACTAAAAGATTCCCTCTGATCCCAAGGACCAGCCACAGGACCAATTCACTATAGGTTTGGATCTTACCCGAAATACCACGCTGCCAGCCAATCCTTTAGTAACTAAAACTAAAGGTTTATTAATAAAAGAAAAACAAACAATAAGAGAAGTGTTAAAGGCTTAAAGCAATCAGATCATACAAATGATTTAAAAGGCCATATACATCAGGTTTCTAGAACAATTGTGGAGTTGCAGGCTTGTATAGTCCCTTTGGTGTACATCCAGTAACTGGATGGGTCTAAGTCCTTCAGTTCAGTTGCAAAGTGTGTTGATCCAGAGGTGTGTCCGCAGCTGGACAGGAACAAAGACCAAATGGTTTCTGTGGTTTGATCTTATATACCCTCTGTCACTGGCCATGCGGCTTGTGGAACTTTACAGGAACCAAAATGGAGTCCAGAGTCACATGGGCCAATCCTGGTAACTCTTCAGGTATGCCTTTAGTTTCTTCCTGGACCTTTGGCTTCTGTAAGGGTCTTGATGGGCCATTAAGCCGGCTATTGTCCTGTGGCCTCTCTGTCTGGGGTGTGTCTTTTGCAGCACAGTTTGAAATACAGGTATATCAAAGATCTCCATAACTTTCCTCCCACATATCACACATGAACACAAACATTATCTTCTTGCTCAGCACATTATAACCTTTCTAACAGTCCCTGACATGGCATGTCTTACATGAATTATTATGATTTTGACACATTAATGTCAAATAACACAAATGCCCCCCCTCCCTCCAGTCCACATGACACCAGGTTTAAATCCTTTTGTTCCTTGGTCTCTTGAGAATTCAATTTGAACTAGTATGTGTGTTTCTCTCTCCCCAGGGCGGTGGCTTCAAAGACTAACAACAAGGTATATTAGCTTTCCTGCTCGCTACTAGGGGAAGGTACGTACAAGGCCACAATAGCATGTACAGAGCTGCATTTGTAATACAATGTACCCCAAAGGTATTAATCCTAATTCAGTGCAGTTTAATTTAATTCAGTAAAGGGTAACAAAATTACATATGGTTGGTTCAGGAAATTTTAGGATATTGTCAGTCTGTCACAGTGGGCTCCATCCAGGCTGCACTGCTGGGCCAGGCCCTCCAGCCACATGTTCTGTCCTGAGTCCTCTGTGCATGTGTTAATGTGCACAGAATGGGTGCACACCGTGTACACCCTGCTGATGCACATAAACAATTTGTAAATGTGCCTTGATCTAGTCCCTTTTCAAAGAGGACTAGATCATTGTGCATTAAGGAACAGTGAATGCGCATTAGGATGCACACAGATAGTACGCGCCACAGCAAACTAGTAGTGATAAAGAATGTAAAAGTAAAAGAAAAGGCAGGAAATTCCCCATCTACATGC
>ML675703.1:346797-360013 GCA_007922155.1 Mesoclemmys tuberculata
ATGGGGCGGGAAGGGGGCGGAAAAAGGATCCTCCCACAGGGAGGACATCATGATGTAATGGGGAGGATACCATGGTGTAAGCATACTATAAAACCCTCATGCCAAAAAGTGCCCTGCGCGGCACCCTGCCTTTTGAATTTCCTGCAGTGTGTTCGCCAGCAGCGCTGCTTAATAAAAGCGACCTGAAAAGCCTCCTCCAACTGATCTCGACTGGGTTCTTAAACAGGTATCAGGTAACAGTAGAGGGTGGATCACACCCCAGCTTGCCACGAATCTACTGCTCTAGGCAGCTACTTAACATGCCCAGGGTTGGAGCAGCCAGTGTGTCTTGTGCAAGAATAAAGCTTGGGTCAGGAAGTGGCATGGCTTCAGAACAGGCTAACGGCCCAAGGACATGGTGTCCCAAGACATATTTGGTCAGTGATAGCCACACAAAGATCATGGTCTCATCGTCTCCTGCAGACCTCAGTCTCTGAGGAGTCAATGGCCACCCCCATTGAGTCATCAGAGCATGTAAGGACATGTGATATGCTCATGTGACCCTGGACTCCATTTTAGGCCAGTAACTTTCCACATACAGGGCTGTGGGCTTTGTTTGGGACAGTAAAATTCCATGCCCATGGCAGAGGCTATAAAAGACCCTAGAAAAATCTCTATTTGGTCTTCATTTCCTGCTTAATTTCTCTGGACTGGATTCTAACAAAGAGTCTCTAAGCAAGGACTGATGACCCCAGATCTGTTTGGGTTATTCCAAAGAGGCTTTTTTTTCCAAAGCGGCTAGTGATTGCAGAGCGATTTAATTCCACAAAAACAATCAAGAAGGTGAAACAGTTGTGCAATTTGTAGCAGCTTGAAGAAGCTTGCTGAGCACTGTGAATTTAATGATGTGTTAAATGATACCCTATATGATAGGTTAGTGCGTGGTCTGCACAATGAAGGAATACAGAAGCACCTGCTGACAGAGGACCAGCTCACCTGGCAGAAGGCCACTGAAATTGCAATCTCTATGCAGCTGGCTGTGGAAAGCCAGGTCACCATGCATCAGAATGCTGGTATAAAGACCTACTGCAAACAAAAGAAAGAAGAGTCAAACTGAACAGGCAAAACCAGAGAAAAAGAAGCCTGTTGTCTGGCGGACCAAAAAGGAAAATCTGCATGTGGTAGAGCAGACTCAGGATGATCAAAGTGACACCCAGTCAGAAGAAGAAGTGCCACTCCATGTCTTGTCCATGGCAGTTGGCTCACATGAACACTGGGTAACCCTCTGTTGGAAGGTAAACCTGTACGCATGGAACTGGACACCGGTGCAGGAGTTTTGCTGGTCTCAGACACTGTATAAGGAGAAGCTAAAGCATCTCCCGCTTAAACTGACAAAAACTCTTCTGAAGCTGCTATACCCATGTTGGGCATTACTGATAAGGTGGAGCTCAATGGACAAACTGCTAAATTGCCACTGTTTGTGGTGGAAGGCAATTACTAGCCTTAATGGCAAGGTCACGGCTTAGGAAGATCCAGCTGAACCAGGCAGAAGTGCACAGAATGGCTAAAGAAAAAACAGGTCTGACAGGTGTATTAAAGAAACATGCTGCTGTTTTTGGAGAGGACCTGGGAAGTATGAAGGGAATCACTGTGAAATTGAACATTAAAGCCTGACAGCCAACCAAAATGTCTGAAAGCCAGAACTTTGCCATAGGCCATCAGTACAGATATGAAACTCTGCTATGTCATGTCCCCAAATGTGTGTCTCACATGGTTTGAACAGATGCAGACAAACACAAAGCTGTGTTTCCATGCCTCGCAAAGGCATGCATACAGGAACAATGGACTGGCTTAAGCACCTGTGAGCACTTTGGCTCAAATGGGAGAAATCATGTCTATTGCCAGACAGGGCCAATCACCTGATCCCAGGAGGTGTTGGGGAAAATTGTTAAAAGCTGAAGCAAGAGGCATAGCAACCAGCCAGTGTGGTAAGCTGAATAGACTGACATTTTAATCTTAGGTAAAGATGCAAGTTATCTTTTAGTTCACTGTGATTAACTCCTTGACTTATTAATAATCTGACTTGGATTCACTTAAAATCTTGCTGTAATCAATAAACTTATTTGTTTTATTTAAAACAGTGCAAGTGGAGTGCGTGTGCGCAGAGACCTCACTTCGAATGACAGAGCTGGTGCATATCAATTTCTTTGATAAATTGACAGACAAGTGTAAATGAGCAGTTCCTGGGGTTGCATCTGGGACTGGGGGTGTTTGCCGGGGGTCTATCCCATGAGTAGCTACCCAGAGCATTTCTTCACTAGGTGAGGGACTGATTACACTCAGGAGGCTGGACATGGGGTGACCCAGGAGTGGGTGGTTCACACAGCAAAGCAGGATAATTCAGGGCCCAAGAGTCAAGAATTGGGGTGGCACAAATACACACCAGTCTGGATTGCAGGGGGAATGTCGCACTTGCTTAGCCCCAATAAACTCTAGACTTTGGATTCTGGCCTACTGTCTGTCTGCGAACACATCTGGAAACAGAGAGATGGAACTGGGGAACCATAACACAAGTCACACAAGAGTGACACAGGCCCCTTCACTGGTCCAGATTGTACCCCAGTATGTCACAAACGGTTCATCTAAGGGTGGCATGTAAGATTTCTAATGAAAGCTTGTGTCAATGTTGGCCATCGTAGTTGTTATGAAATATTTGTATGGAGAATATATAAAGAGTTGGAAATTGATACTGAAAATGATGTTCTTAATGTCTGTAACCTGGGCGCCTGTCACCAGAGGAGATGAAAAACGTTTTCTCTGGACAAAATATGTTTATCCTTCTACCTATTTACATGCAAATTGAGTATTGTTTGGTTCAATTAAGATAAATCTAAGATAAATCCTAATGAGGAACAGTAGAATCTCTGGGGAGAGGAAACCAGCAGGGGGTGGCCCCATTTAAAAGTGAACCCAATGAACTTTTGGGATAACTGCAGGTAGAGAGATTAAGTGTTTGTCCACACTTACTACAATGGCACAGTTGCTGTACTGATGTAGCACTTCAGTGTAAACACTACCTGACCCAACAAGAGGCCTTCTCCCATCAGTGTACATCTTTCCAAAGAGGTGGTAGCTTTGTTGATGGAAGAATTCTTTCATTGACCTAGTGCTGTCTACACTGGGGGTTACTTAGGGTTACATAGCTGCTCCCTGCCAACCACACTCAGGTCACACTCTGGCTTTCACAGCCTTGGTTACTCCTGCAGAGTGACCCCAACACACTCCCACTCCCAGATTTCCATCCCAATATGTTTGTCCTGAACTGTCCAGCTCTCTCCTGGACAGTCCTGATACAATAGGTCCATTGCCCGTCCAAGGGAATCAACATACAACAATTTGCCACCCCAAATGGAGTTACCCACACAGTTCACAACACTGGATCCATTTCAATTAAAGAAGAAAACAAGTTTATTCAATTAAAAAGGTAGATTTAAATGAGTACAAGTGATTGGGCATCAAAGTCAGAAATGGGTCCAAGAAAAAGAAAGACAAAACCACTTCCTAGTACTAAAACCAGACTTGGATCAAAGTGAAGTCCTGTACCACAGGTTTCCAGTAGCATCGCTAGCAAAGTTCTCAGGTCAGGATTAGTTCCTGAGGTCCAACAGCTGTTTTCTTTTGTCCTCTCAGGTGTAAAAGAGAGGTGGAAATGGAGCAATAACTAGAGGTGTCTTTGCCCATCTCTCTTATAGTTCAATCACTCTTTGAAATGCGTTTTCCTCAGAGTGACCCCTAGATAAAGTTTTCCTCAGAGACATGAAGTCTGGTGGGGAAGGGGTTTCATGCTGTTGTTTGCTAAGATGCAGATCTGTTTGTTCCTGTCCGCCTTCCTTTCCAAAGAATGGCCACTTGACAGGTGACGGCCCATTAGATTTGATGACACCTTGGCTAGAGGCATTAACTTCTCCTTTGTTTTCGGGAAACGGACTAATCTGGTAAACACACTTCAGTCGTAATTTCAGCTTATGTTCATAGCTTTATATATAATATTGCTGTATACATGTCACCATGATAATATTGGTCAGCAAGATATTAATTTTCAGATAAGAATGGCCATACTGGGTGAGACGTATGGTGCATCCAGTTCAATATCCTGTCTTCTGACAGTGGCCAATGCCAGGCACTTCAGAGGGAAGGAACAGAACAGGTTCCTGTTCTGAGTGTCACCCATTCCCAACTTCTGATTCTTTTTAAGGCATTTCTTGTACAAAGATAACTATAATAGTGAGTAGTGTGTGAATACAGGGGTGTATCCCATTACATAGGACTCTTGCAATATTGGAAAATGCCAATATCCCTGTCTAAAACATTTTGTGCCATCTCGCTGTCAGACCCGGTGGGTCATGCACTGAACATCTTCTGGCTCAGCTCCAGTCAGTAATCTATCTCCACAAGTTACTTTCCATTGGGTCCCTGTCCTGTGCACCTTTGGCCAACTTTGCATCACTCCATTCTCTTTCCATTAATACTCTGAACTGTCTGCAGAAATGTCCATCTGGAAGTTAGAACAGAGTCACTATGGAAAGTCTCTTCCCACTCCTGGATGGCTCTGTCCTCGGATAGCAGTTCTTCATAGTCATATACAGTCACTGGACTCATTTGTGTAGTCCGTCGCCAATAGGAGAGAATAGTTAATGAAATAACACTAACAGCTCTATGCACTTCAGGACCAGGGCTTGATTAGTCCCTATACCTCAGTGATAACATCAGTCGTGTTGCTTTACATCCAATACTCCTGGGGCGGAACGCCACGCCACTGCACAAGTGCAGAATTCATGTCCCCTACAGAATAACTGATTTTGATGGGGAGGCACTGCAATTACACCTTTTGCCAATCAGAAGCTACTGTGGCGCCAGAGGAGAGGGCAGCTGGCTTACGGCTGGAGCAGCCAACTGCAGAGGAGAGGGTCAGAGGTTGTGTTCCTCACAGCACCCTGGCCACAGGGCCAGGTGAGAAGGCACGGGATATGGGAGGAATGGACAGAGCAGGGTACAGGGGGCTGCTTCAGAAATGCTAGTTGGAAGGGGTGGGGACAGACTGAGCTGGGGACACAGAAGATAGTGGGGAGACAACAGTGAGCCAAGGGCTGAATAGAAGTGGAGGTGCAGGGCCACATGGGGTCTAAGTGGAGGGGGGTGGTGCAGGGACACACAGTGACAGAGGCAGATGTTTCTGACTGAATGGTAGAGGCTAGGCGTCAGCCAGCATCTCCATGGAAGAGCCTCCCCAGCTCTAACAATCGCCCCAGTTGTTCCATACTTCTTCCACAAACACACAGCAACCCTCCAGGTTCATTCCCAGACTCCTTCACAGCCATTACTTCCCTCTCCCTCAGCTCCTCCCTTTCCCCTGACTCCCCCAAGCCTTTGCGCTACTTCTAAGGGGGCGGGAAATCTGTTTCTGTACTGCAGTTTACATGAATTATTACTCAAAATTCTCTACTGATATGCCTCGTAAGGAATCTGTTTGTCAGAAAACACTTCCTGAATCTCTTTTGTTGTCTGTTGTATGTTACAGACATACTTGCTCACAGGGATTGTGAAATAAATTACCATAATAATGGAAACTAGCGTGATAATACTGTTGTTATTTTGACAAATAAAAGACGCACAATTTTAAAATATTGTTCCCATAATGTTTTATTGTTTTGGTGCTGAATTCCCCCAAGAGCAACGCCAAACGCGCACTGTGCAACTGTCGGTCACACAGTTCAGCAGGCCTCATGGTCTAGCGGTGGGACTTGCGGTCCTGTGTTAGCATGGAGTGGTCTCTGTGTGTCCCTTAGAACATTTTGGCTGGATCATCTTAAAGATTCACATTGGCCCCTCCACATGCCATTTGAATGGATCAGCTTCGCTCATAGCAAAGAAACACCTGGTTAGACAGACCTGTGCTACACATTGGGCACATGGCTCTTCTTCACCACATTTCTTTTTAAAATAGACAGTATGAGCCGTTCCCGAGTCTTCTTTCAACCTTCTTTCAATACAGGCTCTCCCACTCCCCGCTCCAACCAAGCCATGCTGAGACAGGACTGCAAATCCCACCTCTAGATGTCACCCAAGAGTCAACCCCTGGCTGGAACCGAGGTAGGTGTGGGGGGGAGTTCCTGGCTGTGTCCCAGCTAGATGGGGTGGAAGGGAAAGGCAGGGGTTGTCCTGGCTGCATCCCAGCGAGATGCATGAGTGTGTGTGGGACAAAGAGAGAGTGGGCTGGATGCCACCTAGATGCAGGGGCTCCCTAATAAAGTAGCCTGTGTCCATCTGCTCTAAATTCCCCCCACCTGTCTGCTCTGCTGCACGCTGCTCAGCCAAGTCCCCTTCCCCACCCCACATAGCTGAGCATCATGGGGACAGGACCACTCCCTGGTCTGCATCTGCTGGTGCTAGGCTAAGCCCACTGGCTACCAGAAACCCCTCAGACCCTGGCGGTGGCAGAGGCCTTGGTGTGAGTGACCTGGTGCCGAGTGAGGTTGGCCAGTCTAGCAAAAAGCTTGCCACAGGCAGCACAGCTGTACGGCCGCTCCCCAGTGTGCGTGCGCCGGTGGTTGGTCAGGGTACTCGCATGGCTGAAGCTCTTGCCACAATCTTCACAGCGGTACGGCCGCTCCCGGGTGTGCGTGCGCTGGTGCATTCTCAGGTGTGAGACCTGCGCAAAGTCCTTGCCACACTCGGTGCAGCAGTACGGCCGCTCCCCAGTGTGTGTGCGCCGGTGGTTGGTCAGCGTGCCGATATGGCTGAAGCTCTTGCCACAATCTTCACAGCGGTACGGCCGCTCCCGGGTGTGCGTGCGCTGGTGCATTCTCAGGTGTGAGATCTGTGCAAAGCCCCTGCCACAGTTGGTGCATCGGTGCGGCCGCTCCCCGGTGTGCGTGCGCTGATGTTTTCTCAGGTTCGAGATCTCGGCAAAGCTCTTGCTGCAGCTTGTGCAGTGGTACGGTCGCTCCCCCGTGTGTGTGTGCTGGTGCATTCTCAGCTGTGAGATCTGTACAAAGCCCTTGCCGCAGTGAGTGCAGCGGTGCGGCCACTCCCCGGTGTGCGTGCGCCGGTGCATTCTCAGCTGTGAGCTCTGTGCAAAGCCCTTGCCACAGTCAGCGCAGCGGTGCGGCCGCTCGCCAGTGTGCGTGCGCTGGTGTATTCTCAGGTGTGCCATCTGTGCAAAGCCCTTGCCACAGTCGCTGCAGCGGTACGGCCGCTCCCCGGTGTGTGTGCGTTGGTGGTTGGTCAGCGTACCGATATGGCTGAAGCTCTGGCCGCAATCGTCACAGCGGTGCGGCCGCTCCCCGGTGTGCGTGCGCTGATGTATTCTCAGGTGTGAGATCTGTGCAAAGCCCTTCCCGCAGTCGGTGCAGCAATACGGCCGCTCCCCGGTGTGTGTGCGCTGGTGGCTGCTCAGCGTACTGGCCTGTCTGAAGCTCTGGCCACAATCGTGACAGCGGTACGGCCGCTCCCCGGTGTGCGTGCGCTGGTGTCTTTTCAGGCTTGAGATCTGTGCAAAGCCCCTGCCACAGTCGGTGCAGCGGTGCGGCCGCTCCCCAGTGTGCGTGCGCTGGTGTCTTCTCAGCTTTGAGCCCCCTGCAAAGCTCCTGCCGCAGTCAGCGCAGCGATACAGCCGCTCCCTGGTGTGCATGCACCGGTGCTGGCTCAGTGTGAAGGGATTGCTGAACCTCTTGTCGCAGCCGATGCAGCGGTAGGTACACTGCCCCATCGGGAGTTTCTGGCGTGTAGCCACATCTGGTCTCTGACTGAGTCCACCCCGGGGATGGACTGCGTCCTTCGCATGGGTCCCCCTCTGGGCTGTGGGATCCTGCTTTCCTGCCACACTCTCCCCACATTCAAACTGTGCCCTCCTTTTTCCCGGGATCCTGTGCCCTGCTGGAGAGAGCAGAGGCAATCCTGGGGTTAGCTCATGGTTAGGGCTGCAGATTTGTCAAGGAAGGCAAAATGATACAGGTAGTACAATTTCTCCATGACTGTTTTTTGGATGTGCGCCACTTCCTGCAATGACGGCCCCCGTCCCACAAAGCAGGACCCAACACCTGACTCCAGGCACTGAGAACTCACATGAAGGCTATAGCACCACTCAGGTTTGCTCCTGCCCCCCCCCCCATGATGGTGGGGGAGCTGGGCCAAACTTTAATGAATGCCATTGCCATCCAGATGCTCTCTAGCCCGCCCCAACCCCTCTGCAACAGGCAGGGGTTAGGGTTGTAGTACTGCGGAGAACATTCGCGCAGTTGGTGGCACCTTGGCAGGGCAAGGAGGAGGGCAGGTTTTATTAAAAGTCATGGGGCAGTTACAGTAAATTTAATAAAAGTCTCAGGTCACTAAATTTACTGTAACTGCTCCGTAACTTTTTATGCAAAAGGCCGAGACAAATCTGCAGCCTGAGTCAGGGTTTGTTGTTTGTGCAACGCCTAGCGTCTGCTCCCAAGTCCACTATGCACCCCTTGGGTCTCGTTTTATGTTTAAACTGTCGCCTGCCCTGAAAACAGGCAGCGCCTGGCACAACAAGGCCCTGATCAAGGCGTAAGGCCTGTAGGTGCTAACACGGTACAAACAGCGTCGATGGTTTCTTTTCAAACTGATTGTGGATTTATTTCAATCAGAGGTTTTTATTTACATGATGCTGGTTCTTCACTTTCTCCTATTTTATAGCATTTGAGGCCTGTTCCCCAGTGTTTGTGCCCTTTTAACTATATTGGTTTGAAACTAATTTAGTTGAGAGGCTACAATGCAGTGAAACCGGTATAAATCTGCTTAGAACAATGTAGGTTCTCTCTGTGGAGGAGCGAGTTCTTTTCAAGGAATTCCTTTTAAAGAAGTCCTTCACCCTGGGACTGAGGTTTCATTCTCTGTGCAAAACTAAAACCCTCAGGAGGGCTGGCTTATTTTCAGGAGTGGAGCAGGGATGACAAGTCACTCAGGCTTTGTGTGAAGTAATGCGAAGAACCTGCTTGCATTGTTTTACACCCCAATGAATGACGCTGCTAAGCTGGAAGGGGTAAATGGCTGCCACACAGCCAGCCTTTGATCCGCAACCAGTCACAGACCTGGTTGAGGCTGAGGGCTGTACTAAGCATTAACACGGACACAATGTGAGAGACAAAGATTTCATGCCACTGAGAGAGCAGGGGGAAAGGGGATGTGACAAAGGCCATCCCAGGACCCTCTCCCTCACACCCAGACCAAACAGCAAGGTAGCTGAAGTAGTGGCCCACAGCACAATTTTGTCTCGCCCCCAAACCCATCCACTCCTCCAGCAGCAGCTGCTGGGGACACCTGGCAGCTGCAGAGGATTACAGTGAAACGCCGCAAGTGCCCAAGACCTGCTCTACAAAATGGAATCCTCCGAGTGGCGTGACCTCACACTCATCATATGTGACTGATCCTGATCTGCCTGGAGTCATTCTCAGCTTTCTCCTTGCCCGCTGGGCACAGGTTTCTCCAGTCTGAGAGGTCACATGCAAAGTGAAGTGGCAGAGATGGGCTGAGGACAGCACCTTCTCTGCCTAGGGCCAGTGACTTGGATGCTGTCCCAGGCTGTGAGCAGGTTTTTGCCCGTGCCTGAACTATGTCTGGATCCAGGTGCCCAGAGCCATAGGACACCGGCACACAAAGATTGAATCAGGAGAGGCAGAAGCATGAAAACCATTTGAAAAATCTGTTGGGCACTCCTGCCTATGATTTTCTGAGGCATGGGAAGCTTAGAAGAAGGTATTATAGTCTATGGACCAACAGGATTGTCTTTGTACCCAGGTGCCGGTCTGCCCCCCCAGTGCCAGAGTGTCTGATCCACTGACACGTACGTGATATAATTGAAATTGGACAGCAGGCCTGATATTATGTTAGGTCTAGCAAAATATAAGAATTGATCAAATTGCATAGGGAACTCAAAACAGAGCAATGACTAAGCTAAAACGGTTGAGCAAGAATAGAACAGAAATACGCTCAGCCGCAGAAATACGCTCACCCGCAGGTCAACTGCCGGAGGCGAGCAACCACAGAACAAAGGATGTGCTTAGGCAGGCGTCTGCAGGATAGCTAAACCACGTAAAATTGTTCGGCCACAGAGTGCTCAGAAAAGCAGACAGAGGTTCAGTGGACTGCAGTGCAGTTCAAGAGGTGGGTGTCTACTCTTGTGTCTATCGAGAGGACACCAACACTAAGAAGCTTGCAAGCTCCGGATCCCAGCGACCACCTGTCGAGGATGAAGGTTTTGAATCAAGGATCCAGACCAGAGGCTGAGGCAGGGTCTGGCTGTATGTATAGCATCTGGATAGTTCAGGAGTCTGCGGACTCAGGGAATCGGGGGGATTTAATTGAGATCTGAGAAGCATGTCTCCCCTAGGCAATTGCTAGCGTGCTTATAAGGAATAAAGGTTAATAGGAAATTAAAGGAAACGATTAGGTTTGTTTAGATTTAAGGATCAAGCATAAGTTGTGTATAAGTTAAAGGACTTGTCCCAGTGACCATCTGTCAAAGATAAGAATAATCAATAGAGAAGCTTTCATAAATAGTGCTGATCAGTGTAAGTGTTAAATGTCAGATTGTAAGAAGTATTGTTAATTGTCTTGTTTGTTTGTGTTATCATCAATAAAGCTATTCATTGAGTCAGCCTGGGTGATCTTTCCCATCAGTCTCGGAATCCTTGTAAAAGAACCTGGGTGTCTTGCTACCCATCCAATTCGGCCTTTTCCCTACTAAATTTTAATAGCAGCAAGACACACAGATGGATTTTACCCTTACAATTCCAATGTCCTTTCCATTACACAGATGAGGAAACTGAGGCATGGTGGCACTTTAGCGACTAGCTTCTAGAATTGAACCGAGATCTTCTCAATCCTACTGCAATGTCAAGCCCATTATGTAAATGCAGCCCTCTGTGCTTCCCTCTCCCCCCAATGGAGAACTCTCTCTTTCCCTCAGCACCTTTCAAATATCCCACCCATCTTCCCATTTCATCACCTCCCCATCTCTAATCCACTTCTCTTTTGCAGATTTGAGGCCCCATCATTTTTAGGTCCCATCCCAGCTCAGAGACTTCTAATACGGAGGAAAGATAGCAAGTATAGTAAGGGACCACCCCTGGATTACCTAGGTGATTTTCAATGACTCGAAAATCAAAAAAGTCATATAAGAAGTGGAAACTAGGTAAAATTACAAAGAATGAATATAAAAAAAAGAAATCAACACACGTAGGCAGGGACAAACTCAGAAAGGCACAGAACAAAATTAAACTAGCTAGAAATATAAAGGGTAACAAGAAAGCATTTTACAAATACATGGAAAGCAAGAGAAAGACCAAGGATAGGCAAGGCAGGGCATCATAGACCAGTCAGTTTAACTTCAGTACCCAGAAAGACAACGCAGCAAGTAAACAAATATTCTATTTGAAAGCACCTGGACGGAAATAAAGCAACAGTATGCAGATTTGTCAAGAACAAATTATGTCAAACCAACATAATATCCTTCAACAGGTAACAAGCCATGTGGATGGGGGAGAAGCAGTAGATGTCACATATCTTGACTTTAGTAAAGCTTTTGATACTGTCATACATGTCCTCATAAATAGAGAAATACAGCAAAGGCAAACCTACTATATGAGATGGGTACACAACTGGTTGGAAAACGGTACTCAGAGAACAATTATGGTTAAAAAATGGCAAAGGCAGATCAAGTGGGATTCTACAGGGATCTGTCCTGGACAGGTAAATTCTACTCAATATCTTCATAAATGATTTGGACAATGGCATAGAGAATACACTCAAAGCTCCAAGGACAATTCAAAGCTGGGAAGGACTGGAAGCGCTTTAGAGGACAGGATTAGAAATCAAAATGCTCTTGACAAACTTGAGAAATGGTGGGAATTAAATAGAATGAAATTAATTTAATACCCATATGCAAAGTACTACACTGAGATAGGAATAATCAATTACACAAATACAGATATGACTGCCTCAGAAGGAGTACTGCAGAAAAGGATCTGGGGGTTATAGTGGATCACGAACTAAACATGAGTCAACAATGTAATATGGCTCAAAAAGCAAATATTCTGGGATGTATTAGTAGAAGTGCTGCAAGCAAGACAGGAGAACTAATTCTTCTGCTCCACTCAGCATTGATAAGGCCTCAGCTGGTGAATTGTTTCCAGTTCTGGGCCCCACACTTCAGGAAGGATGTGGACAAATTGGAGAGCATCAGAGGAGAGCAACAAGAATGATTAAAGGTCTAGAAATATGACTTATGAGGAAAGATGGAAAACATTGGGTTTGTTTAATCTGGAGAAGACTGAAGGGGGCTCTCCCAATGGTTCATTCCCCTCCCAGATAAACTCTGGCCCCTAGTTCCCAGTTTGAATTTGTCTCCTTCAGCTCCCAGCCAGTGGATCTCGCTCTGCCTTTGCCTTCTACATTAAGGAGCCCTCTGCTACCAGCTGTGTAAATCAGAAGGGACTGGATTATGACGACTCACCTGATGAGGGGCTCTCAGGCCCTGAGCTTTCCCGGGAGTCCTCGGCATCCAGGACCCAGAGCTCTGCCTCCCTTCGCTTGATCCGCTGGATTAAGTCCGGTGTGGAACCGGAATAGCCTGTTTGGGGGGAAAGAACCAGTTTTTTTAACTGAAGTTTTGGGGGGCAGGGACTCATTTCTATGTTTGTGCAGCCCAGTGAAACAGGGCCCCAATCTTGGTCAGGGTGTGTCTGCGCAGCACCTGGCAGGATAGGGCCTCAATGTCTGTCATTGCTTCAGAGGAAAGCGCAAGAGATCCCAAGCAGAGTAATGAAATAAACCTTCCTTAGAGGAGATTTCTTCCCATTGCCTACCAGGCAAGTTTAGTTCGTACTCTGTAGCAGCAAAGTCTGTGATCCTCCTCAATTTGGCGGTGTGGGGGGGAGAGGGGCTGACCCATGACAGGTGTCCATTACACAGACTTATCACTTGTTTTGCTTAGGGTGCAAGCATTGTACAATGGTTTGGCTGTTAAATTTACGGTGTTCATGCTTTTGGGGCAGGTGTTACAAGCCGCACCAGAGTTTTCTCCCTGCTTTATTTCTCTAACTACAATCAGCTCTTGAGGCAGAGTTGTGGCCATCAGTGTCTGGGCTGGGATTCCTGGCACAGGTTGCTGCTCACGTGCTCTTTGCTACCACCTCTGTGCCAGGACTGAGGCAGG
>ML675703.1:365013-442146 GCA_007922155.1 Mesoclemmys tuberculata
TGTCAGAGTCAGGACACCTGGGTTCTAGCTCTAGCTCTGGGAGAGGAAGGAAGCGGAGGCTGGTGGGTTAAAGCAGTGGGGGGCTGCGAGCCAGGAGTGCCCTGGAATGGGATCCCAGCCGTGTCTCCATTGTGACTCCCCGGCTCTGTCCCGTTGCAGAGGGGGGACCCAACCCTGATCTCAACACCAACCTGGCCAACATCATTGAGCAGTGCCGGAGCAAGAGCATGCCCAAAACATCCATTGAGGCGGCCGTCAAGGGAGGGGTACGTAGCCAGATTCCACCAGCCCAGCTCACGGGCCAGAGGGGCTCCTGGGCTGCAGCTTTGCTGCATTCTCTGGGCCAGGCTGGGCCATGTCCAAGGGAGTTCGGAGCCCTGAATGAAGGAGCGACGCTGGGCTTGTGGCTATGGTGCTAGGCCGGGCTATTGGACTCCTGGGTTCTATTCCCAGCTCTGCCACTCGTGCTCTCTGTGACCTTGGGCAAATCCCTTGGGTCATAAGGATTGCCAGAGCAGATCAGAGCGGAGGTCTGTCCACTCCAGTGTCCTGTTTCCAGTTGCAGAGGCTGGTGTAAGAACCCCACAGTAGTAGATGTGGGGATAATCATCCTGTGTTAGGTCTTATCTTGGTCTGTAATAATTACAGTCCCCTCAAGCTCTGAAACAGGAGGTTTAATATCGCTGCCAGAAGTTGTTTGCATTAACGCTCTGGATATTCTCGCGGTCCCTAGAAATATCCAGTCCCTCTTTGAATTGTGCTAAATTCTTGCCCTCTGTAACGTCCTCTGGCAGTCAGTTCCACAGGATAATCACCCATTGTGTGAAAAAGTATTTTCTATGATCAGTTTTGAATTTGCCGCCTTTTATTTCACTGAACATCCTCTAGTCCTTCAGTTACGAGTAGAGGTGAATGGGAAACACGATGTCCATCCTATGGGAAATTCTGAAACTTCTAAATTTGTTTTCCTTCTGAATCAAATAAAAAAACTGAAATTTCAAAAATTTTAGTGGACAGAAAATTCAGAAAAAAGTCAATTCAGAAACATTGAATCATTTCCTTTCACTAACGTCAAAATCTTCTAATTTAATAGAAAATATTAAACACAAAATCTACATTAAAAGTAACATAATATAATGAAAAGTTGGAATGACCTGGAACTATACAGTCAAAATGAAGTGCGACCTTAGCAAAACAATTTTTTTATATTATTGAAATGAACTGAGAAAATAGAAATAATTCATTTTCACATCAAATTTCATGGAAATTGACATGCCTCTGTGAAATATTTCAATTCTGACAAAACTACATTTTCCAATGGAAAACTGTTTTGCTGCCAATGTTTTGACCATCTTTAGTTTATAGGGTGGGGAAAGAAGATGCTCTCGATTTCCCTTCTCTATCCTAGGCCTCAGTTAGCTCAAGAATGTCCCTGATTGCAAGTTCCCCCATTTTAGGATTGTATAAAGAGACCTGGTTCTCAGGAAATGCCAGGGTCCCAGTCTCTGGAAGTCACACTTCTCTAAGCCCTCTCCAGTTGGGGCCCCAAAATCACCTACAACCCTATTTGGGCCCCAAAATAAGTAATATGCTTCCATTTCCCCTTGATTTGACTTCTGAGTCTATGAGAGCCAAGGCCCCAGGGGATTAAAACATGTCTGTCAAGGACCTAAGGCAGCCCAAACAGCAAACGTGTAATAAATTTGGCATTGGTTTGTGTGTGCCTGTTTTGCCAATTGACAGGGTCAACAGAAAGGACACAGACACCAATAGAAAGAGCAGGTTTACTTTACTGTCTATTTCCAGGTAATACAGAAAACGAGGTAATATATTTAAGCGACAGGATAAACTTATTATACTCGAATTTTAAGCAATAGAAAGAATAGGTAGGGTAATGCACCTAATCATTACTACATAAAATTAACTATAGTTACTAGTGAGTAAGAAAGATACATCACCAATTGCCCTAATAATACGCTGGGGAGCCCTGGTTGCAGCAAGGATTTGGAGAACCTGTCCCGGCAATTGGGAAGTCCTACACGGTGCGTCCACCCATAGGTGAGGTCTCCAAATTCGCCACAAGCGGGTCCAGCTTTTATAGAGTGAAATAAACAAGTATACGTGACTATGTGCGGAACATCTGGTGAACATCTGGCCCTCATGCAAGGGGTTTGTGACAGGAGCCTGGCCAGGGCTTCCGTCCCAACCCCTGCATGTTCCTCTCCTTGTCCCTTAGGGCTTTGTCAACAGATTGAAACGTTCTTTTCACATGTACGATAGTAACCTATTAATATATATATATATTTGGAGTAAACAAGCATGGCTCCTGCCGCACAGAGGTCAATTCAGCTAGGTATAGATAGTCCTTCCAAATCAGTGCCTCAATTTCCCCACCTGTAAATAGGGTTTGAGATGAAAAACCCCTTCATATTTGCCAAATCAAAAGTCACCCAGTTGCAAAACAAACACACATGCACAATGGTGAAAACGACAAAATGAATTACAAGAAATGGAAAAATTCCTCCCACTCCTCAAGTATTGTTACCAGTAACTTTTCATTGGTTAGTTGGGTCACACAGTACAGTTATGTTTTTCTGGGGAGGAAATGTGAATATCATATTTTTCTCTTGTAAATTCATTTTTGAAAATGTCCTGGTTCAAAAAA
Source organism: Mesoclemmys tuberculata (assembly GCA_007922155.1). NCBI lineage: Eukaryota > Metazoa > Chordata > Testudines > Chelidae > Mesoclemmys > Mesoclemmys tuberculata. Next base: position 367,679 of record ML675703.1, read on the forward strand.
TGTATCAGAGAGGGGGGGAAAAAGCTTGTTTTAGAGAAAAAATGTGGCAAAAATAATTTTGAAAGATTTAGTGAAAACTCTAGTAATATTGCATAGGAATAGTCTGTGGTGCCCATTTTCTCCACCCTGTGTCCTGTCCATTTAGAAGATTATACATTATTTGGGGCAGGGACTGTCAACTACTTGGTCAGTCTGTGCAGCACCTGGGGTGATCGGGGACCTGATCTTGGTCACCATCTGCCTGTGCTGCAGCCCAACGCAATGGGGACTGAATCTCGGTCACTGAGTGTCTCTGCAGTGCTCGGTGCGACAGGGCCACAGTCTTAATCACAGTGTCTGTGCTGGGTCCAGCCCAGTTGGGCCCCAGACTTGTTCACCATGGGTACGTCTACACAGCAATTAATAACTGTGGCTGGCCTGGGTCCGCTGACTCGGGTTCGTGGGGCTTGCACTGTAGGGCTGTCAAATTATCGTGTAGATGTTTGGGCTTGTGCTGGGGTCCAGGTTCTGGGTGCTGTCATATGGCAGTGCCTACAATCTATTGCTCCAGTGGGCCCTAATTTGCCCTTCTTTGCCCTAATTTCCAGATCTAACTGGTGTTCTACTCCATACCATAATACTTCAGCGTGTTTCTATTGCTCCAGATTGCCTTTGTGGCCCTCATACGCGTGTTGCTACATGTGTGTCCAGAGGGGAAGAAGGAGCAATTCTTGGGAAGTGCAGGAGTTAACTAGCTCTTAGGAGCCGCCAGTAACATACATCTGGGGCCTGATGAATAGAGACTTGGCCTTTGTTGTTTAACCCCCGTTCCCCAGGCCCTCCCAAGCCATGAGCCCAGACACAGAGCTGAATCTGCCCCTTCTCGCTGCAGGACAAAGGGAAGAGCTCCTCGTACCTGCTCTACGAAGCCAGAGGCCCTGGGGGATCTGCGCTGCTCATTGAGGTGCTGACGGACAATGCAAAGCGAGCCTTCCAGGCGATCCGGCTCATCCTGAGCCGCAATGGGTCAGTCCTTCCCAGCCAGGCCCCGACAGTCCTGCATTTCATTGCACAAAGGCCCCTCCTGTGCTTCCTGCAGTGACTGAACCTGACCCATCTGGTTCTGGGTCTTAAAGCACAGTTGTCTAGTGGTTGAGATAAACACAATGCATGAGCTCAAGGGCAGTGTCTGGGCGATGATGCTGTCTCTACAGCCTGGCCACAAGGGGGAGACATAGAACATGGAGGTCGCCATGGAGGTCAGGGCTTGTCTATACATGAGATTATAATAAGCAAGGCCTTCGGTTGAATTGTCCAAAACACCTAAGTGGTTTAGGAGCCAAAGTCCCGTTTTCAAAAGTGACTTTAGGGCTTTCAGTGCCCAATTCTTATGGTAAGTCAAATGGGATTCTGGCTCCGAAACAATTTAGGTCTTCAAATCTCATTTTTGAGGATTTCAATAACTCAGGCATGGGTTCGGGGTTGTTATAAATGTGTATGGGTAGGGTTTTGTGGCCTGCCTTGTGCGGGAGGTCAGACTAGATGATCATATTGGTCCCTTCTGACCTATGAGTCTATGAGGTGCTTTGGAAAATGTTACCCCTGTTTAACTGGGATAGCCGCACTGGATTAACTTAAGCCGGTTTAGTTAAACTGATGCACACCTGTTGCATTGATTTAGATGGAATAAATGGTTCAAAGGTGTTAACATAACATCATCCCTGTTCAACATTAAAAAGTGTTAAATGCAGTTCAGGGTTTGGTTTATGGAGACCTCAGGCCACTGAACAGCATGGCAAAGAGATCACTGAAAATCCTTTGGTTAAAGAGTCAGAAGAGAAGGAGAAACAGTTCAAGCCTGTGAGATATAAAGTATTGAGTAAGGTTTTCATTTCTTCCCTTTCCTTTCAACTGGAGAGAGACTTTAGAAGTCAAACGGGGGGGTTTCCAGTCTCTTCAGTGATAACGATGGTGATGACTGTCCTTTGGGCTAAAAAAGAAGTTAGTTGCAAGGAGCTGCGGTTAAAGTCCATTTTATCTCCTGTTGGGGGGGGGGGTATATCTGCACTGCAAAGAAACACCCCTGGCTGGCCTGTGCCAGCCCGACTCACGCTAAGGAGGGCTGTTTCACTGTGGTATAGATGGTGTATGATGGAGCCTGAGCGCTGGAATCCCGTACAGTGGGAAGGTCCCAGAGCTGTCTCTAATGTCTACACCACAATGGAACAGCCCGTTAGCACGGGCCAGCTGCAGGTACCTAATTGCAGTATAGACATACCCTGGAATTCAGGGGGAGTTGGTCCTTCTCTCTGGCCTGGTCTGGTCACATCGTATCTCAGGATTAGGACGGAAAGGGTCTGGGGTCCCAGGAGACAGTGGCAGTAGCAACTGTGATGTGAAACTCACTCTAGTAGCCTCCATTTATTCTTCCCACATTTCCCCCTAAATTTCTTTCTTTAAGGACCCCAGAATGGGGCGATGGGTAGAATTAGCTGTTAGGCCTAATTTCTGACACATCCGTTTTGGTTTATTCCTTTCTAGTTCCACGTCTTTGTTTTTTACCAACGATGATTTCAGCATAGTCCTTGCATGACACCCACAGCCTTTTTGTTTCTCTTTCGTTCTCTTTCATACCTTTTCCCATCAGCGTTTGTTACTGTAGGGTACTGTGATATCTCGTGAACTTTTACATACTTTTCACAGCTGAACTCACAATTAGAGTAAATTTGCCAGCCCAGTTATCACAACGCACACCAGTGTGGACTCACTTAATAATCAGTGCAAGAGGGGCTTAATCAGAGGTAGCCTAAACCTCTTCCCAAACAATTTAAATTGTTACAGATTCAGAGAAAAGCTACAAGAGCAATTTGGGGGCTGGAAAACCTGCCTCCTAGCGATGGACCGAAGGAGCCTGATCAGCATAGTTTATCCCAGAGAAGGTTAAGAGGTGACTTGATTCAGGCTGTAAGCACCAACATGGGGAGGGGATTGTTGCACATAGGACGGAAGAATCCCATGCACTGCTACAGACTAGGGACCGACTGGCTAGGCTGCAGTTCTGCGGAATAGGATGTAGGGGTTATAATGGACAAGAAGCTGGAGATGAGTCAGCAGTGTGCCCTGGTTGCCAAAGAAGGCTAATGGCGTATTGGGCTGCATTATTAGGAGCATTGCCAGCAGATGGAGGGAAGTGATTATTCCCCTCTGTTCAGCATTGGTGAGGCCGCATTTGGAGTATTGAGTCCAGTTTTGGGCCCCCCATTACAGGAAGGATGTGAACAAATTGGAGAGAGTCCAGCAGAGGGCAACAACAATGATTAGGGGGCTAGAGCACATGACTTGAGGAGAGGCTGAGGAACTGGGCTTGTTTAGTCTGCAGAAGAGAAGAATGGGGTGGGGGGAGCTCTGATAGGAGCCTTTAACTACCTGATGGGAGGGTTCCAGGGAGGATGGAGCTAGGCTGTTTTGGTGGCAGATGACAGAACAAGGAACAATGGTCTCAACTTGCAATCGGGGAGGTCTAGGTTGGACATTAGGAAAAAGTTTTTCACTAGGATGGTGGTGAAGCACTGGAATGGGTTATCTAGGGAGGTGGTGGCATCTCCACCCTTAGAGCTTTTTAAGGTGCAGCTTGGCAAAGCCCTGGCTGGGGTGATTTAGTTGGGGTTGGTCCTACTTTGAGCAGGGGGTTGGACTCGATACCTCTTGAGGTCCCGTCCAGTGCTAATCTTCTATGATGCTATGAAAGTAGAGGGCTCTTTAACCACCAGAAAGGAGACCAATTCAGGCTGGAAATAAGGAGTCCGGGTTTACACATGAGGGGAATCACTGGAACAGCCTCTCTAGGAACGGGGTGGATTCTCCATCTCTGGGAATCTGTCAGTGGAGATGGGGCATGTCTGTCTCAAAGCTCCACTCTAGCTCAGCCAGGAGTTACTGGGCCGGAGGCAGGAATCGCTGGGGAGATGCTCTGGCCGGGTGAGGCAGGAGGCCAGGCTGGATGAGCACAATAGGCCCTTAGTGTGTCTAGGATAAACTCAATACACCGAGCTCCTTCAGCTGTCACTGTGAGGTAGGTGAATCAGTCTTGTGGCTCTTCACTGAACCCGTCCTAGCTCATCTCCCTCCTATGTGAAGCACGGGCTCCCTGGACCAGCTTCCAGGAATGGTCTCTCTCGTGCTGTGTAGAAGTGACTTGATGTCCCCTCTCCCCCTTGCAGGGCACAGATCTCCGACGGGGCCCGGCACAGCTTTGACAAGAAGGGGGTGATCACAGTCAGTGGGCAGGACAGGCACCAGAGCCCAGTGACCCTGGAGCAGGCTGTGGAGCTGGCGATTGAGGCCGGGGCCCAGGACGTGTGGGAGGAAGAGGATGAGGAGGAGCGGGCAGTTCTGAAGGTGGGCGTTTGACAGGGCTCCCTGGCTCGCAGAGCGGCAAGTCCATTGGGGCCCTTGCCACAGGATGCTCCCGCTGCTGCAGGGTACACTGGGACTGAGGCAAGCGATGCCATCAACCAATGGAGGAGGGGGGAGCAGCTGGTTGATTTAATTGCTCAGGCACCAATTGGGGCCCCCCTGGTGTTGATCTGGCTCAAGGGACTGGGGTGGAGAGATGTGTGTGTGTGTGGGGGGGGTTATGTGAGAGTCTGGCTGGTGCTGATCCAGTCCGGGGGGATATGTGGGGTCTGGCTGGTGCTGATCCACCCCAGGAGGGCTATACACAGGGTCCATGGGAAGCACTGGGAAGGCATAATTTGCATTTACCCTTTAGCTCACTATTGGAGCATAAGGAGGTTGGAAACGCCCCCCTCAGGGTCCATCCTGGCTGGTGCGGGCATCGCATTCTCCCCTCTGGCCCATTCCCTGCTTCACCAAGGGGACAGGCAGGAGTGAGAGCTGCCCCGAGGCTGCTGTATTACGCCCCTCGGGGCTCATCCTGTACTCCCTGTCACACCACACTGCATGGACCCCCCTTTGCTGCTGCTATCCCTGGGGTGAGGGGTTAAATCCCCAGGATCCCCAGCGCAGGGGCAGGGAGGTAGATCGGCGGTCAGACAACGAGCTAGATGGTGACCAGCACCAGGCATTAAACCAGCAACGTCCTCAGCTGACAAGGCAGGTTCAGTGGATCAGGCCCAGTGGGGATGGCATGACCCACACTGTTCAAGGGGCACTCAGGCTGCCATGCTGGGGGCCAGAGGGCAGGTTTACACCACCTCACAGCTCCTGTCCTGTCCTCTCCCCTCAGTTTGTGTGTGATGTACCGTCGCTGCACCTGATGCGGGAGAAGCTGGACTCGCTGGGGCTACAGACGCTCTCCGCTGCCCTGGAGTTCATCCCCAATGCCAGGGTGCAGCTGTCTGATGAGGAAATGGAGCGGGCATCTCAGTTGCTGGCCACACTGGGCGACTGCCAGGAGGTGATCCGGGTCTATGACAACATTGAGTAGGGGCCAGCGCAGGGGGGCGGCGGAGGGGATCAGCCCAGATGTACGGTGACGAGGTATGTGGTACCCAGCTTGGCCTGGTCCCAACCTACGATCGGCCCATGTGGAGGGCAATGGGTGTCCAGTTGACAGCTCGGCCTCTGAACCTCCCGTAGGGACGGCCACTGGTGTGTGATTCACAGCTTGGCCTCGTCCTTTGGAATAGGACGCTATGGGGCAACCAGTTCAGGATTCTGCTTCATTCTGGCCTGGGATTGGATCCCTGAACCCCAGGCGGTTCAGGGCTCAGCCCAGGATCGGGCTTAATTTGAGGTTAATTCCCAAGTTGGACCATCCCGGTTGCAGCTGGGCCATTAGTAACGGATGCAGCTCTCCGGGCGCCCTGCACTGGGTGTGATCTGGTGGCACTCCGCTAAGGGAGCCCCTGCTTCAGGGATGGGGCATGGTCTGTGAAGCAACTCTTGGCTCCTAACTCCATCCCCTGGGACTTGTGACCCTAATGCCTCAGCTCTCCTCTTCAGTCTGATCCAACGGGACTTCCGCATTAAGGCCTCCCTGTCTGATGCTCTGGCACACACCCCTGCCTCTCTCCCAACGCAGTCGGGGGTTCATCTGCCACTGTACAGCACCGAGCGCCTTGTGGATAAAGAGCAAGACCAGGCCTAGGTGATGACAACCTACAGAATTAATCTCTCCCTGTCGGGTGACCCAATTCAGCACCCGCAGCAGGAGAGCAATAGGGAGTGCACCTCACCCTCCAAATGTAACTGCCCGGGGAGGGCTGCCTTCCTCTTCCACTGCTCAATAAATGGTATGCTTGACAATGCTGGCAAGGCTCTGTCCATAACTTGGCTCCAGGTTGCTACGTCCCTCCAAATGCAAATGCGCCAGGAAGGGTAGCGGGTGGGAAGGGACCTTTTGAGGGTCATGGAATTTTGGGGTGTAATGAGCAGTTATCTGGCAACTAAGAGGGACCGTGACAAATAGCTGATGGTTCAATAAAGAGCTGCAAGAACGATCTGAGGTCTGGAAAATCAGCTATAGAGTGAGAGTGAAGGTGTGTGATCCGTTTAGTGAAGAGAGGGTTAAGAGGTGATGTGATCCTGGTTTGTAAACACCTAAATGAGTAGGGGTTGCTGGGAGCAGAGGGCTCTTTTACCCCTAGACAAAGGCAGAGCAAGATCCACTGGTTGGGAGCTGAAGGGAGACACATTCGGGCTGGGAATAAGGGGCCAGTGTTTCCCAGGGAGGGGAATGAACCATTGGGAGAGCTCCCCTAGGAGGTGGTGGATTCTCCATCATTGGGTGTCTCTCAATGGAGAAGGGGCATCTCTCTCTCAGAACTGCACTGTGGCTCAGCCAGGAGTTTTGGGGCCGGAGATGATGCCGGAGAACCTTCCCCGACTCCATTTTGTGTCCCTAGGTTCCATTATGAATGGGCAAGTCACTGCACCGTTAGAAGCTGCAGGTCACGTGGTTCTTCACTGCTGAAAGGCGGCCAAAAGGTGGAAGGTTCAGCTGGGGGAGGGGAATAGAACTGGCAGAAAGCGAAACAGGTGCGGCATAACTCAGTGGTAAACAGCTAGTCATAAGCACGTGCAGCAAAGATCTGAGAGCTGACAGGATGGAACAAAAGGCAGACAGTTCAAACAGTTAGGAGCAGAGTGGGTGAAGAGATCCAGCAGAAAGCTGACATGGAATAGTAGAGCAAAACTGAGTGGAGCAATGTGGAAAATCAGCAGCAGAGAGAACACAGCAAAATCAGCAGATCAATTAAACTGTATGCCATTGCAGTTTAAATGCTCTTCAACTTGTGTTAATAAGGGATTTGTGCTTTGGATTAGTAGTGTATCAGGGTTTATTATTTTCACCAATAAAAAGGAGACTTGTTTCAGAAAGAATAATGTCTGTCAGTCATTTTATCAGAAGGTTATATCCATGTCCTCCAAATGTTTCCCTAACTACCTTGGAGACATATACCCAGGGAAGGACAGATTAAGAGGGAGATAGGCAGGTGCACCCCAAAACCAGTTTTTTGAGGGTACCGGAGGCAGGAATCACTGGGGGAGATTCTCTGCCCAGGACTTTGTAGGAGGCCAGGCTGGATGGGCACAATGGGCCCTTCCTGGCTTGGAATTGATGAACCATCTCCTGGACCAGCTAAATAGATTTTAAGGCTAGAAGGGACAGTTGTTGATTGTAGCTGTTTGGGACGGGGACCGTCTCTTTGTTCTGTGTTTGTACAGCACCAAGCACTACAGGATCCTAATCCACAGATGCAGCGCCTAAGCACTCCAGTAATATCAATAAATAATAACATCCCCTCTGACTTCCTGGTTTGAAAGTCTGCCCCTGACTGTGGGCATTCAAGAGCGTTTGTCCCAGCTTTCTGCACAAAACCTGCTTGTGGCGCCAAGTGGATTGCTTAGCAAAACTTTTTTTTTTCCACATCTGTTTTTGACAAGAAAAATGCTTTTTAAATTGGAGGAGAGAGTGGGAAGAAAGAGGAGGGGTTTTTCCCTCCATTCAAACTTTTTGAAAAATTGTGTTTAAAAAAAATCCTGCATCCTCCCCAAACACTTGCCATTTTTTGACCAGACCTGGTATTGAGCACTTGAAAATTTGCTCCTATGCTATGTGGGGGGCGGGAATGGGAATGTTCAATGTTTCCTCCAAATGTTTAAAAATCATGTGTCAGACCCCCTCCCCAAATCTTGAGATTGGGCTAAAAAGTATATTTTTAAAACTAATAATAATGAGGGTCTATATTTGCCTTCTGGGTTTTGAACCATTCGAGGTCACTTTTCCAAGCTTTTCACCCTTATGACAAACCTGCTTCTTAACAAAAGGAAGGGAAATTCAGCTCTATTTCCAGCTCTCGAACTCATGTGAGGGTTTAAGAATAACACAGGACTATGATAAAATCACAAGAGTTGGCAACTTAGTATAATATTGATAGATTCCCAAACCAGAAGGGACTATTGTGATCTCTTGTCTGGCCTCCTGTACAACACAAGCCAGAGAACGACCCCCAACATAATCCTAGAGCAGTTCTTTTAGAGAAACATCCAATCCTGATTTAAAAATTGCCAGTGAGGAGCATCCACCCCAACCCTTGGTAAATTGTTCCAATGGTTAATTTCTCTCAGTGTTAAAAGTATACACCTTTTTTGTCAGTCGGAATTTGTTTCTCTTCAACTTCCAGCCATTGGATGTGTTAGGCCTTTCTTTGCTTGATTTAAGAGCCCATTGTTAAATATGTTTCCCATACACATATTTATAAACTATGATCAAGTCACCCCTTAACTTTCTCTCTCTGAATCTAAATAGATGGAGCTCCTTGACTCTATTACTACAAGGCAGCTTTTCTAATCCTTTAATCATTCTCATGACTCTTCTCTGAACCCTCTCCAATTTATAACCATCCTTCTTGAACTCTGGACAGCAGCACTGGACACACTGCTAAATACACAGGTAATGTAGCCTCCCTGCTCCTACTTGAGATTCCCCTATATCAAGGATGTATAACCGAGCCAAGCTGCCCACCAGCCCCATTGACAAATGTTCTTCACTCCATATTGTTGAATCACACAGCACCCATTGTGTCTTCCTCAGCAAACCCTTAAGCTGTATTTAAATATAGCAAGACGATTGCTAATTAAGTTTAGGATCCAAAGCCACCCTCTTCCAAGAGCTGTTAGTGCTTTGCTCCCAGATTAATCCACCAAATGCAGGATTTAACCGAACATCCTTCAAACAGCATGGGGGCTTGAGCGACACAGCAGGCATCCAATGCTTTAACCCTTCATGAACACAATGTGACAGCAGTACAGCGGGAGGAGGTGGTGAGCAGGGACATACGCTGGACCACATGCTGGGCTGGAGATGAGCCACCCAGGATGCTCAGAGTAACATCCTGGCCCTGCTGATGGAGCCGGATTCCAGCACCTTCCTACTGTTATGAGAATGTTCGTTCTCTGCTCTGGTCAATGAAAAAGCTGGACAACAGGAGGAAGAATCACAGGTTTATTAGCACCTAGAGCTACTGGGTGCGGCCGGCCCCTAGAGGCCGTTGCTTCAGATATTTATACAGAGGTACAAACAACTTTCAGAAGGAGGGGTCAGAGCGCAGCTGTAAGCATAGCATAACACTGTTCTCTACAAACTTATCAGTATGTGAAGGTCAGGGCCGTTAATTGGCGACTACTGCAAGTTAGAATAGCTGAGGCTGCCAAAAGAGGCCTACAGACAGTCAAAATACTTTGCTTGGGCTAAAAACACAGAAAATGGTCTTGCTTGAAACAAGTTTCCCCTCACACTACCGGTGAGTGACACATGCACAGACGGGCTCCAGCACACACCCACACATACTGACACACCCTAATGTGCACCTAGACGCATCCACATACATTTTCATGGGCATTCCCATTCGTGGACACACTCACGGACACACACACACGTGCACACTCTTGGTTGTAGATGCACACAGACACTCGCTCTTCGTTGTTCACACACATTCACGCCCAGGCATGCTCAGTTGCATCCGCACATTCTCACCCTCTCTCTTAATCCCATCTTTGGGGATATATGGAGACCCCATTACTGCATCAGGGGCATTTTAGGCAGGGTTTGCAGGGCCCAGACTCCAGGGTCCCCTCACCCTTATACTGCCTGATTGCCTCAGTTTCTCTCTGCAGGGGATATGACACCTCTTGAACATGTGAGTATTTGGGGGGGGCCATGGTGCTTTATAGACCAAAAGCCCAACACTCTCCCCACACACCCCAGCCCCGTTTGTTAGTTAGAGCCCCTTCCACCCATTCTGCCCCACTTTGAGCCGGGGTCCAGAATGCCCAATCCCAGCCCAAGGTCTGGGGGATCACAGACAGACAGACAGACAGATGTTACCCTTGCCAAGGGAGTGGGGCAGTTTCCCCTCCCACTGTCCCCTCCTGGGTGGAACAGTTGGCACTGAGGCTTCCTCATCTCCCACATTCCCTTCCCCCAATTTCTCTCCCCCATTCACTGGGCAAGGAGTAGCACAGAGCCCACCCTGGCCAAGAGGCATGTGCCATGGGCATGAAAGGGTATGGGCGGTGCTTTGGGTGGAGCCTCATGCATAGAGTTTGGCTTCTGGGAGGTGCTTTTCTTGTGGATGGAGTCTGAGTGGTGGGTGGAGCTGGGTAGGATGAGCTTGACTGGGCTCAGTTTATGGGTGGGGCTTGAGGTGTGGGTGGAGCTTGACTTGTGGGAGGAGCTTTTGTGGATGGAGTCTTGGTAGGTGGAGCTTTGGTAATGGGTGGAGCCTCTTGAGCAAAACTTGGGTTGGGAGCAGTGCTAAGACGGTGGGAAAAGTGTTATGGGTGGAGCTTGATGAGTGGGGCATGTCTTGTAGGTGGAGCTTGGCTAGTGGCTGGAGCTTGGAGGGTGCAACACCAGTTGCTCCCCTATTGGCTCCCTGCCCTGGGTGTGACTGTCCCTGTGGGACCCCCATGCCACACTGACCCTAGCTTGGCCTGTGGACAGGGTCCAGGAGCACATGCAGTGGCAGGAAGCAGGCAGATGCAGTCACCCCATGGTTGCCTGACCCTTGATCCTGGCCTACTTCCAGAGACCCATGCAATACACAGCCTGGAGGGCAATGAGAGTGGTGCTCAGCCCTGTAGCCCAGCATGGTGGTAGGGGGCACTACAGGGATTGGGGTGGAGGATCAGTAAGGGGTGCTGTGCTGCAGGAAGCAGGTTGGGGGACTCTGTAGCGAGCATCATGCTGCAAGGAGCCGGGCAGGGTCCTCTCGCCCTTTGCCAACTCTGGTAATTCTCTGATTCCTATGGCTCCTCTGCAGGATTCATCTGCAGTTCCCGCCCCAACGCTCCGTCCGGCTGTGACACCCGCAGGGGCATGTCACAGGAAGGGGATACCATTTTTCACTGGGAAAATTCAAGTCAAAACCACATTTTTCCTTTTCTCTCACCCTGAATTTTCCTTTTCACTTTTCAAAAGCCTAACTGATGTGGTTTGGGATTCATTTATTTCTTGCTCCTTTTTCTTCTAGCCCCTCCTCCCTCGGCACTAGAAAAACATGGAAATTAAATAAAAAGGGGAGAAAGAAAAAAAGAAAAGCCCTAACAAAAATCATGTTCTATTTTCACTCTTCCCTCCTCCTTGCCCCAAATACAGGGCTGGCTTGAGTAGGAGGGAGGAGCACCTATGCAGGAGAGAGGAGTGCTGGGGCTGGCTGGGGAGATCCGGCTATTGAGCACTTCGGTGCCAACGCCCTGGGGGCTGGGACGGCTGGCACTGGCTGCGGGGCGTTGCTGAGGAGGTGGGCGATCAGGCTGAGTAGATGCTAGGTGTGGCCTGTGGGTCCTTGCAGAGCAAGGGCCTCCTGGTGCCCTCAGTCTGTGACGCGACTGGTTGCTGGCAAGGGAGAGTCAGTTCCTGGCCGTGTCCTCATGCCCCAAGCCCTAGGGGCCACACCGGGAACGTCTATGCAGACTACGAGGGAAGGTGGGGTCTCCTTGTATGATGACGCACACATGGCCCATCTGTGCACCCTCGCCAGGGCCTTTCTCTTCTACCCCAGCGTAATCCTGCTCCCTGCATATCTTGCCCCCGCTGCTGTAGGATGCACTGCAGAGCAGCACCCACCTCTCCATGAACTCCCTCTCACTCCTCTGCTGTAGGGGCTGAGCGTACAGTGGGGCTGCCCCTTATGCCTACCTGTCCCCACGGACCAGCTGCAGTGGCAGCCCGCTATTGCCTGTTCCTCTAGACCGCCCTGTCTCCCACCGCCCCATTGCCCTGCCTCCATCACTCAACCCACCCCATCATCCACTGCCCCCTTACTGCCCACCATCACCCAGCCCCCACTACCACCCCAGCCTGACACACATCTCATCTCCCAACCTGACCCCCAAGCTCCTGTAGTACTCCCCAGCCAGCTATTCTGTCCCCCCATTGCTCAGCCCCACCCTAACCCATCACCCACTGTCCCAATTTCCCACCCTCCCACTGCCCCCTCTCCTCACCTGCCCCCGTTCATTGCTTTGTCTCCCACACACTCAGCCTGCCGTCCATCTCCCATTGCGCCTTCGCGCCCTGCAGTCGCCCCAGTCACCTATGCTGTTCTCCCAGCTGCGGGCCTCGATGTCTCTCTTGCGGCCTGGTCTGTTACAGAAATCACCACGCACTGCATGACGCAAGCTGAATTTGTACTTTGTGGGATATGTTAGTCAAGGAACTTCTGGTTGTCACAGCAGTGCTGCCTCCCCCTGCATCAGGAAGCATGCCAGCTTTGCAGAGACGCGGAGCTGCAGAGATGCGTCAGGGCCAGGGAACAGGGAGGGAGACTGGGTTAGCATTGTGAAGGGGAGGCGGTCCAGAGCAGGGGGGCTCAGGGTCCAGACTAAATGGGGTCCAGAGACTGGAAGCAAAGTCAGGTTGCGGGCGCCAACACTTTGCACCCAAAAATACTACAACGAAGCGAACGTTTTTCGTTCCACTTCAGAATACTCATGGGACTTTTTCGATAAAACCAACGTTTTCCCGTCAGTTTGGGGTCCCCCCCCACCTTGCTCAAATTTTTTCCATGAGATTTTTCAATAAAACAAACGTTTGCAGTTCATTTTTTCCGTTTGAAGGGCTATTTTTCTCCAGTTGCTTTAAAATTTTTTCATGGAATTTTTCCATGAACTGACATTTTCTGTTGGTGATAATTTTCTGACTCCTTTGAATTCTTTCTCTCAATTTTTTGTGAAGAGATGAGGGAATGATATTTACCGGAGTGGGGAACTCACCAAAGGAACAGTCAGCTGCTCCCAGGGCGGGGTGGATGCTCCATCTCTAGTAGTGGAGACTGGGGTCTGTTTCTCAAAGCTCCACTCTAGCTCAGCCAGGAATTATTAGGCAGAAACAGCTGGGGGAGATTCTCTGGCCAGGGTTAGACAGGAAACTGGGTAGATAAGCATAAATGCACCTTCTAGCATTAAAATCTGTGAGTGAAATTCTGGACCCACTGAAGTCAAAGGCAAAAATCCCATTGACTTTGATGGGGCCAAAATTTCACGCGCTCAGTGCGTGTGACTTCAATACAGGCGATGGCAAGGTAAGGAGAGGAAAAATAGCCCAGTGATTAGGACACTTGCCGGCACTGTGGAACCTACATTCAATTCCCTTCTCTGCCAAACACTCCCTATGTGATCTTGAGCAAATCATTTACCTTATTTTGCCTGTTCCCCATCTGTAAAATGGGAATAACAGCCTTGCCCTAACTTCTAGGGGTGCTGGGAGGATAAATGCATTAAAGAGCACCAAGTGCTTTGAGAACTACTGATAAAAAGCATTACAGAAGATGTAAGTAAGAACACTTATGACCTGCTCCGCCTAATGGGCATCCAAGAGATTGATTAGCTAGCAAAAGACAACCGCCTACGCGATATTCTGCCAAGACTGGAGCAGTGCCGCACGGTTCAAAAGTCCATCTGCGCATCTTTGGTTCTGTCAGCTAGGAGTTGCCTTCAGCTTGCCCACATGCTTATATGTGTTTTTCACCACAAAAACAAACTATGGTTGAATCTTGAGCTCAGTTTGCTGAAAAAGTTACATCTCTGGCTTGTGTTCTACAGTGGATAGGACTTGATGACTGCAATGGTCTCTTCTGCCCTTGGAAGCGATGAAACTATGTTGCTGTTCGTGGGGGAGGGGAGAGGGGACAGAGAGAAATGTGCATTTTTATTAAGAAAAACTAGATTAACAGGCTACATGTGCTCCCTATAATCTTCAGCCCAATGCGTAGCGCAATCACCTGTGTTCAATTCCCCTGTACTCCTGCTGCAATGGAGGAATTTGTCTTGGGTTTCCTATATTGCAAGCAACTGGCCTAACCACTGGGCTATGGGCTATTCTGCTCTGGGTATCTCCTGATGGAGCTGTGTTTTGGAGCGGGGGCCTGCTCCCAGGTAGGTGCAGCTGGCTATAGAGCCATTCACCCTCTTTCTCTAGCCCAAAGACCATTCAGGTATCTTATACAAAGTGAAACCACATCAACAGGAGACCGGAGCATAACTTGCCCTGAGTAGCTTAAGCTAGTGGTTAGGGTACTTTCTTGGGAAACAGGAGTCCCAAATTCACATCCCTGCTCCAAAGACTATTTCATTATTTACAAAGTGGGCCAGCTTCAACCTCCTCTTCCCTGCCGCCCAACCCCTGTTTTGTGAATGGCATCTAAGTTCCCATATGAATGCAAGCTGCAAAAAAAAATTCACTATAACTCTTCAGTGGATTTTTGTCAAATTCTCAGCTAGTTTTGGGATGACCACAACTGCATTTTTCGGTGAATGAGTGTGAAAAATGTTGCCCTTCGCAAATTAAGGCTGATTAAATTGCCTTGAGGCTATTGTTTAATCCTTCATGGATTAAACTGGGAGCTATTATTCCCTAACACATTGGTCCTTTTTTGATTAAAGAGTTTGAATTGAATTGGCTTCCACAACATGCTTTTATCTGAAGACAAACAATAAAGCCCACGTTTTCAGCCATTGAAGATGTGGGTTATTGGTCATAGATGGGAATTTATTGGGCTTTCACTTAATTTTGTGTGTTTGTACCACTGTGTACAACTGTGTTGTAGTTAATAAAACATATACACATTTGGGATTTCATTTTATGTCAATGTTTCTTGACCCTGGGCACTTTACAAAGCGGAGAACTTAATTACGATGACTCAAAACATGCCAGTGCTATGGAAAAACTGGTATTTTGTTTTGAGTCCCTCCGTTTATTTGAAAGTTCCAGGAAAAACGAAACAAAGCAAAACAAAAACCTCACAAAACCAACGTTTAAAGTACACGTATTGGAAACACAACATTTCCATCAAAATCTGTCATCTCCATACAGCCTCTGCAGCTCTGTGTTATCCGCAACTCAAGGGATGAGTGACTCTAATTCACAGCCTTCGTCACATCCCAATGAGAGTTCAATTTGTCAACAGCCTAGCAAGATCTCCCCAGTAGAGCTATGGCCAATTTACTCCAGCTGGGATCTGGCCCAT
Organism: Mesoclemmys tuberculata; assembly: GCA_007922155.1. NCBI lineage: Eukaryota > Metazoa > Chordata > Testudines > Chelidae > Mesoclemmys > Mesoclemmys tuberculata. The sequence continues at coordinate 383,155 of ML675703.1, forward strand.
TGACTCCAAATGGGCACCAGTTGGGGATCTGGCCCCATTAACTCTGATGAAGCTACACCCAATTTGTGCCAGCTGGGAATCTGGTTTAGTAGACTATGCGCCTTGTCTTGTTACATCTGCCGGCTGAGATCTCAGAGACGGGCTGTTACTAGTGACCCAAACTTGATGACTGAATGGTCTAAATGTTTTGATTCAAGCCGTTCAACCTTCCACTGGATGAACATTTTTTGCTCTCCCCATACAATTCTAATCGGGGAAGCTCCCAGCCAGTGGGTCTCATTCTGCCTTTGGCTATGTCTAGACTGATGGTGGCAAATTCACCGCTGTCAGATTGATTTATCTGGATCAATTGAGTGGAAGGGGAGACCCATTCAATCGACCCAAAAATCGATGCTATTAATCTACCTCCACCAGGTGGAGTAACACTGCATCAACTGGAAGGTATTTCCCATCGGCAAAGCAAACTGAAGACACTGCAATAAGGAAGTTGACAGCAGCTGAATTTGGCAGCAAGTGTAGACATAGTCTTTTTCTGTGAGATTAAAGAGCCCTCAGAAATCAAGAGAGATGACTCTTGTTGACTAGTGAGTTCTGAATGGATTGTGGGACAATACAACACAGGAACATTGCTTTGAAATTGCAGGTGCACATCTGATTGGCTGCAACCACAGGCTGTGTTGGCTAGGCAACGGATAGCCATTACAGAAAAGAACTGGTTGAAATGTTCTGATGGAATCTGTTTCTGTTGGGAAATGCCATTTCATTGAAACTGAAATTTCATTTCATGGAAATGCATCAATTGCAATGAAATTTCCTTTAGAAAAAAAATCAGAACAAATTGTTTTGATCTTAACGAAACATTTTGATTTCCCACTTCTAAACCATGTTTCCTTTCAATTTTTTAAAATTGCATATGACATATATTTTTTAAATTGTGTATTATGTTCCATAATAAAAAAATGTAAAAAGTTCAGTCCAGAACAGATTGTTTTGGTCAACACTAGATGATTCCCTCCCTCGGGATTTTGTTTTAGGGGAAGTTTTTAATTTGTTTCTTTCCAGTCTGTTCTGGAATATCATCCCCCTCCGAAATCACAGAATTTCCCTATGCCCAGGTCTATCAATGACTCCATCCTGCCTCTGACTTAATCCTAGCAGGAGAGGCAGCGGCGTGGCCAACTGTCTCTAACTTCAGGCTCTCAGCTGCCCCCTCTTGGTTAGGTAATATTTAGCAGTTTGTAATTCCAATCCTGTCCCTGAGTTAGCACAAACATTAGAGACTCATGATGTGGAGGGCTGCAAGGCCGTGTGGGTCCTTTGGTGCTGCAGGTAACCTGAACTTTGCCGGAAACTCTTGCCACATTGGGAGCAGTGGTAAGGTTTTTCTCCAGTGTGGATGCGCTGGTGGGTGTGCAGGTTGGAGTTCTGACTGAAGGCTTTGCCACATTGTGTGCACTTGTAGGGGCGCTCCCCGGTGTGGGTGGTCTGGTGCTGGATGTAGGTGGAACTCTGGCTGAAGCCCTTGCCGCATTGGTGGCAGCGGTAGGGTCTCTCCCCTGTGTGGGTGCGCTGGTGGGTAGCCAGATGGGCGCTGCGCCCAAAGGCACGCCCGCAGTCCGGGCACTTGTAGGGGCGCTCACCAGTGTGCGAGGCCTGGTGAGTGATGAGGTTGGAGCTCTGACTGAAGGCCTTGCCGCATTGGTGGCAGCGGTAGGATCTCTCGCCCGTGTGGGCCCGCCGGTGCTGGGCCAGCGCCGAGCTCTGCCCAAAGCACTTCCCACACTCACTGCACCGGTACGGTTTCTCACCAGTGTGGAGGCGGAGATGCTGGGCCAGCGTGGAGCCCTGTGTGAAGCTGCGTCCACACTCGGGGCACTGGTAAGGTTTCTCTGCCAGGTGCACGCCTTGGTGCTTGAGCAGGGATGAGCGCTCCACAAAGACCCGTCCGCACTGGGGGCACTCATGGCGTTTGACCCCTGCGTGCACCCGCTGGTGGGTCAACAGGTTGGCATTCTGGCTGAAGCTGCGGCCACACTGGGAGCAGCGGTAAGGCTTCTCGCCCGTGTGGGTGCGCCGGTGCGTGGTCAGGTTGGAGCTCTGGGCGAAGCGCTTGCCGCAGTCAGGGCACTGGTAGGGGCGTTCCCCGCGGTGAATGCGCTGGTGCTGGCACAGGGCTGAGCTCCAGCTGAAACGCTTGCCGCAGTCAGGGCACTGGTAGGGGCGGTCCCCCGTGTGCGTGATCTGGTGCTGCAGCAGGTGCGAGCTCTGCCCAAAGGTCTTGTCGCACTCGCTGCACCGGAATGGCTTCTCAGCTGGCTGGGGGGCAGCGGTGGGATCTCCAAGCACCTCTTCTTTGTTGCACCAGAATGGCTTCTTGTCCTGCTGGGGGTGAGCAGTGGGATCCCTGAGTACCTCGTCCCTATGGCCAATGGAGTCTGTTAGGCTGTCCCAGAGAGGACACAGGGAGCCATGGGCAGAGGGGGCAGAATGGAACATTCCTACGGTGTCATCCCCTTCCTTTCTCAGTGTTCTGTCAACAGCTGGAAGGAAGAAACAATCCAGATGTGAGTCATTTCCTGAGTCAGTCTGTTGTTACAACATCTTATTGTAACATCTACTGCAGAGGCACCTATGAATGGGAATGGTGCAGGACTTAGGGAACTGGGTGAGAACTGGGTTCAGTGTCCTGCTCTGCAACTGACTTCCTGAGTGACATGGGGTGAGCCTCTCTGTGCCTCAGTTCCCCACCTATAGCCTGGGGATAATGACCCTTCCCTGCCTCACAGGAGGCGTGTGCGGGTAAACTCATAAATGACTGTGAGATGCTCAGACCCTGCCCTGAGGAGGCCAGATAAATAACCCGGATAGATACAGGTGCCAAATAAAAGCAGGGCCCCCCTGGGCGGGACGCTGCACAGACAGAGTGATGGAGCGTGGGGCCCTGTCAGGCTGCGTGGTGCATAGGCACACGGGAAGTGAGACTGGGATGCTGCGCACCATGCAGACACGGAGTGACTGAGATTGTTGTGGTGGGTGCGGCCCAGCGAACAAGAGCAGCAGGCCAGTGGCTGCGCAGGCACACGCTGACTGAGCTCAGGGCCCCATCCGGCCAGGCCATGCACAAGTATTCAGTAAAGGAGGGGGACGGAGAAATGATTTGTTACCCGTTTCAAGGGGCTCCTCTTTTATATCACAGAGAAGCTCAGGCTGGTGTCCTGCTTCCTGGAGAGGCTGAGGATCCTCTTTGGGGACAGGGAGCAGCTCATCGTAGGGCCTTGGGGGTTCTCCCTTTCCCGCCTCCTCCTGGCATAGGCGCTCGGGATGGGACTGTGACCGGTCCAGCTGGGAACCAGGAGATTCCCATAATGCCCCAGGCAATGCCATCTTCTCCAGTCACTTCTTCAGCCTTCATACGCACGCACTGTGCCCTGGGGAAGAGCCGGACATGTCACGCTGGAGCCAGGGCCTGGGGCCCGCTGGGGAGACTGGGGTCTGAGAGGGGAGACTGCGGGAGCACAGACCGGCACACATTGCCCGGGGCCAGCAAGGGGCGCGGCCGGTAGCCCTGGCTAGAGCCAGCTTGGGTCTGGGGGAGCTTCCCCTAGCCCCCGCTCTCCAGTGCCCGGCTCCTGACCCACAGGCCCTCCCCACCACTGCCCCAGCCCTGGTCCCACTCCAGCCTCTCCGGAGCGGGCTGGGGAGGGTCTCTCCGGCCCCAGCGCGGCTCGGCTCCCCTCCGCCCCCCCAGGCACCGGTTTCTTGCCTCGCTCCTGTTTCTCTCGCTCCCCGGAGCCGCCTCCGGCTGCCGCTCGCTGCGCCTCCCCGGCGGCCGGGGCGATCCCCCGGAGCGGGGCGGCGGGGCGGACACGCGGGCCGGGCTCGGCACGGGAAGGCCCCTCGCTCCCCCTGTCCCGGCCCAGCCTCGGCTCTGTTAGGGGCAGACTCGGGCTTGGCTGGGCTTAACCCTTCAGGGGCCGGACACGACGTGCGTCAGCAGCTCAGATTGGCACATGTGCCCCCCCCGTGTAAATTAGCCCCATTTCCATTACTGTCAATGGGCATCACTCCATCGAGGTTACACTGATTTACACCAGCTAAGGATTGGCCCCCGGGGATCTCTTTGGGCAATAGCTCCCCAGCATTATCTTGCCCCCCCCTTCACTCCTCTCCATGCCCTGGCCTTTCTGCCTGGCGTCTGTCCCTCTACTATTCCTCTGGCCAAACCTCATAGCATCCGCAACACGTGGACTGGAAACGTCTCCCGCAGCATCGGGGAGGCTAGACACCCTCTTAGACGCCTGGCGCACTCTGTGAGCCCCCCCAGCTCTGCAGTGCTTTATAACAGCTTAGATTTAGAGTCATGGAGATCAAGGCGAGATCAGCCCATTGGGTCCATCCTGACCTGCCTCCTGCCTAATCCAGACCAGAAAATCTCCCCCAGCTATTCCGGCCTCTGACCCAATAATTCCTGGCTGAGCTACGCGGAGTTTTGAGAAAGGGATGCCTCATCTCCACCGACAGACTCCCAGACCCACCCGTTCCCTAAGGGAGCTGTTCCAATGGTTCATTCCCCTCCCTGGTAAATCCTGGGCCCTTATTCCCAGCCTGAATTTGTCTGCCTTCAGTTGCCAGCCAGTGAGTGGACCTGGCTCTGCCTTTTGTCTGGAGATAAAAGAACCCTCTGCTTTCAGTGCCCTCCCCGTGTCACTGCTTATAGAGCAAGATCACATCAGCTCTTAACCTTCTCTTGAATAAACTAAATCCCTTGAGTTCCTTTGGTCCCTCACTAACAGCTGGCTTGGCAGGATTTTTTTAAAAATCATTTTGATGGATAACATCAGTTTGGTTTACCACAAAAGGTGTCATCAGCCCAGCAAAAGGCCCATAGGCAGGAGACAAACCATTGCGGAGTGGAAAGCCAATGGACAAAAGACTCTCCTGATTGTTTTCCCATGAAGAGGGGACATGCACAAATGCTCATCTGGCCCGTCATGGTTTGAACTCTAGGGGAAGGGAGTAAAAATCCCTGTCAGTGTCAAGAAGAAATTGTCATTACTATGCTGCCTGGACTTTGGAGAGGATAATATTACTGACTCTAAGCAAAGGATCCTCAAGTTGTTTAGCTTGATTTAGCCCTAGAAGATTTATAGAGCTTGCACATTACAGCAAATTTTTTTGGGTGTTTTTTTTTTTTTTTTTTTTTTTTTACTTTTTTGGAACCTAAGACTGCAATTCATTGGTGTGAGCGCATTACCTGCTTTAACCTTGTAAATAAACCTCTTGTTTTCTTCTTTTAGTCAATAAATCTTTAGTTAGTTTATTCCAGGATTGGCTACAAGCATTGTTTTTGGTGTAAAATTGAAAGTGCAACTGAGCTGATTTAAGTGACTGGTCCTTTGGGACTGGGAGCAACCGGAATATTGTTGGAAGGGACCATCTATCGCACAAGCAGGCTTGCCAGGGTGGTGCGATAGACCGGAGTGCATAAGGGGACTGTCACTAAGTCCATGTTATGGCTATTCTAGTTCTTGAAGAGTTCACACTTGATCAAGGCTTAAATTCAGCCACACCTGTCCAAAGCAGAGCTCCAGTAAATATTTTCAAAACCTGCAGGGCAGAGCAGAAGCCCCAAGCCCCAAATCCTGTAGGTCAGAAGCCCTGAGGCTCTGGGATATACTCTATGACAGTGGATCCCAAAATCTACTGTGCTGCAACCACCGATATAAAACGCCACCATCTGCAGTACCCCCACCAATTTTTTAATAAACAGATTGTATGAAATCCGTCTTAAAACCAAAGTGTGGTTAAAACACATTGTATCAATGGCACAGCTATGTATATAAAAAGCTGTAGTCTTGCAAAATATTAATAAATGCATTATAAACTCACCCCATCTGAGATGGCGGAGTGAAACGATTTTTGAAAAGAATTCTGCAGTCTTCGGGTATGTCTTCACCGACGGCAGCGATCGATCCTTTGGGATCCATTGGGCAGAAGTGAAGACCCACTCAGTTGATCTGAAAATCGACTTAATAAAGCCACCCCCAGAAAAAGAGTAACGTTGTGTTGACAGGAGAGCATTTCTTGTCAGCGCAGCATAATGGGGACGCCGCGCTCATTCGAATTTAGGGTGTCGACTGACGCCAAATTTTGCAGTAAGTGTAGACCAGGCCTTAATTAGTTGGGTGGACGCATACCATTGGCAGATGGCCTGTGTGCCACTGGTGGGACGCGTACCACAGTTTGGGAACTGCTGAGAATTTCAGCCCTGCCCTTGATTCTTGGTTGGTGAAATCTAATTATGGGACCCACAACCAGTCCGGGGTTTGTTCCAGTCTGCCCTGAGGTGTGCACCCACCTTGATGTGCCACGAACTCCAGACAGCGTGTGTGTGTCCCAGTGTGATAAAAACTGGCATGGTCTGTGTGGACCCAGCCTCACTCCCTCAGCCAGAGGGCGGCCTGAGAAGGAAAGCAAACGCTCCCTCGCCGTCTGGGGAAGGATGGGTTAAACCCACCGAGTTCCTCATCCCAGAGCAGGAGATGCCGTAATAGCTAGAGGGAGGGACCTTCCTGTGCCAGCGCCCGGCCCCTGGGTCCCCAGCCCAGCGCTCCCGGCCTGTGTGTGGGCGCGCCAGACACGACCTGCGAGATGCGGGAGAAGCAGCCCCCGGGAGGGAGAGAAACGGCAGCAGAGGCAGGAGATCGCAGCCTGCGGGAGGCAGCCGCGGGGGGGGACACTAGGAGCTGGCCTGGTGCAGGAGCCAGGGAGACACCCCGCGTCCCCAGCCAGCTCCGGGACGGCCCTGGGGGTCTGTGCGGCTGAGCCCAGCAGGGTCCTGGGAATTAGCTGGTGATGGTCTTGGCTTGCCCATCCCTTGCCCAGGAGTCCTAGTCTCTGCTAGGGGAGGTGGCCTGGAGAGGATGTGCTCTGTGTCCCTGGGAACCGCGTCTCTCTCACCAGCAGAAGCGGGTCCCCTAAAAGATGTCCCCTCAAGCTTCCCCCTTTTTTCTCTGTGGAGCCCCTGGGGCGGCGGGCACCATCTCTGCTCTGCTGCAAAGTCTGCCGGCCCGGGCAGCTTGGGGCATGTCTACGCTACAGCAGCCCCGCTACGGCGCTGTCACTGTAGTGCCACAGCAGAGGCGCTTCTTAGGTCAGCAGAAGGTGTTTTGCCATCGATGGAGTTAATGTCCCTCTCCGAGAGGCAGTAGCTAGGTCCAGGGAAGAATTCTCCCATTGACCAGGCCACATCTGTATTGGGGGTTTTATGGACCTAACTATGGCCCACAGACGGTGACCATTTTTTACGGCCCTGAGCCAGGTACCTAGGTCGATCTAATTTTTAGGGATAGCCCAGGTCCCAAGCTGTGGAGGCTGGTACCTATGGCCCAAAGAGCCTTCCTTTTAGCCCCATTGCCTTTCACATTAGCACTTCTTCCACCTAGATGTTTTGCCTTTTGCAACCCCCCCATGCTGTGCCCATGGGCCCCTTTTGCCATGTACTGTGATCATATGTTCCTCCAGGCAAGGAGTTCAAATTCACAGCGTGTCCTTTGTAACAGCTGTTTAACCCTGCCCTAATCTCCCATCTTTTCTGTCCTCAGGGCTCGATTTCCCACCCCCAAACCAAGAGCAAGTCCTGCATGGAGCCAGAGGTAGAGCCGTGCGTGCTGGATGCCCGGTGTTCCAGTGAGAGCCACATCCCTACAGGCACTCCTGCAGGTGAGGGACACTTCCCACCCAGTCCTACCTCAGCTCATCCAGTTCGGCACTGGAACCAGCAGCTGCCCTCTCAGTGCGACAGGTGTCAGCTGTGACTCCAGCCGGATACATAATCTGAGACACAATTGGATGGGTTTGCTTTTTCAGACACACTTGACATAGCGGTTCCGTTTATAAATGTCAGGCAAAGGGTTAATGAGCAAGGCACAGATGTTTTACGTGTGAAGCAGACGTGTTGTGGACCATTATAAACACTAGAAGGTGTGTAGATGATTTTGTTCTGTGTTTGTACAGTCCCTAGCACAATGTGGTCCTTGTCCATGACTTGGGCTCCTAAATGCTACAGTCATACAAATAAACAACACTAGTAGCAATAATAATTATATACTATGGCTATAGCCATCTTACGGAGCTGTCGCACGCTATAACTGTTCAATCACCATTCATTAAGACATCTAGGAATCATCTTATAAATGGAGCCTTATTGTAAAGGGGGACCAATTATTTCTGCTTTGTGAATTCTCAGATTTGTCGAACAAAATGTTTCTCAAATTCCTCCCAGTAAATAGACACGTGTAGTTCGGCCTAGAGAGATTCTTTGGCCGGGGTTAGGCAGGAGACCATAAGAACAGCCATACTGGGTCAGACCAATTGTCTGTGTTGCCCAGGATCCTGTCATCTGGCAGTGGTAGGTCCCAGAAGATGGCAACTCATTGAGTGATACATCCCCTGTAGTCCAGTCCCAGCTTCTGGAAGTCAGAGGTGTAGGAACATCCAGAGCATGGGGTTGCGTCGCTGACCATCTTGGCTAACAGCCATCAGTGGGTGGAGTAGGTAGTTATAATGGGCCCTGCTGGCCTTCAATTAATTCTTGGTTGGCAGATGATGCTAACAGTGATTGCTTATAGAAGTGTAGACACCTCACTAACGGGGCTACATTGGCGAGTTACAGAACCCTGTCAGTCTGTCTCCATCCACGTTCATCTCCCTGTCCATCTACCCCCATGTGTACTCATCTCTTGGTGAATCTACCCCATTCCTAGGGGAGCTGCTCCAATGGTTAATTCCCGTCCCTGGTAAACATTGGCTGTGGGCAAAGGACTAACGCCGTCCTTGTATGCATAAACAGGGGAATCTCGATAGCAGAGCAGTTATTTTTCCTCAGTGTTTCTCATTGGTGCAACAACTGCTGGAATACTGTGTCCACAATTCAAGAAGGATGTTTTAAAATTGGAGCGGGGTTCAGAGAAGAGTCACAAGAATGACTAAAGGATTAGAAAATACCTTATAATGATAGATTCAAGGAGTTCAATCTATTTAATTCAACAAAGAGAAGGTTAAGGGGTGACTTGATCACAGTCTAGAAGTATCTTTGGGGGGACAAATATTTAATAATGAGCTCTTCAGTCTAGCAGAGAAAGCTCTAACATGATCCAAAGGATGAAGTTGAAGCTAGACAAATTCAGGCTGAAAGTAAGGCGTACATTTTTAATTTCGAGAGCAATGAACCATTGGAACAATTTACCGAGGGTTGTGATGGATTCTCCATCAGTGACACATTTAAAATCAAGTTTGGATGTGTTCCTAAAAGCTCAGCTCTAGAAATTATTGTGGGGGAAGTTCTCTGGCCTGTGTTATTGTACAAGAGGTCAGAATAGGTCATCAAAATGGTCTCTTGTGGCCTTGGAATCTATACAGCCAAGGATCTTGATACTGGGTTAAGTTTTCTGCCCTGGGCTACACAGGAGGCCAAACTGGATGGGCACAATGGGCTCTGCTGGTCTTGACATCCACCGGTGAAGTCCTACCTCATTGTAGCCCATGGAATCATGGACTCCAAGACCAGAAGGGAGCACTGTGATCACCTAGTCTAAGCTCCTGTGTAACACAGGCCAGAGAACTTCCCTGAGTTAATTCCTGTTTGAACTAGGCCAGATCTTTTAGAAAAAACAGCAGAACTTGTTTTAAAAATTGTCAATGATGGAGAATCTGACACAATCCTTGGTACGTTGTCCCTGTGGTTGATTACTCTCTCTGTTAAACATGCATGTCTCATAACATAAGCCCTATAGGAACTGTGCTCTGGACTCCAGCACATCTTGGATTTCAGCCCAGGATCCATCTCCTAGCCTGTGTGTCATGCTGGATCACTGGCTCCCAGCCAGCTCCATCTCTAGTGGGTAGGTTGGGAAACTGTTTTTCAGCCCAGAGAGTGATGATCTGTTTCCATGTCATTCCAGCTGGTGACGGGGCGCTGAGTGAGGACGAGGAAGGGAGTCCTGACCCGGAGGACAGGGCGCTCTCGGGAGGGTCCGACCCAGAGGACAGGGCACTGTCGGGAGGGTCCGAGTGGGAGTTGTTCCTCCCCACTGTCAACTCAGGGAAGCCCTACCACTGTGCTGACTGTGGCAAAGCCTTTACCTGGCCCTCGCACCTGGCGCAGCACCGGCGCATGCACACAGGAGAGCGTCCCTACCACTGTGCTGACTGCGGCAAAGGCTTCGCCGACAGCTCCTCCCTAGTTAAGCACGGCCGGACCCACACAGGCGAGCGCCCCTACACCTGCCCCCAATGTGGCAAGGGCTTTGTGGACAGCTCATCGCTCACCAAGCATGCCCGCACCCACACAGGTGAGCGCCCCTACTGTTGCCCCAACTGCGGGCGTGGCTTTGCTGACAGCTCCCGGCTGGCCCAGCACCGACGCACCCACGCTGGGGAACGGCCTTACTGCTGCCCCGACTGTGGGAGGGCGTTCAGCCGCCGGGCGCACCTGATCGAGCACCGGTACATCCACACTGGTGAGAAACCCCACCGCTGCCACCAGTGTGGCAAAGGGTTCAGCCAGAGCTCCAACCTGACACAGCACCAGAAGACCCACTTGGCGGAGAAACCTTACATCTGCCCACAGTGTGGGAAGGGCTTCTGTCTGCGCTCTCAGCTGGTCAAGCACCAGCAGCTGCATAGTCCTGATAACCCTCACCGTTGTCCCCAGTGCCACAAGTGTTTCGTGGACCGCTCACCACTTCTCAAGCACCTGAGGATCCACACTGGGGAGCGGCCCTTCCGCTGCACTGAGTGTGGCAAGACATTCAGCATGAGCTCACATCTCACACAGCACCAACGAGTCCACACTGGTGAGAAACCCCATCGCTGTCATCAGTGCGGCAAGGCCTTTGCCCAGAGCTCCAATCTGACACAGCACCTGCGCACCCACACGGGGGAGCGCCCGTACAAGTGTCCCAAATGTGGCCGGGCCTTCAGCGACAGCTCTGGTTTCCTGCGGCACCAGCGGCTGCACAGTGGGGAGCGGCCCTACCTCTGCCACCAATGTGGCAAAGGCTTCGCTGATGGCAAGGTGCTGCGCAAGCACCAGCTGACCCATAGCGGTGAGCGGCCCTTTGCCTGTGGGCAGTGTGGACGTGCCTTTGCCCAGAGCTCCAACCTGGTGCAACACCAGGCCATCCACACTGGGGAGCGGCCCCACCGTTGCCACCAATGTGGCAAAAGGTTCTGCTTTCCCTCACAGCTGGCACAACACCGGAAGCTCCATGCCACCATTGTTGTGGTAGACGATGCTGCTAACGAACCCCCCTCCCCACCTGCCAGCTAAGTCACTCCATGCCCAGGCTGCCTTAGGTGTGGATTGAACCTGGGACTCCCCTTCTCTTTGAGCTCCAGGACCAAATGGGTGATAGACTTTTAATCCTTTATCCAGCCACTAGAGGGGGACAGGGAGCAGGCTTTGTATTTTTGCTGACCACAGGACAGAAAAACAGTTTCACTATGTCAATTTGGTTCTGGAACGAGACACTTTTTTTCTTTTAATTAAAATTGGTGGTATTTTTTCCCAAAAAAGTGATGTGTTTATAGGAAAATTCCAACTTCTTTTTTTTTTTTTTTTTTGGTCAAGTCATTTTCAGATCCTTGTGGTTGGGGAGAAAAGCTGGAAAAAACTACTTCAATGGCTCAGAATCCATAAGGTGATTAAACAGACCCTTACATTTATGATTTTCAAACATCTCATGATTTTTTAAGCCATGATTATTCTGGGGGCTGACTTGTGATTTTTGAATGCTTACAGTGGCCATGCTGCTGGGATTAAATTTTGGAGACATTTGTGAATCCACTCCAATCCCAATGGAGTTGGTGTAATTTGTTCGTGTGTCTCACAGTTGTGAAGAGTTTAGGAATCCAGCAGAAGCTGAAATTTATAGCCAGGATTCTAAGGTTCAGGTATAATTAATTGGCTTAATACACGTGGCCATGTCTTCCTTTAGTGCATCACCCTAGCTACTACAACAACCCACTGCTCACTCACAGCTGAGGTGTTTCTCTTTAGCTCAGGGAAGCATGGGATCATGCATCTGGGCCAGGATTGGGTCTAACAGACAAGACCTGGTCAGGAAATGATTTGTTTGTCCCCATGGAAATTTTTAATGATGGGGAATATGTTTTTTCCTTGAAAATTTTCATCTAAAATGTTTTGTGGAAAATGTTCAGGGTTTTTGTCAAAAAAACCCCAACCCTTTAAAACAGAAAAGTTTGGTTCCCAGAACCAAACAGTTTTCAGGGATTTTTCGATGAACCCCACCAACTTTTCCACAGAATGGAAATTTCTGGGTGGGAAATCTCCAAAAGAAGGGGAAAATAGCCAATTCCCACTCCAAAACCATTGGGTGGAAAGTTTTTGATCAACTTTGGAAGAGAGCCATGTGCCCAAATTCCTTCAGATCCTGTAACAATCAACTTTGGTGCCTGTGGTCCCATGGGCTGGATATACAAGAAAAACACCACATCACAATGGAATTGGCTCCTTGCTTTTCAAGCCTTTTGGGAAGTGTCACCCATTGCTCCTACTTGATTGAAACCTCCCTGGTTATATCTATATGAAAATTAACATAATTTTTCTCCATTCTTTTCCCAAAACTTTTATCTTTTTTAAAAATTTTGTTTAGAAAACTAACATTTAAAAATAGTATTTAGGGGAAGATTAGAAATAATAACCTACACTTGTTTTCTTTGTTAAAAAACAAAACAAAAAATGAAAAAAAACCCAAAACCCGAGGCAAGTCCCCTCCCCCCCATGCAAAAAACTTGGTTAACTATAGGATTCTAACAACAGCGTCACAAATTAAGGGATATCCATTAATTACCTTACATCAACCTTCAGGAAGTGTTTTGTTAAAGACTGAGCCACTGTTGTTAGGACTCTACCACTTGGATTTGGATGTTCGGAGTTAGATTTTTCAAAGGAGTTGAAGAGAATTTGGGTTCTAAATTCAGTGGGATTAAATTAATTGGCATTTTGTAAGCAAAATATTTTCCTGGCAAAAAATGAAGTTTTGTCAAAAATGGAGTTTTTCTCATGGAAATACTTTCACCAAAAATTTTTGACTGGTGATTACAAAATGCACGTCTGTTCAATTTCAAACTGGATTTTTTGCTTTGCTCTCCCCCGCAACCCCCATCAAACGCACTTTCTTTCCCCTTTCTATTTCCCCCCATCATTTGCAGTGAAGAAAAAAGAGGGGAGAGGAGGTAACCCAAAAATCCCCAAACTGAAAATTTATTTTTTTGAAATCCAAACCAAAATTGTGATTTGAAAATAAAATCTTTTCTCTTTTTTTCTTTCTTTCTTTCTTTCAAAAAATTGAAATTTTTCATGGTGAAACATTTAATTTTTTTAACCATCTAGATCTGATTTTCTGAGAGGATTTCAAGCATCTTTTGTATGCTGGAAATCTGCCTGATACAAGACATCAGCTGCACCAGTGAAAATAGTGACTTCCATAGTCTTTCCTAGGGGTTACATTGGGACAGCCACATGATGGACAGCTGGAATCAGCACAAATCCCAATTTAGACACTGTTTGAGTTAACCTCTTCTTTCCTGAATACTCCATAACTATATTTATTAGGCACCACTTTAGAGGTACCTACTAATCACTTTTCAGTTGCATCCAGGACCTGGCTGCTTCTTGTGCGGTGCTGATAGGAGCCATAATTGCTATGATCCTGTCCTAAAAGGCCCTGATTCTGAATAAATTGTGAGAACCTTTCTTCCCAAAATCAGGCCCCCTGTAAGGTATCAAGCTGGGGCTCACAAAGCCTCAAAATCTCTAATCACTTCTGAAAATGTTGGAAGAAGGGATTAAGTCCAAACTCCCAAATATTTGGAGTATTTGTTTGCTTCTAGCTACAGCATAACAACGACGTTAGAAACGAAGGGACGTGCATTCATGACCTTAACTCTGCCCTGGAGGATGAATTTTGTTTTAACGCAAGAATTCTAATAATGATCCAGCAAATTAAGGGATATTTGTTACTAACCTTACCTATGCCATCATAGGTTATTTTTGTCTCTGGGTTTAGCAACAACAGCTGGCATCTTATGAGGACGTGGGACTTGGATGTTACCAAGATGCATTTAGGGGCCTTATTGAGTTCTACTTGCCAAACCCTCTTCCAAAACTTTTTCCTTTGTAATATCTTCTTCAGTCTCTCTTTCATTTGCACCTTGACATAAATCCTCTCTGGTTCAGTTACTTGTGTACTTTTCTCTCTTTATTCCATTGATAAGACTTGCCATTTCAGTAAGCAGGGAGTCCTGGTTCTGGGTCAGGTGGGGTGTTTGTTTCTTTGGTGCTTTTTGCTATTTAAAAAAAAAAATCTTTAACACGGACATCTTTTCTCCAAAATGTTACTCAAGCATTTGATTTACCAAATGAACAAAAAAGTGCAAACAGTCTGATTAACAATCCCTAGTGGCCTTGCTGCTAGACCACGCTCTCACAGCTGCTGGGAGAGAGTGGGCAGGTGTGTGTGGGTGGGGGCACAGATCAGATCTCTTGGGTCCTAATGCCAGTCTAGGGATGGGAGTGAGCAGTACAGGGAGGTCTGTGCAAGTGTATTTCATACACTGAACTAGCTGTCAGATGCTGTGCTGCTCAGACATCCCCAGCGCAGGTTCCCCTCACATCATAACTTGTCTCCTGAGTATGATGTGTGGGCAGTTTGTCGCCTCCCCCCTAGCAGCATGCTGGCATCTGTCTTGAGTGGATTCAGCTGCTCCCTTCCAACCTTGGCACAAACAGATCCCTCCCCCACTGGAACGGGACTCAGACCCAGATCTCACCCATGTACACCTGCTACTGTTCAGAGCGAATGTGTCATAGCTATGTGCCAGCCAGACCACCACACCCCCCCCCAGGGCGCTCAGAGCCAGCTTCCTGCCCCATCTATAACACTATGCCTTCCTAAGATGCTGACACTATTTGTCCCTGGAAGAACGACTCCCCACCAGAGCCCCCATTTCAGGGGCAGAGCCCAGCGACATTGACCCAGTTATCCCCAGCTCTGAGAAGGGAATGGGGTCTAATGACTTTGAAGGGGAAGGAGGTACCAGGACTCCTGCAAAAAGAGTGGGGTCTAGTGGCTTAAAGCAGGGGGAGGGCTGGGGTGGTCATTCATGTACCCCCAGAATACTGGATACTCTGGTACTTCTGGGAATGGTGTGGGCCCGCCCTGCTGGCGTAACCTGTCACCCCAGCCGGGGCATGGTGGCGTGCTCTCCACAGTAGCAAGGGATGTGGCGCAGTCCTCAGGAGACTAAGCTATTAGAACAGAAGACTCCAATGTGCATGCCACCGATGCCTGGGGCCTCTACAGTGGCAGGGAATTGATTAGGTGAGAGATGTGGAAATGATCGCAGCAGACAATCCACGCCCCATGTTGCAAGGGAAGGTGAAAAAACCCACGCTTCCTCCCAGTCTGATCTGGGGGGAAATTCCTTCCTGACCTCGGATTTGACAAGCAGTTATATCCTGAGCGTGTGAGCAAGGCACGTAAGCCAGGTATCTATGACAGAGCTCCAAGCACTGGTCCACCCTCCGATGTCCTACCTCCAGGTGTGGCCAAGCCCTAATGCTACAAAGAAAGGTGAAAAAAACACCCACGCCAAAATCCACCTGCCCAGTTGTTCATCCAAGGGGAAAAAATCCTTCCTGACCCCTGCAGGCCCCTGGCTGAAGCATGAGATTGCATTATAGCCATTGCTTTTTGTTATGACCATGCTGAGGGCAATGAGGTGACCCTGCTATCTCCAGGGTCCATGAAAGAAGGGGTTGGACAGGGGCTCAGAAGGGACCACCACAACCATCCAGCCTGACCCCGCCTCCCCAGGCACAAAGTTTCCCCTAACCTGTTTATTTCCATGTTTTCAGGGTTGTGGGATGGCGAGGTGTGACCTGCCATACCCTTAACTACCCCTCCTGGCAGCTTTTGTTTCCTGATGTGTCCAGAGGTTGCATTACCCTCTTAGCCACAGCACTGCTCTGGGAGCCCATCTACCCATGATCTCCGGCTCCTTTTCAGAGTCCCTGCTTTCCAGGACACAGTGCAGCGCCCTACATCGTGACCTACCTTCTTTGTCCCCAGATGAATGGCCTTCCATTTAACTGTATTAAAACACGTTCGTCAGAATGCCAGGGGGCGGGGAGGAAGACAATTTGGCCTGGCTGTTTGCGCACTGGATTGGCACTCAGGAGACCAATTTTATTCCTGGCCCTCCCAATCATCTTGAGTGTCTTTGGGCAAGTCACTGTCGTGGGATCTTCCAAGGTATCTATGCACCCAACTCCCATTGATTTAAAAGGGAGTTAGAAACCCACTAACCTTTGAGGATCTGGGCTTAACTCTCCCTCCCTGCTGACAGCCAGGGACCCCCACATCACCACTTCCTCTAAAACACTAACAAACAAACTGGTCAATAGGCTGGACTGGCAGCTGGCGTAAGTCAGCAGTTACACTGAAATCAAGAGAAGGATAGCTGATTTACCACAGCGGGGGATCAGGCCTTTTATTTCCAAGAGAGTCTCAAGAGAGCTACCCAAAGTCAGTGAGAAGTGACCCTTCACTCAAGGAAGCTCTTCCTGGCTCAATCCCCAGTTGAATTCTGTTGCTCTCAGCTAATTTGGGACTCTTTTGTTACAGAGGGACGGCAATCTGAGTGCAGGGACTCGGACACGGCCATCCCAGGGCTGTTGAGACCCTCTGGTCTAGGGGACTCTGGGATTGAGAGCTTTGATTTGGAGTACAGGGGCCTTACAGATTTCAGAGCTAACCCTTGAGAAAGCCAACCTCTGCTGAATCCACTGGCAGTGCTGTGAGCCACGGCGACTCCAAGGAGAGAGTTCAGGACAGCATGAAATGAGGTGCAGTTTGGAAGGGTGGCTCAGCAGGCAGCTCATGTCTCAGCCGGCCACACATTTCTCCTGGTAGCAACAAAAACACGACAACAGGATATGGGGATTTTGTTTTTAATATGAACAAAACTGCCGTGTAATCAGCCTCCAGGGGCGTTGGCTCCACAGGGTGGAGGGTGAGGAGGTAGCACGGACCCCCAGGGCAAACAGCAACAGTGTGGACAGGTCCTGCCTGCTTGGGGCTGGTCTATTAAGCAAAGAAGGGCAGCTATCCTGGAGTAGGATTGCCCCCAGGGCACCTCTGAGCCTTGTCACCACGGAGACAGGAGAGGGGCAGACCGGAGCCAGGGGCCAACGTTGGTCTGATCTTCCTTGGGATGATGAAAGGAGAGGGCTCTGCCTTGGTAGGCCTGGTGGAAGGAGCGTTTAGGAGGCAGGGCCCCGACGGGACAGGAACCCAAATACCAGGAGAGTTTAGCGCCATGGCAGGGAAGAGCGAGCTAGTGCGGCAAGATGCAGGAGCCACCTTCCCTGAGGCCATGTGAACCTGCTCCATAGGGTTTTGCTTTGCTCCTGCCTTGTGGCCCCCACCATGGCCTCAGTCCCAACCAACACCCCCAACCCAGCCCCTGGCTCTACCTCAGCTTACGCCCACGATGGCCCAGCTTGTCCAGCCCTCCCTGACCTTCGGCTTCATCTTGGCCCATGCCTCTACCTCTGTCCTGCCTGTCCCAGCAAGGGAGTGTCTCCACACTCAGTGGCCACCAGCCGCTGGCGGTGAGTCCTCTGGTGTCTGGCCAGGTTGGAGCTGACCCGGAAGGCACGGCCGCAATCCTGGCACTGGTAGGGCTGCTCCCCAGTGTGGATTCTCTGGTGCCGGATGAAGTTGGAGCTGCTGGCGAAGGCGCGGCCACACTCCAGGCAAAGGTAGGGGCGCTCCCCGGTGTGGGTGCGGCGGTGCTCAGCGAAGGCAGCGCTCTGCCCAAACCTCTTGTCACAGTCAAGACAATGGTGGCGCTTCTCACCGGTGTGGCTCCGGCGGTGCCGGGCCAGGGAGGAGACACTGGCGAAGACCGTCCCACACTCAGCACATTTGTAGGGTCGCTCCCCTGTGTGGCTCCGCAGGTGCTTGACCAGTGTGGCCCGGAGCCGGAAGCACCTGCCACACTCGGGGCAGCCGTGGGGTCGCTCATCACGGTGGATCAGCTGGTGCCGTCTGAGGTGGGTGGCACGGGTGAAGGCCTGGCCACATTGGTGGCAGCGGTAGGGGCGCTCCCCGGTGTGGGTGCGCTGATGCTCCACCAGCAGGGAGCTGCGGTCAAAGCTGTGCCCACATTGGGCACAGGAGAATGGCCGCTCCCCTGTGTGGCTGCGCTGGTGGATGGTCAGGAGCGAGCGGCTGGCAAAGCCTTTTCCACACTGGTGGCAAATGTGGGATCTCTCCCCCACAGCATGTGTTCTTCGGTGCCTGGCCAGCCCCATGGTCCCTGTGAATCTCTCCCCACAGTCGGGGCAGTGCCAGGGCCCCTCGCCCACGGCGTGGAGGCTCTGGTGCCGGCAGAGGTTGGAGCTCTGAGTGAAGCATTTCCCACACTGGGTGCAGCAGAAGGGACGCTCCCCTGTGTGGACCCGCTGGTGCTTCACAAGGTTCGACCTGCGGCTGAAGCCCTTCCCGCACATGGGACAGGCGATGGGTATTGGGGCACCACCCACTGACACGTCGCCCATGCCACTCTTCACGCAAATGGAGCCCAGCGTGACGGGAGCTTGCTGCCCTTCCACCGAGCCATTGCTCCCCTTGGGTCTACAGGACACGTTCCCTTTGCATCCAGCTGCTTCCCCTTCACGCTGCAAAGCCTCTTCCTTGCTTCTGCTCGGGATCCTGGCACCTATAAGAGGAGCTGCATGAGAGTCATTGCTGCACTGAGGAGGTGCCCTGGGGCAGATCAGGAATGGCCTGTTATAACCTATGGCCGCTCTCTCTGTTTGTCTGTTTGTTGTGCAGAGGGTTACTGCTGCATCTATTGGATGAATTCAATAGCCTGGCGCTCAAGAACCATAGATGGACAATAGGACACACCCAGGACCAGCTACCTCTGCCCTCCCACCTTTGGTGGGCCACACTCACCTTCTTAGGGCTAAGGTCCAGATCCTCAAACTCCTAGCACTGAATCAATAGGAGCCTTTGAGGTTCTGTGCCTGAATCGCCCCCCACCCCCATAAAGGGTGGGGAGATTTAAAAAGACACACACTCCCTGAGGGACTGGTTTCGCATGATGCCCCACAAACCCGCAGAGCCGGGGGTGTCTCAAGGAAGCTAACCCTGCCTAGTATAGAAAAGGAAGGCATTAGCTATCCTCTATCCCAGGGCGGGCAAACTACGGCCCATTTGAGCTTTTCATCATGCCCTCCAGCTGGGCCTGGCCAGAGCACAGTGCCACTCCCCCTCCCAGTCCCACCCATTCCCCCCTCCCTTCTCCCACCACATGGGACCAGCAGCACCCTGGCTGGAGCACAGTGGCCACGCCCCCCACTCAACCCTCCCACCCCTCTCCCACCATATGAGCCCAGCAGCACCACCCTATGGGCCCAGCAGCACCCTGGCTGGAGCACGGCAGCTGCTCCCCCCTCCCAGCGCCACCACTCCCCCTCTCCCACCACATGGCCCACCATACAATTTCATACCCAGATGTGGCCGTCAGGCCAAAAAGTTTGCCCACCCCTGCTCTATCCCCTATTCACTTGCCGGACTGCCCGGAGTTAAATCAAAGGATGACCCCTCACAGATGGTCTTCGAGTACCCTCACCTTCTTGAACGCCTCTTGGCGTCTCCTGTTCCTTGGAGCCCTGTGAATTTGGGACTTGCAGCTCTTCCCATTGCTCCATGTGCGACATAAGGTCGGCTTTGGGGATGGAGACTCCTGCCCCTGGAACAGCAGAGAGGAAGGATTGGCGATTATCACAGCACTGAGAACTTCTTACTGGCATTAGCAGCAATAGTACCCAGAAACCCTAGCAGAGATCAGGCACCGAGCAACTAAGCTTGGGGGCCCATCATTCCAGATGCCGCACGGACACACAGTAAAAGTCATCCCCTGCCCTGAACAGCTTACTGTCTACTCTAAATAGGCCAAGCATGGGGGTGTAAACTGAGGCCCCAAAAGGGAACGTGATTAGCTCACGGTCGGAAGAAGAACCAGGAACTGAACCCAGGAGTTCGGAGTCTTTGCCCAGCATTCAGCCAGTGTCTGTGTCACAAGTTTGGGCCAATAAAAGATATTACCTCACCAACCTTGTCTCTCTAATATCCTAGGACTAATACAGATCCAGACAGCTACACTGCATATCACAAGAGACATGATGTCCTCCTAAGTTGGCATTACTTGGGCACAGGATGCCACAGGGCGTTGCTAATGGGAAGGCATATTAGTTAGGTTTTAACTGATAAAAGCTGACAAAACACCTCGATACAAAGAAAAGAAATCAAACACAGGAAATGGGTACAAGGGCTAGGTGGAGAGGTAATGTGCACTACAGGAGTGGGATTTCTCAACTGAACCATCGTGTTGCACATTCATTGGTCCACGTGGACCTTACTGGTGTGCGCTACAAGCTCCGTAGTGTGCTCTAACATAGTGCTGTTTGAAACAGCGCTAGGTAAAAGGGAACACAGCCGAGATTACTCAGTACAGTATATACAGAGAGAACCCCCGATTTTTTAATCGGTCTAGAACTCAAAGTGCTAAAAAATAACTCCAGA
The DNA here is from genome assembly GCA_007922155.1 of Mesoclemmys tuberculata. Classification (NCBI taxonomy): domain Eukaryota; kingdom Metazoa; phylum Chordata; order Testudines; family Chelidae; genus Mesoclemmys; species Mesoclemmys tuberculata. The sequence continues at coordinate 403,839 of ML675703.1, forward strand.
AAGATGAAGTTCATTAACCCCCCAAAGCAGAAGCCCCACCAAGAGGTCACTGAGGGCCCCCAGTGCCAGCCCAGCAGTTGTTCTAGGTGGGCACCTAGAGGAGCTGGGTGAGGTACAGCTCCCTCACCACAAACTCACCCTTGGCCAAGGGTGGAAGCAGAGAACAGGCGACTCCTCCCCTGGAGGGGGAGTCATTTCTCCACCAGAAACCAGCCCCCTCCGTGCCTTCCGCTCAGCCCAGCTGCCCCTCGCCTTCCTCCTCTCAGCCCAGCTCAGCCCACACCCGGGGTCATCACTGACGCAGGGACTCGCCTGCCTGCGGCGCTCTCGGCCCATCCCGCCGGGCTCCGCCGGAGCTGGCTGGGGCGGGGGGTCTCGGTCCCGGCCGCGGCTCCAGTGCCCTGGGCCCTGCGGCCGCGTCCTCCCGGCAGCGATTTCCTGCCTCTGCCGCGGTTTCTCCCCCTCCACGGAGCCGCCTCTCGCCGCGTCCCCTGCGCCGGGCGCCTGCTCCGCGCCAGGCCGGGCCGATCGCTCGGCTCCCGGCTGGGAGGCGCCGGCTCGTCGCCCTACCAGCGCAGCCCGGCCCGCGGAGCCGGGACCCCGGCAAACGTCCGGGGCTGGCACAGGAAGTTCCCTCGCTAGCCCGTCCCCGGCTTGTCTCAGGCCCCGCTCCACCACCCTGCTGTTTTGAACCGATTCATGCTCCGGCTCGCGGGGCGCAGGTGTAAACGAGACGATTCGCTTCCCGGGGAGGGGATTTGGGCCGGGGGCAGAGGAGCGGTGCAAACTGGTAACGTAGAGGCAGCCCATGGGCTAGGGCGGCCACCTCCGGGAGCAGACCCCACTCCCCTCCCCAGCTGGGGTTAGAGCCCCGGGAGTCCTGTCTCCCAGCTCCCCCCATTCTAAGCCCCTGGCCCCTATTTCCCTCCCAGAGCCAGGAATAGCCCTCAGCTGAGACAGGGCCCGCCTGGACATGGGGGTTCTGATGGGGAGGGGAGCGCAGAATGGGTGGGGGGCTTTGATCTCCCAGGGAGACAGGGTTACAGACCGGTGGGGAGCTGGATCTGGGGGAAGGGGGCGGGGGTCCGGCTGGCACACAGCCCTGGCACATTTACTCTGAACAGCAGTGGGTGAGATCTGGGTCTCAGCCCTATTCGGTGAGGCAGGGACTGTTTGTGCCTGGATTGGAAAGGAGTGGCCGAGTCTAGTTTGGAGGCAGGGGATAGCCCCAGGATGCCGCTGGGGGACAGGACAGGTTGCCCCACCCAGGAGTGTCTGTCTGTCTAACCCCCCCTGCCCAGCACTAGGTGACCCCTTGGGCTCACACCCCTCCCATGGCTGAGTTCATTGGGTTGGGGACCCAGTTTTGGATCCCCCTGCTAGCGCTGGATCAGCCAGAGGAGAACCAAAAGAACAGGGCAGGCGGAGCTCACCTGTCTGGCTGCCCCTCTGTCCCGTTCCCTCCCATGCCCAGGAAAGGGAGCAGACAAAGCTGGGCACGTGGTTTCCACCATCACCTTTATTATTGAGCAGAGGGTTCATACAGAGAGGGGACAGGCCCCACTTGGAGTCAGCTGCACGGCTTCCCGCAGAGAGCACCCCAATCCAGTGCCGGGGGGGGGGACAATATGCTGATGCCAGGGTGGGGAGAGTTCAGTAGGAGCTGTGAGCCCCACCCTGGGGGGGCAGGGTCAGTGTGAGAAGCTGTGGGGCCACGGTGGGCTGGTGATAGGAATCTCACTCATCAGGGCCGCCCAGGGTAGGGGCTCATTGGAAGGAGCCATGGTGGGGAGAGAGGGCTCTTTGGGAGGAGCTGTGGGGGCCACCCTAGGCTAGGGGATAAGGGGAGCTCTGTGCAGGCCGGGGGGGGTGTCTCCATGAGACGAGCTGTGGAGGCCATTCTGGGGAGCTGGGAAGGGGACTCCGCGGAGGCCATGCCAGGGCAGAGGAGGAGATGGGGTCTCAGTCATCAGAACCATTGGGGCTGCCATGGCCAGGGGACGCAGGAGGGCGGCTCAGGAACACATCCCCATAGGAGCGGGGGGAGGTGAAAGCCTGGGTAGGGGTCAGCCCGAGAGCACGCCCCCCTGCACTGCCCCCTCCATGGTCCCGCTCCTCCTCCTCCTGGGCGCGACGGCGGAAGGACTGGAAGTCGGTGGCGGCGCAGTTCTCAGGCAGCCCCTGGGGCACCTGCCCGTCCCCGGGACGGCACACTTCGAAGCGCACCCAGCGGTAGGCCCCACACTTGCGGGCCCCGGGGCAGCTCTGGATCAGGTTGTGCACGGCCGGGTGCGAGAAGCCAAAGAAATCGGCACCAGCTGGCTCCAGCTCAGGGTAGGGCCGCCCCCGGGCAGCACTGATGGCCGCCAGCAGCTGGGCATGGCAGGTGTCAGCCGTGGGGCCCGCCAAGGCACTGCCTGGCTCATCCTCAGGCACGATCTCGAAGCGGGGGCCCGCCCCGCCATCTTTGATCTGGCAGGTGTACAGGCAGTGCTGTTCAGGGCGCCGCATGCTGGCGTAGACCCGTGTGCTGCAGAAGCCCACTGGGTAAATGGCTCCCTCATCGTGGAAGCCGGGCCGGTCGGCCACGATCTCACCCAGGCTGTAAACTGTCAACCCACCCAGTGCGATGGGAAAGACAGGCCGACCCGAGGGATCCAGGGGCACTGGCTGCACCAGCCGCCGCAACCCCCTGTCTGGCGCTGCCCGCCGCTTGGCCGCACGCCCGTTCTCCTTGCCCTTCTTGGGCCGCCTCCCCGCAGGCATGGGCTCATCCGGGCCAGGCGCCGGTGCCACGCCGTACCCTGCTGAGATGCTCCCCAACGGCACCGCTGTGCTCTCCTCCTCGGCCGCCAGTGCCTGCAGCTGCAGCAGTTTGGTGAAGAGGAATCGGCGCTCCTCTCTTGCCCGGAGGAATTTCTCCTCTAGCCGGGCAATCTCATCACACAGCGCTGCATTCTCGAACACCATGGTCTTGGCTGCTCGGCGCAGCCGGCTGTACTTCAGCCGGTACTTCTCATTCTGGTTCTTCCGGGACACCTTCTTCATCTTCAGCTCCCCACGCCTGGGGTGATAGCCGCGTTCACACCTACTGAAGCAGATAGTCAGGGCACCCTCACCACTATGGGCACACACAGACACCCTCACGTGATTCACTCTCACAGGGACACTCACACAAAGATAACTGATCCCCATCCATTCCCCGAGCTCCCTCCCTGAGCTCTGTCCCTGCAAAGGCCGCTGGACTCTGCAAAACAGCACATTTCATAAATACTGAGGCAAGAAGGAGGGCCCATTGTGCCCATCCAACCCAGCTTCCCCTAACAATTGTGCATCCTGACTGCGTTACCGACTTTACGATTCCAGATGTTTATTGCTTTCTATGACCTGTGCTCTCAGGCTCTATATGATTAAACAAAAGAGCATTAAGGTGCTAGACTGGGTGCAAAGTGTCTGCGTAGTACCAGTATAACTACAGCTGTATAGTAATATTGGTAAACCAATTTTCCCTGTGTAGACAAGCCCTTAGTCTTTTGCTATAAGGCAGGTTTTCCAGACCTCAGATCATTCTTGTAACTTTTCTCTGAACCCTTAGCAATTTGGCAACATCCTGTTTGAAACCTGCACACCAGAACTGGACACAGTATCCAGGACCAGTCTCCCTAATGCCATATATACAGAGATAACACACACACCCCTACTTGATATTCCTCTACTCAGCCAGCCAGGGCCTGCTAGTCTCTCTGTTACACCATTACACCAGCTGCTCACGTTTAGTAGGTTTCCATCCAGGGCCCAAGCATAGTTTTTTCAGGCCCAGTACAAACTTGTAACACGAGCTTCCTCCCACACACGTACCCCTGGGAGTTGCAGCCTGGGCCAGGCCCCTAGGGCCTCCGGGGCCCAAGTAAAGGGTACCCTTCCTGCCCCCATGTGGGGGCCCTGTTTCCACCAGGACCCAGCAAGCCCTTCCAGGACACAGCCCCTCATTTATTAAGCGTAGGCCACATCTGCCACGCGTTTGGCCGTCTCCAAACACAAACCCAACAGAGAGCTGGGTGGCTCTGGGTCACTGCCCTGCCCCTAGCCCTATTTACCAGGCCAGTGGGCCAGAGTCAGGAAAGGCGGCGGGGGAGACTCTCTGGCCCGGGTTATGCAGGCGGCGAAGCTGGACGGGCCCTGCTGCGGGCCTTAAACATCGCTGAGGGGAAGATGCGTGGCTACGGGCCGGGCCCCTTCGGCCACCAACCCACATTGGCCCTGCGGCGGGCTCAGGGCCGGGGGAATGGGGCTTTCCCGGGGAGGGGGCGCCTCTGAGCCCGTCCCAGGAGGGGGGCGCTACCCGGGTTGGGTTGGGGGGTCTCCGCTGCCCAGCGATGCCCCCAGCTGGGGGGGGCTCTCCCGCTCCCCTTCGCCTCCCACCCCCGCCTCGCTGCCGCCGCTTCCTCCGGGCAGCGCTTCCCTGCCCCCGGGGCGCCTCTCACCGCGTCTCCGCCGCGCCCGGCTCACAGCCCCGCGGCCCGGCCGGGGCTCACCCGGCAGCGCGGAGCGTGTGTCTGGGCCGGGCGGGGCGGCGCAGGAAGGTCCCTCTGTTAGTCGGGTCCCTCCCAGCCCGGCCTGCTCGGAGGAGTGGAGGATTGCGCTCATCGGCTTGTAACCCTTTCCTCCCGGATCCGACAGCAAGCCTCTGCTCGGGCTCACTGCAGCGAGGGGGTGCCCCGGCCAGTCAAGAGGCAGGGAAGGCAATGGCGTTCAGTAAATGTTTCTCTTCTGCATTTGGGAAGTGGCCGGGTGAGGAATTTGCCCTGATAATTCATAGATCCCGAGGCCCAGTGTGAGCCACTAGTCTGATCCCAGGGATAACACAGGCCAGAGAACTCCCCCAGAACCATTCCTAGAGCTGGTCTTTTCGAAAAGCACCCCATGTTGATTTAAAAATGGTCAACAGCCATGGCCAAGGCTGAACAGCCTCATAGGAGGGGGGACATGTTAACGACTGTGCCATGCCACCTGATCTTGTGGCATTCATTGAGACTGGGAGTATGTGGGGATGATCTGTGGGGGGTTAACATCTGGAGTTAAGCGCTGCAGTAAGGGATATAAAGTTAGGGTTATGCATATCAGGATTAAATGTGGGGATTAGGATGGTGCAGATTAGGGTTAGGGCTGTGTGGATTAGAGCTGGAGTAGGCAGATTACATTTTGGATTAGGGTTATGCACACTCGGGTGATGCAAATTAGGGGGCTGGGTTTAGCATTGCTCAGAATAGGTTTGGAGTTAAGGCTGTTCAGTGTAAGGATAGGGTTAAGGTTATGCAGGGTGGAAAATAGTGGAAAGTGCAAGGTCATGCATTTAGGGACTAATAACAAGAATATCTGCTGTAACCTGGGAACACATCGGTTGGAAGTGACAGAGGAAAGCAACCTGAATGTATTGGTTGGTCACAGGATGACTATGAGCTGCCAATGTGATGTGGCCCTGAAAAAAGCTAATGCAGTCCTTGGATGCATCACGTGAGACATTTCCAGTAGAGACAGGGAGGTGTTCATACCATTATACAAGGCTTTCGTGAGAACTCATCTGGAATACTGTGTGCAGTTCTGGTCCCCCATGTTTAAAAAAGATGAATTCAAACTGGAACAGGTGCAGAGAAGGGCTATGAGGATGATCTGCGGAATGGAAAACCTGCCTTACGAGAGGAGACTGGAGCTTGGCTTGTTTAGCCCAACCTAACCAAAAGAAGGCTGAGGGGGGATATGATGCTCTCTATAAATACATAAGAAAGATAAATACATCAGAAAGATAAATACCAGGGAGGGAGAGGAATTATTTAAATTCGGTGCCTATGCGGACACAAGAACTAATGGACATAAACTGGCCATCAGGAAGTTTAGACATTAAATTAGATGTAGATTTCTAACCATCAGAGGAGTGAAGTTCTGGAACAGCCTTCCAAGGGGAGCAGTGGGAGAAACACTTTTCTTAGAATTAATCAAAAACATTACAAAAATTATTAGAGAAATGTTTCATTTTAAGCAATAATTCTCTATTATCATTTCAATAATGTCATCTATCACATTCTATTTTTGATGAAAGCATTCCACAAAATATCAATGATTTTTACGTGAAAGATTTTATTTTTGGAAAAAAGGCTATTTTTTCAGCAACATTTTCTGTGAAAAATTTTGATCATAGTGAATTGTCATCCAAAGAACCCATTCTATTGGAGGACGCCAATTTGCTCCACAAAGCGTGACCTCGTACATGCACCGTGACCTCTCATGGACCGTTCATGCAAAGGCACATTGTGCAGAGCAAAATGATATCCTCTGCACAGTAAGCTTTGTGAAATTGGTTTTATTAAAGCACCAAATATATATATATTGATCTGGACTTTATTCTGTTTGCATATTATAAATCTGATCATGTCATAATCACTTGTACCTAAGTTACCATTAATTTTTAGTTCTGTGATTATTTCCTCTTTATCTGTCAAGATGTGGTCTAATATAAATTCCCCCATATTGAAGTCAACACTTTGTGAACTAGGACATTATTATCTAAAATATTTAGAAATTCCAAGGATGTTTTAAGTACTGGCATCATGAAACCTCCAGCATATGTCACTCAGATTGAAGTCCTCCAGGATCACACAACTTCTTACTCTACACATTATATAAATATACAAGGAGCGGGTCACCCTGTTCCCTAGTGTGATTTGGTGGTCTGTAGCAAACGCCAATACCCCATCTTTTGCTTTATCTTTTAGGACATGAGGAATAAGCATTCAAGACCATTTTCTTCCATGCCATGTTCTGTGCCATTAGGTGGCCAGTTTCTTTCTCCCTCTCTCTCCCCCCACAGACGTTCTTTGCCCTCAGGTGATCTCTCTCTCTTTCTCTCTCCCTGTGCATGTTCTGCATGGGCAGGCGGACTCTCTCTCCTCACACATGAATGGTGCCATTGGGTAGTCTGTCTCTCTCTCCCTGCGCATGTTCTGTGCCATCAGGTGGTCTCTGCCACTGCATGCTGCCGCCGCTGATGTGCCAAGAGGTTGGCGCTGCGGGTGAATCCCCTCCCACACTGGGCACAGCGGTATGGCCGCTCACCAGTGTGGACCCTGCAGTGGGCCAGGAGGTTGGAGCTTAGGCTGAAGCTTTGGCCACATTGGTTGCAGTGGTAGGGTCGTTCCCCGGTGTGGGTGCGCTGGTGGGTCAGCAGGTCGGTGCTCTGCCCAAAGCTTTTGGGGCACTGGGCACACGGGTAGGGCCGCTCCCCAGTGTGGGTCCTGCGATGGCTGACAAGGTCAGAGCGTCGGCTGAAGCATCTCCCACACTCCCCGCATGGGTAGGGCCGCTCCCCAGTGTGGCTGCGCTGATGCGCCAGGAGGTTGGAGCGGCGGGCGAATCCTTTGCCACACTGGGCACAGCGGTAGGGCCGCTCCTCGGAGTGGCTGCGCTGGTGGGCCAGCAAGTCTGAGCTGCGACCAAATCCTTTGCCGCACTCAGTACAGCTGTAGGGCCGGTCATTCGTGTGCAAGCTGCGGCGGTGCGTGGCCAGGTTGGAGCCACGGCTGAAGTATTTGCCGCAGTCAGTGCACTGGTAGGGGCGCTCACCCGTGTGCAGACTGCGCCGGTGTAGTGCCAGGGTGGAGCCTAGGCTGAAGCGCTGCCCGCAATCGGCACAGGTGTAGGGGCGTTCCCCCGTGTGCAGCCGCCGGTGCTTGGCTAGGGTGGAGCTGAGGCTGAAGCATTGCCCACATTCCCCACACTGGTAGGGGCGCTCCCCTGTGTGTGTGCGCTGGTGGGTCATCAGGTTGGAGCTGTGCCCAAAGCTCTTCCCACACTCAGGGCATTTGTAGGGACGCTCCCCAGTGTGGACCCGCCGGTGCCGGGCCAGCCCCGAGCTGACACTGAAGCCCTTTCCGCACTGCTGGCAGCGATGGGGTTTTTCCCCCGTGTGGGTTCTCTGGTGGGTAATGAGATCGGAGCTCTGGGTGGCGCCCTTCCCGCAGTCAGGGCATTTGTAGGGCTTCTGCCCTGTGTGGACCCGCTGGTGCTGAGCGAGGTGGGAGCTCCAGCTGAATGCCTTCCCACAGTCAGGGCAGCAATGGGGTTTCCGTCGCAGCTGGGTTTTTTGCTGAGCCTTATATTCTGAGCTCCCACTGGGACCTCTTCCTGGCTCAGCCCACATGGCTGGATCTTCCCCTGGCTGGGTGCCATTGTGGACATTTAAACTTCCCCTGACAGTGTCAGGATCACCCTCTACCTGCCCTTCCAAGTCCCTATGATCCTCACAGGCTTCTCCCTTCCCAGGACTCTGGTCTTCATCAGTTTCAGAGATTCCTGAGGCGGTCACATCCGGATCCATTGTCTCATCACCTCCCTGCTGCCGATTTCCTCCTCGTCCTTGCTCTTAAGCCTCAGCACCTACTGGGATGAGAAAAGAATCTGGAATATGAGTCGTTCCTTCTGCTGGGCAATGGGGGTGACAATGGAGATCCTTGGAATGGGAAGCGACCAAGGCAGTGAAAGGAATAACTGTTGGATAGACTAACAAATCTGCAGTTGGATACCCCTGAAATTTCCAGGGGAGAAGTGAGAAGACAACACTTCTGACTCCATATCCCCGCTGAACACCCAGGGAAAAGGGCAGCAGTTGCTAGACTTCTAGTGATGTCTGCCACAGTTGCTGGATACAGTCCCAGCCTGGCTGAGATGAGGCCGAGCTGGGAAAGTTCCTGGCAGCTCTGTGGGATCCCAGCTGCTTCGCTGCACTCACAAATACTTTGAGATGGTTTTAAGTACCTCTCAGCTGTGCTACTGCCTCTAGAGAGAGAGATATCTAGACCAGAAGACTCATTTTGCCCTCCAAGCCTGGCCTCCTACCCAGGCCAGAGAACCTCCCTCAGCAATTTCTGCCTCTGGCCCAATAACTCCTGGCTGAGCTAGAGCAGAGCTTTGAGAAAGAGACGCCCCCTCTCCACTGGCAGACACCCAGTGATGAAGACTCTACCCCATCCCCCACAGCCCTGGGAATCCAGGACACACGATTCTTTCCCTCCCTCCATCCAGGAGACCAGGTCATATTTATTGTTAGGAATCCTGCTAGGGTGAGGGCAAGAATCCAGGTGAGCTCAGGGCTTGTTAGGTGTTTTGGGGAATGTGCCAGGGACATGGAATCCAAATGGGAATTAGGGTTAGGTAGGCTTCTTATGGGAGGTACATGGATCTATACAGAATAAGGGATTGAATGACCCTCGAGCATAACATAACATTTAGCTAAGCCAGGAGTGACTGGGCCAGATGCAGGAACTGCTGGGAGAGATTCTCTGGCCTGGGAGACCAGACTGGATGGGCCCTGTTGGCTTTCACATCTAGGAAATATGTGCTGTTCTGCAAACTTCAACGGTCTGTCCAACAGACAGAGCTAATGGAGGGAGCCCTGGGAATGGACGGGAAACTGATCTTTGTCTGTGCGCGTGTGTGAATGTGAGAGCCTGAGGATTGACTGTATGAACTTGTGTGTGTGTGTCAGACCGTGCATGTGTATGAGTGTGCATCTGTGGGAATGTGTCAGCCCACATATGTGTGCACGAGTGTGTGTGCAACATGATGCACAAGTGTGTCAGCCGGTGAGTGAGCTAAGGCACATCAGCAGCTCGGCCTGTGGTGGTGTAGGGTAACTGTGCCAGTGTGTGCATTTCAGTATGTGTCTCTGAGTCAGCATGTGTGCTGGACTGTGTGCATCTCTTGTGAGCATGTCACTGTATATGTCGAGTGTCGGTGTGTGCATGCGTGTCAGTGGTGGGAGACGCTGCGGGAAGTGGTGGTAGCAGATTCCCTCTCTTCACTTCTGTCCTTTCAGTCTCTCTCTCCCTGCCCTGCCCCTTCAGCAGGGAACCTCCTGTCCTCAGGGCCATTAGCTCTGCCTCAACCAGGTCCTGCTAAAGGCGGCTGCTCTGAGTCTCCCAGATGCGCTGGGTTCAGAGCCGGGCACTTTGCACAAAGAGGAGGGAGCCCCAACCCCTGCTCTTTCTGTCACCTGGAGCCTCAGGAGCTAATGTCATCAGAGCCCAGCGCTGCCCTGGGGGGCTAGTTCCAGCCAGAGATGGTCCCCACCGCAGCTGGGATCAGACCCCGTTTGGGATCAGCTGGCAGCCAGTCAGTCATCACTTCGGCCCAGCTCCAGTCCGGATGCAGCGGCGTCTCTATTCCGGAAGCTCACTCAGCTCTGGTAAAATGATGAGCAGAGAGAGCAGCAGACTCCTGTCCCTTAGCCATAACCAGAGCCCTCTAGTGGCAACAGCTACTGAACTTTTTCCCCCACTAGGTCCAGCAGCACCCCTAGGACAGACACATGGTACAGGACAGATCTAGCCAGAATCCTGCCCTTCTTTGTAAGAGCTTCAGAGATTAAAGGATACAAGCTTTAGAGTGATAGACTCAAGGAGCTCAATCTATTTAGTCCAACAAAGAGAAATGTAAAGGTGACGTGATCACAGTCTTTAAGTATTTACATGGGGAACAGATATTGGGCAATGTTATTCTTTGGTCTAGCAGAGAGGTAAATTCAATCAGGGTGGATGAGGCCATTCACAACAGTTGATGAGAAGGTGTGAATGTCAAAAGAGGGAACTTTATTTTGTGTAGTGGGTTAGCTAGCCACCCCCAGTCTCTGGAGTGGCCCCATCCACCCTGATTGAATTTTACCTCGTTAACAGTTGCCCTCCTCACTGTGATGTATCACCCATCCTTGCATGTGTTTATATACCTACCAAACGGAAGTTTCCATTTCATGCATCTGATGAAGTGGGTTTCTGCCCACGAAAGCTTATGCCCAAATAAAATTATTAATCTTTAAGGTGCCACAGGACTCCCGCTGTTTTGCCAAAAACAAACTAACATGGCTACCCCTCTGGAACTCATACACATGGAAAGCTACATTAAAATAACATTATTAAGGTTGCACTGTTCTAAACCTGAGCATTCAAAAGTTAGGAAATTCCAGAATGAAGGTTGCCTGTGCAACCCTAACTCACCCCCCTTTGCATATGCATTATAATAAGGTCTTTAATTACATGCTCACATACTTTTCTTTCCAGAGAAGCCCTGCCACATTCAGTGCACAAGATGGATCTGTTCTGGGATGAATCAGGGCTATACAGTGAAAGTTATCTATAAGACTCTTGCTTCATTTGTTGCGGAGGTCAGAGAAGGTATGTACTTTTTATGGGTACTAGGACAGGTGGGACTAGGCTTGCCCAAAACCAGAGGCCCACCCCCTCAACTGAGGGGCAGGAACCATTTGACACAGGCCACAACTGAATATGGGGGGACAACCAATGAAAAAACAGGGACAAGAGAGAAGTCGAAGCCTGGAAATCAGTGATTCAGAGGGGAACACTGAGCAAAGAACCCCTGGCAGTGCCCGCTGCTCCCCAAAGGAGTCAGTGAGCACTGCCCGGAAGAACTCTGCCCAGAAGGGTGATCAGGTAAGGTACTGGAAATAGGTCCCATAGTCGCAGGACACTCCCCCATCCAGCTTCCTCTTCCTGGTATGAAGGATGGCCAGCTTGGCCAGGGGGAGCTTGACAAGGAGGTCTCACAACTTTGTGGGGCCATGACCAGGGTGTACATAAATTAGGAGGTGTGGGGAAAAGTGCAGCCAGAAGTACAATAAAAGGTTCTGGAAGAACTGGAAGAATGGCTGCAACCTGACGCACCCTACATAGATGTGCACCTGGGTCTCCTTCTCACTGCAGAAAGGACAGGTTTCAGGGGAGTTTGTGAACTGCGCCAGGTACATGCCCATGCTTACAGTGTAGTAACCCGCACCCTGGCACCAGCACCTGCTGCAGGTGCAATGTGGCAGCACAGAATGCTGTCCTGGGGAGACACACGGCCAGTGAGGGGGCAGATCAAGCTGGGGAAGGGGGCTTGGAATCCACTCAAAGAAGCAGCTGGGAAAAGCTGTTAGAGCATGAGAAAAATCAAGATGCTGAGCTAGATGATTAACTGGACCCTAGGTAGAAGGGGAGGTGATTAAAAAAAAAAAAAAAAGAACAGGAGAATAAAAGCAGAGGACTTGTAAGTTACAAGGAGGAAAGATGGAAAATAGGAAAGGTGTTGGGTCAGGAGAAGTGGAAAAAAATAGATCTGGGTAACCGAGCAGGCACTATGAGAGAAGGGAAGTGGAGGGAAATAAAATCTACAGACTTACCAGAGAGAGAGAGTATCAAGGGGAAAACTGGAAGGAAATACAGCTAGTGAAAAAGAGAATTGATCAAAAAACTATGTTAGGTGCAAATCGATCCTGAAAACAGTAACGGAGAAGCTCACTCACAAAGGACATGAGCAGAGAGAATGGTGGTGTGAACATCTATTGATGGAATACAGTTCAAAGGTGCCTAAAGGACAAGTGAGGGCCCAATAGGTGAAGAAACCTCACTAGTGGATAAACTTGGTGAAAAGAGGTACAGCCACAGGAATATGGAACATAAAGAGCACTTCAAGCTGAAGAGAAGCAGCGAACAGGACAGCAAGAGGGGAGCTGGACTTGCAGCCAAGGAGAGGAAAAGTTGATTCATCTCCCAAGTGACACAATATATTGTAAACTTTTATTCTTGTTAATAACAATGCATTTGAAACTAACTGCACAGTGCATACAAGCTCACAAAGGTTAATGATTTGGTAACCTCTAATTTATTATTAGAAGTAGTAAGTCTTTGGTAATGTTCTATAGTATTGATGCTCCTGGTACAATGTTGAAGTTCTAAACATTTACAATTATTCCTTGTATGTTCTTCATTTTCTGAGTGCTCAACTTTAGACAGCTGGGTCTGATTTGCAGAAGTGATGAGCAGTCACAGCTGCAACTAAGGTCAATGGGAGCTGTGCCTGAATAATATGAAGTACTATAAAAATGCTCAGTGCTATGAAAAATTCAGCCCTGGGCATCTCAAATTGGGCAGAATTTTAGCTTTAATTGTGGTACCTCAGTTCCCCATGTATAAAACAGAGAAAACAATGACTCCTTACACTTACAAAGAGTTTGTGAGAATAAACTCAGAATGCCTGTAAAGAAGTAACAGGACAACATAATAGAAAAGTCCATGTGGAATCAATAATTGTGTATGCAGAGCAGTGCAGTAAATAAGTCCTAGGGTCACACACTGAATGATGAGGATATTATTGAGTAGCTATCCATTCAGTGAGCATAGTCAATCCTGTGCTCTAAATGAGGCAGGGGCCTTGTGGAAAAATAATATGTGATTATGTAATTACAGACTGTAGCATGATGCATACACACTAGAGAATTGAAATAAAATTGCCTGGACAACCTTAGTTCTAGTATTTCCTATCTTGAGTGTTTGACTTTGCAACTTTAACATTCTTTTACCGTAGGTTTTTTGGATGTGATATAGAAATGCCTGGAAATCCACATACACAGCAACCAACATCAGTGCCCCATTGTGTCAGGCATTGCATAGGCACACAGTGACAAAAATCAGTGTCCCATTGTGCCAGGCATTGCACAGACACACGGTAACTGAGGTCAGCACTCTGTTGTGCCAGGTGTTGTACAGACATCCTGTGAGAGAATATCCCTTCCCTGAAGATCTTATACATTAAACAGATCATAGATAAATGATGCGAGGGGAAACAGAGGCACACAAAGAGGAGGTAAGGAACTCAGTTACAGAGCTGGGAACAGAAGCCAGGTTTCTTGGATCTTAATCTAGCACTCTTTCCCACCAAGCCACTTTGCCTCTGCCCAATTTCCTCTTCTGCTTCTCTTCATTTCAGACACATCACTCAATCTCTCTGTGCCTCAGTTCTCCATTATGTGTTTTAGATTACGCAGGCTCGATTAGGCAATCCAGTGATCACTCCTAGCTTTAGAAACCATAAATCTGTAAAATGGGGGCAATATGTACTTTCTCCCACCCTTTGCCTCTCTTCTCTATTTAGAATAGTGGCCAAAAGTGAACCATGGGGTCTTTCAAAGTGGCCTGCCTCTCCTCTCCCGCTGGCTGCAGAAGAGAGCCACTGCCTAAGGACCCAGGTGGAGTGTGTAGCTGTGGGGCATGGTAAAGTGCTCTGCCAAAGGGGTCCCTGGGTCCCTACATGCTGGGGTCCCTGTTGCACGCAGGGGATGGGAGCTCAATGAGGAGGGAGGCAGTCTCCTGGCTGAACTCCTGTCTGGCTGCAGTTGGCGGGCAGGGGGGCGGGCACCACTGGCAGAGACTGGTGGCCCTTCAGGGTTGTACAAATGATATTGGAGGCCCTTGAGCCAAAAAGGCTGGGAAGCTTTGATTTAGAGGATAACACGCTCCAAGGCGGGGACTGCCAGCGTGTGGGTCTGGGCAGCACCCAACCTCGGTTACCCCCCCCAGGGTCTGTGTGAGGGGACGGGCTGTCAGGCTGCTCCGCCAGAGGCTGCAGCTGTCTCCATGGGGGATTTGAAAGCCCAGCGGGCAGCGCTGGAAATCCAATAGCCCCACATGATCCGATCCCATTTAGGGGCCGGTCCGCAAGGCATGGGCGGGATCGGCCTGGACTGGCAGCAAAGCCAGCCAGTCTCGGTTTTGCAGAGGTGGGATTAACCCTACTCCAAGATCCTTGTCACTTCCTAGGGAGGACCAGCCCCGCAGCATCATCCCGGGCTCCCCCATTCAGGGACCCCCAACGTAGCCGCTCCCCGGCAGCTCCGCGCTCCAGAGGCACCTAGGACCCGGGGGGGGGGGCAGCGTTTGCTGAACACAGTGAGAGAGCAGGAGCCCCCCAGGTAGATCCACACTGTCCCGCTCTATGGGGATTCCTCCATCCCCTCTGAGCGCAGGGGGACATCCCCTGTGAGGACGCGGCTCCCAGGGTGGGGCGGGTTCTCTTCGCAGCTCTCTCTGGGATCGGAGGAGCACCAGCTCCCAGGGCAAGAGACAGGCAGGGGCAGGGGCAAGAAGGGGCATGTCTGCTGAGTGGGGGCAGGGCCCTGGGGCATGGATGGGGGAATGGGTAGGGAGGGCCATTTCTGGCTGAGTGGGGGCACCAGCTGGGGGTACAGTATGTGGTTCTTGCTCTCACTCCAGTCATCACAGGGGGCTACAGCAGCGATTTCTTTTTAGACCGCCAACCCCTTTCCCTTACAAAACATTCTCGCAACTTTTTCTTGGAGAAGCTCCCCTGACCGCAACAGACTGGAGAAGTGTCTCTTCTTTGTCCCCTGAAACTCTGTTCAGGTGTAGCTGGGTTACACGCTGCTAAAAAGTGCCATCCCCCTTCTCTTGCTTTTGTTCCGCAGGAAAACGGCAGCAGCTTGCAAAAATAATAGCCGAAGTCAAACGGTATAAGGCTGGGCTCGCCATGACCCAATAGCAGCAGGTACTGTACTGGGCTTGTTGGGAGGTGCTGGAGTAGCGGAGGAGGCATAGTGCTGGGCTGGACTGTGGATCCTATTCCTTGGATCTGGGTGGCACACGGCCCATATAAATCTCTGGGGGTATAACCAGGTGTATGAGCTTCTCACCTCTTGCAGGGGGAGAACATCAGGCCTTGCATGGCTCCCATTCCCTTTCAGAACCTCATGGTTCAGTCTCCATTCCGGGATACAGCTTTCCACAGCTGCTAGCTTAACACAATATGGCCTTTAATTCATGCAGTAATAGTCTGTGTTGTGGTGCTAGAGGTTCAGGGTTTGAACTCTGCTTGTTACATTTGCATTTAGAAAAAAAACCTCTGTTAAAAGAACATTATTTAGGTAGTAACGTCACCTCACAACTTGGGAAATGCCAGATGCACAGATGCCTGCTTTGTGCATAGGCATTATGAAAGAGTCTTTAATTACATCATCACGTACTGTTTTTTTCCACAGGACACACTCAGGGCACCAGGTGGATGCACAAGTGGGCAGATTTAATGTTGAACAAGCAGCCATAAATCGTGGAATTTCCTAACATGGCTTTGCAAACTAAATAACGGACTTTTAATGTAGTGTTTCATATGGATCTTTTGCTGCAGGCTGTGCAAGAGGCTGGACGTTCCCCACAGGTCCCATATGTGAAGTACTGAGGCACCGGCCAGAATTACGGCTCCTCCTGGGACAGACGATGGCCACCGAACTGGGTGCAAGCGCAGAGGTGGGTCTCCAGTTCCAGGTGCCCCTAGAGCAGGGAGCGCAGCCCCCAGTGAAAAGGGAGGATCAGGACCCACCAGGCCCCGAGCCAGCACAGGGAGTGGAGCAAGGAGAGAACCTGCCTTTTGTTGTCTGTTCTGGGACCATCGGGGAGTTACTGAGATGGGCGGCTCCACAACCGTCCAGGCCGGAGAGGCAGGACGAGCTGCCCCAGCGCTGGGAAGTCCAGTGGCAGGAGGTGTTGCAGGCCCTGTGGACTCCTCCTGAAGTGGTGCCAGCCCCAGTGACGCTACAGCTGCCTGAGCTGGCACCGGGGGACAATATCGAGGCCTATCTGGCCAACTTCGAGCACGTGGCTAATGCCTGCCAGTGGCCCAGAGGAGAGTGGGTAACGCGACTTGCGCCGGCACTCAGCGGAAAAGCCCGACAGGCCTACAGCAGCCTGGAGGCCAGAGACAGCAGAGACTATGGGAAGGTGAAGGCTGCCATCCTGCAAGGGGAGGACACCCGCCTGGAGACCCGGCGCCGGCACTTCAGGCAGTTCCGCTACCAGGAGGCCGAGGGGCCGCGGGAGGCTTACAGCCATCTACAGGAGCTCTGCCATCGCTGGCTGGAACCACAGAGCCGCACCAAGGAGCAGATCATGGAACTGCTGATCCTAGAGCAGTTCCTGACCATCTTGCCAGAGGAAATGCAGAACTGGGTCTGGGAACGTGGCCCGGAGACCTGTGCTCAAGCGGTGGCCCTGGCAGAGGGGTTCCAGCTGGGGCAGCCAGAGGCTGGATTATGGGAGCAGCAGGTAAGAACATCTGAATTTGGTAATCCCGGTGGAGACAGGTGGGGAGGGAAAGAAGAGGCCAAATGTATAGACAGGCTCCAGATGCAACTGGATGGTCACAGACCAGATGGCTTTGCTGTAAACTCAGTCCATGGCATCCAGTCCTCTTCCTTAGAGCCAGCAGAGAGCAAAGGCTGTTCTTGTTAGGATGGCTGGATGTAGGGAGTGAGAGCTGGATGTAGCAACTGGTACTGAATGGAATCAGGGCTGCAAGATTCTCTTTGATTCATGATCAGAGGTAGAGGAAGAAAGGGATCAGTCAGACCTTTGAAAGGAAAAGTATAAGAAGGGATATCATAGAGGAATTGAACTTGGATCTTTTATTCACCCTGTCTTCTATCACACGAATAAGGGGAGAGCAAGCCACTAGGCATAAAAAAAAAAGTAAACTTGAACAGTAAGTCAATTCAAGTCCATTCCCACCCAACATAATATGCCATTTGAGGCCTAGAACGTAGCAGGGTACAACAAATGGATTGGATATACTTATGGATAAAAAGACTTTCCAGGATTATACTAGTATATATCCAACTTCACCTACCTCACCTGACCTCTAGATACTTAGGATCAGGAGAGATCTTTCCTGGGGAGAAAGTTTCTCCATAATGATGGGGTTCTTGCACTTTTTTTTCAAGCATCTGGTGCTGGCCACTGACAGAGATGAGATACTGGCTAGATGGACAACTGTTCTGACCCAGTCTGGCAATACCTGGGTCCCTAATTGAACAAGCCTCTTCAAATATGTTTGTCTGACCTAGCAGAACCCAATTGTGTGGGCATCACTTTGTTTAGCTTATTACTATTAATTATTGGCTATTTGATGTGGTGCCTTGGGCCCTGCACAGAGTGTGTGTGTGCAAGGGGCATCCTCTTCCTTACGCTCCTGTGTTATTATAAGGGTCTCTATTTTGTTACTTGCCCTCCACAGTGCCACCTTTTGGACCTGGAAATTTAGCATGGATCTGTGCTCCCTTCCCCCATCTCTGTCTCTCTTGAGGATGTTCCCTACAGTCTCCCCTCTCAGACCCCACTCTCCCCAGTGGGTTCCAGGGACCAGCTCCACTGTGATGTGTTTGGCTCATTCTCAGGTCACGGTGCGTGTGAAGGTTGAGGAAGTGACCTCGGAGAAGATGGCTTCCCCTGGGGCCTTATGGGATGCTCCCGGCTCCCAGCTAGAGCAGCCACAACCCCATCCCGAATGTGTATCCCATGAGGAAGCGGGACAAGCTGAGACCCCAGGACCCCAGTGTGAGCCACTCTGTGTCCCCAAACAGGAGCCCCAGACCCTCCAGGAAATGGGTAATAAGCCAGGTATGATGCAGGGTCGGGGGCTGAGGTGGGAAGCAGAGAGGGGAGCACCTAGAGCTGAACATTTGGGAAGACTGGGGAGTACTGGCTTACTTGGAGGTGGGGAGTGATGGAATATATTAAATCCTCATGCCACTTCCAGTGTTGGAGAGAAATACAGGGGGTATTCAGAATACAAACTGAAATTTATAGAAATAAAATTTTCAAACAGAATTTCCTTTTTCTCTCTCATTTTTTTAATGAAAAAAATATAAACAAAGTGTTTCTAATTGAAAAATTTCACTTGTGATTTTTTTTCATAAAAAATGCAGTGAAAAGTTTTGAAGGAAACTGAAACTATTCATTTCCTTTCAACATTTTTTCAATACACCCCTTCCCAAATTTTTGACCAGCTGCAGTCATACATTATTAGGTGCCAGGTGCAACAAAGATATAGGGAAGTTTTTTAAGAACAAGTTAGTTAAAGACCTGCCAGGGATCGTTTAGGATGCTTAATCCTGCCTCAGTGCATGGGGATGGGCTAGATGACCTCAGAGAGATCCCTTCCAGCCCTATATTTCTATGATTCTTTATGGGGAGTTTTCTCTAACAACTGTGTGGGAATTGGATTCTATCTCGCCTCTGCCAAGCAGTTCCTATATGATGCTGGGCAAGCCACTTAAATCAAACTTTTCACAGGGTTCCCTAACACGGGTCTACTGACTCGAGTCCCACTAACCCTTGATTTACATTGCAATGTAGACATATCCTGCGTGTTCCTCATTTTTTGGATGCCCTATTGAGAGCCTGAAATCTGACTTGCAGAAGTGCTGAGCAATCACAAATGCAACTGAGGTCAGTGGGAACCGTGCTTTGAACATGTATGGTGCATATATGAACATACTAAGTACTCTGAAAAATCAGGTCTTAGGCACCTCTGGTTGGGCATGCAAAATTAGCAGACATTTCTGATAATTTTGGTTTTCATTTGTGTTTAAGTTCCCCATGCATAAATGGGATAATAACTCCAAATCCCACAGGGTTGTTGTGAAGATAAATTCATTAATGTTGGTAAAGTACTAAGATGCTTTAATGACAGCAGCATTGAAAAGCCCATGAGGAATCAATAATTCTGCATTCACTGCACGGTTTGAATGGTGTGCAATGAATAATGCCTGGCACCACACGCTGAATGAGGAGGATAAAAAGAATTATTGAATAGCTACCCATTCAATGAACACAGTCCATCCTGTGCTCTGAATGAAGCAGGGGTCCTGTGGAAAAAACAGTTAGTCTTTAATTACATGATCACAATTTAATAATGCATATGCACAAGAAAGCTGAAATAAGGTTGCAGGGGCGAGATTAATTCTGGCATTTCTAACCTTTGAATATTTGCCTTTGCGGCCTTACCATTCTGTTTGCATAGGGTTTTTGGATGTAATGTGAAAGTCACTGGAAAGTCACATACACATTAACCAAGATCAGTGCTCTTGTCCTCTGCATCTCCTCTGCTTCTTCCTCTCTCCTGGCTCCTGCTTCATCATCTTCTTTCCCCAAGCCCCAGGCTTACATTCCCTGCCATTCATCTCTGCTCCCTCCCCCCATTCTTCAGTCCTCTGGATTTGTGAGAATAATTCTTGATTTTTAAGAAATCCTGGAACACTGAGCTTTTTTCCAGTCTTCTGGAAGTTCCCAATGTCAAAAGTGTAAACATGAGTATCTCTAGGTCAGTTAGCCTGACCGATACTGGGGAAGATCATATGGCTGATATGGGATGCAGTCAATAAAGAATTAAAGGATGGTAGCATAACTGATGCCAGTCAGTATGGTTTTTGGAAAATAGGTCTTGTCAAACAACCCCTGTGTCACTTTTGGATGAGATCACAAGTTTGGTTGATGAAGGTAACTCTCTTGACGTGATGTACTGAGGCTCCTATAAGGCATTTGACTAAGCGCTGCACAGCATTCTGATTAAATAATTAGCACCACAAAATGAGGGCATCCGTATTAAAGGGAGTGAAAACTGGCTAGTTGTTAGATCTCAAAAAGTAATTGTAAATTAGGATGCCTCATTTTCACGTGTGTGTTTTTTGTGGGGTCCTGCAGATATCTGTTCTTAACCCAGTGCTATTCAATATTTTTATCTGTGATCTGGAAAGAAATACAAAAACATTTATAGTAAAATTTGCAGCTGACACAAAAATTGGGTGGAGTGGTAAATAACAATGAGGACAAGTCAATTATGCAGAGCAATCTAGATTTGTTTTATACAGCCAAATGCATGATCACACATCTAGGAATGAAAAATATAGGTTACATTGAGTGAATGGGGGGCAGCATCCTGGAATGCAGTGACACTGAAAAGGACTTAGGGGTCATGGTAGGTAAATAACTGAACATGAGCTCCTAATGTGATGATGTACCTAAGAGAGTGAATGTGACCTTCATATGTATAAGTAGGGGAGTATGAAGTAGGGGCAAAGAAGGGATCTTATTTCCGTGTGTGGCCTTAGTGAGACCTTTATTGGATACAGTATGTCAGTTCCGGTGTCCCCGCTTCATACAGGACTTTGACAAACTGGAAAGGGTTCAGTAAAGAACTACAAGAATGAGTGTAAGAAAAAGGAATGCAATATTGTAAGAATTATTTGGGGTTTGGAAAATGTCTTAAAGTCAGAGGTTCAAGAAGCTCAATCTGGTTTTTTTTTTATTAGTATTGATAAATTATAAAGTTAATTGCTTGATCACACTTTTTGGTTCGTTATTTTGTTATGAAATGTACTCAAAAGACCAAATAATCAGTCAGTCAGGTTTATCAATATGATGCAGGACAAAGGTTCTATACAACACCACTTTCCGAAGAGCAGTCCCATGCAGCGATGTTACATTCATCCTAAACAGGGGTGCTCCCTAAAGGTACATCCCTAAAGCCATTATTTCACACCCTACTTTTTTACCAGTAACCATATATGTCATTTGAAACTGGATTTAATTAATCAGCTTTTTACCTTGTTTGTTTTTAGTACCATGGCTTCCCCCTTTATCCTTTGTTCTGGATTCATGCCTTTCAGGACGTGAAGCACTGTTATCTTTGTTCTGAGCACATGGAATCCAAGCACTAAGGGGCATGAAGGCACCTCCTAGGTTTGTGTGGGTAACTCCTTCCCTTTTCCCATGAAGACATAATCGTCTGTCCAGATACTGAGTTTTTTTAATCTAGTCAAGCCAAGGCTTACTTCAGCTAATGTAAGGTGTTATGGGATACTTAGCATACGTGGACAGGGTTATGGTATAGGTCAGTTTAGGCTATATCACTGGTACAATATTTGTTCTTAAAGTTAATGGTGCTTAATGCATACTAATATATGGTGCAGATAATACATATAATTACTATGGTATATATTTATATGCTAGCCAGCATATATTAGTCAACAACATAAAAAACTAGATTAAAAGAACATTAAAATTGTGAAGTCCAGCAGCCAAAGTTAGGAACTGCTGAAATTAAGGTTGCGTGTTCAAGGGCGTCAGGTGACTCCACCAATCTAGGGAAGTGGGTAGTTAGGGGAGAGCTGAGGCAACATTTTCCCTTCAAAAGAGGGAGAATTTTTGGCACTTAAAAAGGGCAGAAAATCCCCAAATCTAAGGGGATTTTGCTATTCAAATCTTGGATAATTAAACAGAAAATGGCAAAGCCTGAGGAGATATGACATGACTGATATGCAGAGTGAAGGGACACAATCTGAGGGGACTTTATGTCGATTTCAGTCATTGGGGGGATCTGAGGGATTTGATCAATGTTTGGTAATTACTAAGAGAAAATCACATTGAGATTTTCTACCAATATTTGAGAATTAGACAGAAATGGCAAAATCTGAGGGGAAAATTAAAATTTTCTCATCAATATTTGAGAATTAGAGGGGGAGAAGGGGTAAAATCCAAGGGGATTTATATTAATTTATTAACTTAAATTAATATATTTCTATTAATACTTTTGGGCCTTTGTCACATCGTGTGTCTTGTATTTGGACCTTGGTAGGCTAAAAGATATGGCAACTAAGGCAACTGTTTCCCTCTAAAACTGGAAGTTAAATCGGAGATAGAAAAGAGGCATGAAAAGGCTTTACATCAGTTTGATAATTAGAGAAAGTGATGATTTACTCCCCACCAATCATTTGCATGAGCAGCAGGGAGCCCTGGGCAATGCGGCTATAGTAGGAGAAGGGATGGGGGGGTGGAGCTGGAAGGCAGTTGAGAGGGGATAGCAGCAGGGAGGAAGGGCGATTGTTTGACAGTTGGGAGATGAGGCTGAAAGGTTCTGTGACAGTTGGAAGAGGGCAATTTAATGGGACTAAATCAGGGGCCCCAGATAATCACCCTCCAAGAATATTAAAGGAACTGGCACATGATATTACAAGCCCAATAGCAAGGATTTTTAATGAATCTGTAAACCAGGGGGTTGTACCGGGTGACTGGAGAATTGCTAATATAATTCCTATTTTTAAGAAAGATGATCTGGGAAACTTCAGGCCTGTTAGTCTGACCTCGATAGGAAGGTCTTGGAACAAATTTTGAAAGAGAAAGTAGTTAAGCACATAGAGGTTAATGGTAATTAAGATAAAATGCAACATGGTTTACAAAGGGTAGATCATCCCAGACCAACCTATTCTCTTTCTTTGAGAAGATAACTGATTTTTTTGACAAAGGAAATGCAGTAGATCTCATCTACCTGGATTTCAATAAAGCATCTGATACAGCTCCACATAGGAAATATTTAGTTAAATTGGAGAAGATGGGGATTAGTATGAGAACTGAAAGGTGAATAAGAAACTGGTTAAAGGGGAGACTACAACAGGTCATACTGAAAGGGGAACTGTCAGGCTGGAGGGGGGTTACTAGTGGAGTTCCTCAGGGATCGGTCTTGGGACCAATTTTATTTAACTTTTTTATTACTGATCTTAGCACAAAAATTGGGAGTGTGCTAATAAAATTTGCCGATAACACAAAATTGGGCGGTATTACCAACATGGAGGAGGACATACAAGAAGATCTGGATGATTTTGAAAATGGGAGTAATAGAAATGGGATGAAATTTAATATTGCAGAGTGCAAGGTCATCCATTTAGGTACTAACAACAAGAATTTTTACTATAAACTGGGAACATATCAGTTGGAAGTGACAGAAGAGGAGAAAGACCTGAGTGTATAGGCTGATCACAGGATAACTATGAACAACCAATGTTATGTGGCCATGAAACAGGCTTATTCAGTGCTAGGATGCATCAGGCGAGGTATTTCCAGTAGAGGTAGGGAGGTGTTAGTACCATTATACAAGGTGCTGGTAAATACATCAGAGGGATAAATACAAAGGCGGGAGAGAAGTTAATTAAGTTCAGCAATGTGGACACAAGAACAAATGGATATAAGCTGGTCATCAAAAAGTTTAGGCTTGAAATTAGATGAAGGTTTCTAACCATCGGAGTGAAGTTCTGGAACAGCCTTCCAAAAGGAACAGTGGGGGCAAAAAAAACCTAACTGGTTATTGGTTTCAATACTGAGCTTGATAAGTTTATGGAGGGGATGGTATGATGCGACTTCCTACAATGTTACATAGCTGATCTGCGACTGCTAGCAGCAAGTATCCCCAATGCCCAGTGATGGGACACTAGATAGGGAGGGCTCTCAGTTACTACAGATAATTCTTTCCTAGGTGTCTGGCTGGTGTGTCTTACCCATATGCTCAGGGTCTAACCGATCACCATATTTGGGGTTGGGAAGGAATTTTTCCCTGGATCAGATTGGCAGAGACTCTGGGTTTTTTTCAGCCTTCTCTGCAGCACGGGGCACAGGTCACTTGCAGATTTAAACTGGCATAAATGGTGGATTCTCTGTGACTTGAAGTCTTTAAACCATGATTTGAGGACTTCAGTAACTCAGCCAGAGGTTAGGGGTCTATTACAGGAGCGGGTGGGTGAGGTTCTGTGTCCGCAATGTGCAGGAGGACTGGATGATCACAAAGGAGCCTTCTGACCTTAAAGTCTGAGGGGTTTTTTCTATCAATATTAAAAAATAGAGAGAAATGGCAAAATCTGAGGGGAAATTAATATTTTCCATCAATAATTGATAATTAGAAGAAAAATGGATGAAATCAGTCTCCTCTTGCTCCCCCATTTCCCTGTGGAGATTTCAGTCAATAACTAGACAGTTCCTACCCCACCTCCTGCCACCATGGCTTAGCCCTGCCATTGACAAGGACAACAAGGAGCCCTGTGCTTTGAGAAAGGTTTATTTTTAGGGGGTGGTGGTGGTGGGAAATGGATCACAGAATCCTAGACACATAGGGCTAGAAGGGACCTTAAAAGTTCTGGAGGTTCTGGGGCAGTCGGGAGGAGGCATCAGAGGGGGATGGGCGAGTGAATGGCAGTTGGGGTGGGGAGCTGGGTTGGGTTGTTGGAGTGGGGACATCAGCCGGAATGAGGTAAACTGGGGCTGGGCAGACTTATCAGGACTTCTCTACACTTTAAAGCTAATTCGTATTAAGGCAGGATGTGACTTGAAAACACTTTGTCTGTTCTGCATTAATTCTTTGTGTGGACACTGTCATGCCAGAGAAGACTGCCTTGTTCCTGTTCCTTGCTCAAAGGTGGATTAAGCTATACAGGATCAAGGCACCCTTGCTCGAGAATAAGTGTGTCCACATATGAAAGTATTCTGAAATAACTCTGTGTGTAGCCAATCCATCCTCAGGGACACTTGCTTTCTCTTTCTCCTCCTGTGAAAAAGTTGATCCGTGGGGATTTTAAGCCCCCCTGCCCTCAATTTGGGATAATTAAATCAGGGCAACAGGTTCCCTCAAGAATGGACTAATTAGAGAGGGGAAAGTGAATTTTGAGATTTTCTATCAATACTTAATAATTAGAGAGACAATGAGGGAAATTTGAGGGAATGGTAGGATCAATATTTCATTATGAGGAAAAACACATCAAAGTGCGGGGGATTGATATCAATGTTAAAAAATTAGAGAGGAAAAGGATAAAACCCAAGTCATCAGCAGTTGTCTCAAACCAAGCTCCCTGATCACAATGGAGGCAGCAGCAGCATCTGACATAGAAAGTTAAGCCCCTATGCTGATCAGAGATTCATATGCACAGAGATTCAATGCAGGAATCACTGGGTGAAATTCTCTGGCCTGGGTTACGCAGGAGAACAGACTAGATAATCGTAACAGTCCCTTCGAAGCTTAAAATCAATTAACCTATAATTTGTCCTCATGCATATGCATTATGATACAGTCTTTAATTACATTATTACATACTGTTTTTCCCCACAGGCCCTGTACCTCATTCAGAGCATGTGATGGATGGTGACTATAGGATGGGTAGGCAATTTAATATTTCTTTTTATCCTCCTCCTTCACCGTGTGGCTCCAGGCATTATTCACTGCACCCCATCCAAACCTTGCACTGAATACAGAATTAATAATTTCCTCATGGACTTTTCTATACTTCTTTCATCATATAAATTAGTTCTTTACAAACGTTAATTAATTTCACTTCACTACACCCCTGTGAGGGAAAATTATATTATCCCCACTTTACACCTAAGGAATGAAGGCCAAAGTTGTCAAAATGTTTCCACCAATTTTGGGTTCCTAATCTGAGATATCCAGGCCCAGAGTACGTAGCACTTTTCTAGCATGTGATATGATCAAAGCACAGCTATTGAACTTGGTGACAGCTGAGTGCTCAGCACATCTGTAGCTCAGACCCCTGGTGACTCAGATTGGGCACCCAGAAAATGAGGAACACACCTGTGAAAATTTGGTTTAAGTGATTTGCCTGGCATCACATAGAAACTCGGTGGCAGAGGCAAGAACAGAATCCATTTCTCTAGGGCAGCATTTAACTGCCTCAATCAGGAGACCATCCCTTGCCTCATTCACTGTACACTTTCCGACTTCTGCAACAAATGAGCCAAGTGTCCTACAGGATCTTTTGTTACACAGCCCTGACTCATCCCCACAGCATAGACCATTCTGTGCACTAAAGATGGCAGGGATCCTGTAGGAAAAAGTACATGTGATCATGTAATTAAAGACTGTATCATAATTAGGCTTGGCAGAATTTTATTTTCATTTTTTAAATAAATTTTGACAGATATTTATTTTAAGCATTTTTTATTTTTATCCATATAAAGTTTCACAATTGCAGGAAACTATGGGGGAGTCAGACAACTGGGGCAGCAAGCAATAATTATGAAATTACAATAGACACAGATTAAAAAAGTTAAAGCTTTTTAACTGTTAAAACACAAATTGTCAACACGTCAAAATATATAAAGTAAATGTTCTTAAGTCAAACACTAGTAAGTTCTGAAGCAGCATTTTTCTCCACTTATCTGTAAATTTTGATTATTCTCAATGAACATATTTTTAGTTGGCTTGTGTATGTACGGCAAAATCGACATTTATTGACATTTACCAATAAAAATCTAACCCTTCCAAGCCTAGTCATAATTCATACGCACGAGGGGGGTGGTTTAAACTTCCATGACCAGCCTTCATTCTGGCATTTCCTAATATTTGAGTGCTTGATTTTGCAATCTTAATATTCTTTAAATATAGTTTTTGGGATGTAATTTTTTATGTTTTTTAGAAACTTAAAAATTGAAATTCCAACATGTGGAACTATATTTACCACACCCCCACCCCAGTCGTCAGCGGTGTTGGGAACTTTAGATTCACAGCGCTGGCCTTTAGCACTTGAGCTAATGGAGGAACCGGGATTAGTAGAAGGACCCTATGTTCTATGTGGATGTGCCACTAGAGGGGGGAAGACACACATTTTGCCAGTGTGTTTCATGGCTATGTCCTGACAGTAAAATAATATTGATGGAATAATGGGTTCCAGATTCCGAAGGGGAATGTGTTATAGTGATTACAGAACCTTCTGCCTCTGTCTATCACCAGCCTCTTCCTGTCTCCTGCTCCTATCCTCCCCAGGTCCTACCCCTGTCCCACTACCCTGAAGCTCTTTTCCCTTCCACACCCTTCTGAATTTGAGTCAGGCTGTTTCCGCCTTTTCATCTGTGCTGCCTGGGTGCAGCAGAGAGTCATTGAGTGCACAGGAGAGGCATGGTCCCTGATCTGAATTCTGGAGACTGCCCCTACCCCAGACCCTGGTAACAAGGTGGACCAATTGTAGGAAAATCTTGCATTGTTCCTTCAGCCCCAGGATGGGGCATGTTACTGAGTCACTCTGTGGGGATGGCACATGAGCAGTTGAGTCACATGTAGGAGCTGGCGGATGTGCAGACATTGGGAGAATTTATCTGCCAAACTCTAACAACTCCCTACCAAGCATGTGCATACTGAGGTTTTTTTCAGAGGTCTATGTCTTCACCAGTTCAGGGAGGATTTCATAGCAATAGTAAAAGGCACATCCCTGTTCCTAGGGTGATCCACCCTCTCAAATTCAGGGGGTCATGAGACATTGAAAAGTAAATCTTGCTTCCTCCACTCCCTGCATATCCTTTTCCTTTAAGGTCAAGCATTCTCTGTCAATGTGCAATTTTTTTTGACCTTACATAAGGGGTCACTAGCCTGAAAAGATTGAGAATTGCTAACCTAGAGCTTCTCAGTAACATAGAGGTGAGGATTTTTTTTTATCATGAACAGAACAATGTATTTTTTCATAAACTCATGCTCAGAAATGGCTGAACCATTTTAGCCTAAATATAAAATAAATAAATAAATCAGTTACAAGCAACTAAAACAGAGGATTATAATGGGAATTGTCAGGCAACCTTAACAATGGGCCGTACTACCTGGGTCTTCTGTAATCCAAGGGAAGCACAATAGGTAACTTGATCACAGTCCATAAGTATCTACATGGGTAGTAGATTTCTGATATCAGAGGGCTCTACTCTAGCAGATAAAACAAAAAGATGGTCAGAGTGGGCTCTTCTGACATCTACATTAACATCAAACATTAAAGAAATGTAAGTGATCAGATGCTACAGTAATGAGGACCAAACAAGCACTTCACATAAATAGAAAGCTCACAGGGTTCCTTCCTCTGAAGCAGCTGGTGCTCCCTGTTGGTCAGAGACTGGGCTAGATGGGCCACTGGTCTGAGACATTACAACAGTTTTTCATAATAGGGATCATGGAATTGCGGGGGGGTGGAACCCAGCTATTTTGGAGATGATGTGAGTATTTGGGCTCATGTGGTACTCAGAGGAGGAGAAGGATCTGTGAACCTGGGATATAAGTTATTTGGGGGATTCACATGCTGTGAGTGTCAGGAATGGGGAATACCTCCTTGCTTCTTCAGATGCATTAGGACAGTGATTTTTATTCCATAGATTAGTTTTGTGTTTGTGGTTATGGTACTGGACTGAGATTCAAGAGACTTAGGTTCAATTCTTGACTGTGCCACCAGCCTTGGACAACTTACAGAGGATTTGACTTGACTAGGGCTGGCTGAAAATTTTCCTTTAAACTCTTTTTTGATGGAAGATTGGGGTTTAGACTAAACAAATTTTTTTCACAAAAAGTGTCTTCTTTCTAAGGAAAATTTTGATTTTTTTCTATGAAAAACTAAACATCTGAAAACAGAAATATTTCAGTTTGGATATGCTACCACAGTGCCTCATGGGAAATGTAGTTCAGTTGTCTCATGTCCCCATTCTCTTCTGTGAGCTGTGCTTCCCAGATGTACTATGTCTTCTATGATACACCATGGCCAAAGCACTCCCAAGAGGGGAGGCTATGGTGCATCATGGGAGATGTAGTGTGTCCAGGCAGCCGAGCCCAGAAAAAAGAATTGGGACATGAGGCATGAATTACAACTTCCACGAGGCACCGCAGTGGTATTTCAGAATTGAAATATTTTAGTATTTATAATTTTGATGACAAATCAAAAGGAAAATTTAGATGCAAATGATATTTTTTTCATTTTCATCCAAATTTTCTGGGTGGGGGGAGTGGAAGGGGAGAGGTTAGGTCCATTTCTGAGCCAGCTGTACTCTTAATTAGGAAAAGCAGCTGTACTTAGGTAGTAATGTTAGCTAGCTAAACTTGACTGCTTTTCCTTGTGTAGCTCAAGCTAGAAGTACTGCAAATAGATTAGAAAGAGTGGTCAGGTTTAGCTGAGTCCAGCCTAAAGGTAATCTAGAGCAGTGGTTCTCAACATTTTTGGGCTCAGGACCCATATGGCCTGTCATGACCCAGAAAATAGTCTGTGGGTGGAGGCCCTTGGGTGGCTTCCATTGGATCTTGGACCCTAGGGGGGTTTGGTCCTGTCTGGCACCCCCCAGTGGCAGCTCCTGTGCTATGAAGCTGGCTGGGCTTGGCTCTTCACTCTGGGTGTTGCAACCTCTGAGATTGCAGCGCCACTCAGGTTTGACCCTGCTTCCCTGACTGGACCAAATCTGTGTGAGTGGAGTTGTGGCCTGGCACATGGGGTCACTCAAATTTAGTCTACCTGGACTCACGTCATCATGACGTCTGGCCCAAACCTGAATGGTGCTGGGACCTAGAGGGGGACAGGAGTCCGAAGAGTCACAGGATCTGCCACATGATGCTTTGAAACATTCTGGAGACCCACTTTTGGATCCCAATCCACAGGTTGCAAAACCCTAGTCTAGGGGGATGATCTTTGTCTACAGTGCCACAGGTTGTGGGTTCAAAGCCAAGTCTGGCCAGAGAAATGAAGATTATTACCAGGGGTTATGATCACTGGATACTTTTAAATCAAGATTGGATGGTTCTAAAATATATAGTTTATTTCAAGAACAGCTATTGGATTTGAAGCAGGAATTAATACTGGGAAATCCTGTGGTCTCTGTTATGCAGATGGTCAGACTAGATCAGTGGTTTTCAACCTTTTTTCATTTGCGCACCCCTACAAAATTTTGACTGGGGGTGTGGATTCTTTTGGAAATCTTAGACATAGTCTGTGGACCCCTAACCCCTAGAGGCCCACAGACCACAGGTTGAAAACCACTGTCCTATGGTAACAATAACACTTCTAGGCTTTGACCTGTAGTTGGAGGGTATTGACATGCTTTTGATTGATCAGAAAAACGGAATGCCTTTTCTGGGATGTGAAACTATATTTTATAGTCACCTTTTGCAGATCCCTTAGACATAATCTGCGGACCCTTGGGTCTGTGGACCACAGGTTGAAAACCACTGGATTAAATAATCACAGTAGTCCCTTCTGGCCTTAAAATCTATTAATACATTCCTTTTTATTGTCAAAGCAATCCCTTAAACTGAGGATTTCAAAGTAAGAGAATCACAGAAATGTAGGGATGGAAGAGACCTTGAGAATCGTCAAGTCCAGCTCCTTGTGCTGAGACAGAACCAAGTAAACCTAGACTATCCCTGACAGGTGTTTATCCAACTTGCTTTTAAAAACCTCCAGTGACAAGGATTCCACAACCTTCCTTGGAAACTTATTCCAGAGCTTAACTACCTTTATAGTTAGAAAGTTTTTCTGAGTATCTAACCTAAATCTTCCTTCATGCAGATTAAGCCCATTACTTCTTATCCTACCTTAAGTGGACATGGAGAACAATTGATCAGAATTCTCTTTATAACAGCCCTTATCGTATTTGAAGACTGTTGGCAGGTTCCCCTCTCAGTCTTCTTTTCTCAAAACTAAACATGTCCAGTTTTTTATAACCTTTCCTTATAGATCAGGTTTTCTAACCCTTTTATCATTTTTGTTGCTTTCCTCTAGACTCTCTCCAATTTGTCCACATCTTTCCTAAAATGTGGAGTCCATAATTGGACAGAGTACTCCAGCTGAGGCCTCTCCAGTGCTAAGTAGAACGGGGCAATTACCTCCTATACAACACTCCTGTTAATGCATCGCAGACTGATACTAGCATTTTTTGCAACTACATCATATTGTTGACTTATTCAATTTGTGATGTACTATAACCCCCAGATCCATTTCAGCATCACTACCACCTAGCCAGTTATTCACCATTTTGTAGTTGTGCTTTTGGTTTTTCCTTCCTAACTGAAGTACTTTGTACTTATCTTTATTGAATTTTATCTTGTTGAATTCAGACCAGTTCTCCAATTTGTTAAGGTCAGTTTGAATTCTAATCCTGTCCACCAAAGTGCTTTCTCTCATCTTGGTATCATCTGCCAATTTTATAAGCATACTCTCCACTCCATTATCCAAGTCATTAATGAAAATATTAGGTAAGGAGTCAGTCATCTAACCCCCACTGAGTTTTGGAATTGCTGAATTCTTCCCTTCTCTTTGAAAAAGGTTCAGTATATGTGTTGTAGGGAGGTGGGAGTGAATTGGGCTCTAGATTTCAGATCCTGTTAGCAGTTGCAGTCCCCTTTACAAGTATTGCTAACCCCAAATGTTTAAACAGCATGTGTCAAGCCCTCCAAAGTCATGTGAGTGGCTTAAAAGATATGAGATTTAAAAAATACTAATATATTCTGTGTTCTGTTCATTCACCTTCTGGGGTTTGAGCCATTAAAGGGTTCACATGTTCCAGCTTTTCTCCTCAAACAGTAGGGCTAGAAATTGACTCATTTAAAAAAATGAAGATTTTCCAATAATCACATGACTCAAGGAACTGGAGGCTTAGAGAGCAAATATCATGAAAGCTGGCAACACCCACCATTCCCCCAGTTGACCTGTGGATTCTCTCTCCTCTCATTCTAGCAGGTGACATGGTGCTGAGCGCAAGTCCCCAGCTGGATGTGCCAAGTGTAATTCCCCAACTGGAAGGGACAGAGATGGCAGGGCCACGCAGAGTTTCCCTGGGAAGAACCAAAGGAAAGGCATCCCGGACTCAGCGCAGGGCTGGGAGGCAGCACGGGAGCCCTGTGGGGAAGAGGCAGGTGGAGTTGGCCCCTCCCCCAGCAGATGTGGGGAAGCCCGAAGCCCAGCCTAGGCCTTTCAAATGTGCTGAGTGTGGAAAAACCTTTTGCCGCAGCTCTGACCTGCTCAGACACAAGCGGATCCACCGGGGGGACCGGCCCCATCACTGCACTGAGTGTGGGAAAAGCTTTGTCCGGAACTCCCACCTCCTGATCCACCAGGTGATCCACCGTGGAGAGCGCCCCTTTACATGCAGTGAGTGCGGAAAGAGCTTCAGTCAGAGCTCCACCCTAACAAGACACCAGCAGATCCACACGGGCGAGAAACCCCACCGCTGCCACCAGTGTGGCAAGAGTTTTGGGCGCAACTCCAACCTGACAAGGCACCAGAGGCTCCATGCAGCCGAGAGGGTCTACCGATGTGCGGGGTGCGGGGAAGCTTTCCGCAGCAGGGGGCTGCTCATTTCTCACCAGCGGTGCAGCAAGAAGGAGAGGCCAGAGGCTTGCAGAAAGCGCACAGCACCAGCTTAGCTGGGGACAAGGGGCAGGGTTTGCTCAACAGGTTGTGATGCTGCTGGGGGTTCCCAGTACATGTGAGATGGGAATGGCTCCGGCACGGCGACGTAACAACAGTAACGCAATGCAGAAATGATGGGACTATGGCACTGTTCTCTGTCTGTCTCACCTTAGCATCGTTCTTCTATACATCCCCAGACATGCCTGCCTATCTATCTAATCTATCTATCTGTCTAATCATATGTACTCCTCTCTCCATCCATTGCTCCCCATACACACCATCCCTCTATCTATCCACCCACTTATTCCACAGCAAGTCACTCCATCTATTTATCCACACATCCTGATAAACACTACATTGTTTGTCTTTCCTTAACCCTACTCTTCTATCTATTCATCCCCCTACATGCTCCTCTATTTTTTTTATCACCATATGCACCTATCTATGTAAGCGTTTCTCCCCATACACACCTCTATTTGTCTGTCCATCCACTCCATAACACCACCCTCTATCTATTCATCCACCTATCCCCATACACACTCCCAACACCTCACTATTTATCACTGGCAGAGCACCTTATCCCTCCAGCACTGGCTGCCCATCTTTCTCCCCAGCATTGCATGTTGGCTGTTTATCATGACTGGAAGGATCCCAGGCTGGGGATCAGCATTTCAGGCTTCTCAGAGCCCAACCAGCTCCTGGGATGAGGCCTCCAGGTCGTCTCCTGCCTAGAATCTCGTTCTGCCACTTGTGTGTATAGACTAAGCAGACTCTGAGCTTGGATGCGATCCTGGCCGGATGAGACTCCAGCCCAGCGTACCAAGGGGATTGCTATGAGATTTTCAAAGCTTTGGATTTTATTGTGAGCTACAGGCTTCTGCAGCTGAGTAGGTTGCAGGATGTTGACTTGAGGCAGACTTAATTTATGATTGCTATTATTTATTAGTGCAGTAGTGCTTGAAAGGCCCCCAGGGAGATTGGGGCCCTGTCATGCGAGGTCCTGCACAGACACAACTATCTAAGGGACATACGGTACCCATCACTGTAGTATCTGAGGGCTCTGCATGGTGACAGAGATCAGGGCCTGGCTACGCTGGGCGCAGACACACAGCAACCAAAATCGGGACCCAGTCACAACCAGGGCTGCAAAGCATCCAGTGAATGAGATCTTGGCTCTGTTGCTCCCAAGACACCCCATGGCCAAGATTAAGGCCTCATTGTTTCTGGTGCTGCACTGACACATGGTGACTGAGATTGGGACCCCCTTGCTGCATAGACGCAAAGTGAGGTACAGTCCCTCCCCAAAAGACCCCACTGATTGAATAAACAAAGAGTGGCCCACAGAGCGGTTTTGCCCATGGTAATGCAGCAGAGCCAAGGACAGAACTCTGGTCTCCTGTATTCTACCCAGTGCCTAGTCCATTAGCCACCTGGCCTTTCACTTGGGTGATATTTATCAGAGGGTTTGTTTGGAAAAAGCTGTTGGAGTGGGTAGAGTCTCAACTGTCAGGGAGGGACAAGGAAAACGATGTTAATACATTGGGAAAATAAATGTAATAGTTGGCAATGCATAGAGATGGCCCTTCTTGGAAATTCCACCGGCCTGATAGTTTGGTCATTGTCCCCAACACTCCCAATCTAGCCGCATAACAACTGGGACAATCTGTAAGAGCAAGGACATTAACAAACCCAATGGCGGATTCTGAGGACGAAGGCTGAGCTCTCCAAAGCTGCATCTTCATCTCCTCTGCAAGAAAACAAGGTTGGTACAAACTCTAGAGCAGGGGTCGGCAACCTTTGGAAAGGAGCATGCCAAGTCTTTTCCCCCACCCCTCTCCCATGTACCATGGGCCCAGCATCCTGGCCAGTGGCATACAGGTGCCCAGGGGCCACTATTTGTATTTGTGTGTCCCCCCGGTGGTGGGGGTGGGAGGGGATCTGCGGGCCTATTTCCTGATCTCCCACGCCCCCCTCTCCTGCTGCAGTGGTGGTGGAAGTGGCGTACTGAGGGGGGCATGTCCCCAGGAGCCGGCCTGGGGGGAGGGTGCTGGCTGCGCCCTCCTCTGAGGAGCTGTCCCCCACTGACATCCTTGGTGGCAGCGCCAACCCGGCCCTGCTGGCAGGGAGCGGGAGTGAAGGGAAAGATGCCCTTGGGCTGCCCAGCAGCAGTTGGGGGAGAGGGGAAGGGAAGCCTACCTGGCCCCTACGCATTTGGGGTCCCTGCTGCTCCCTTGATGTGCCCAGTGTGGGGGCAGAGGAGGGGTTGGGAGCATGGGATACTGAGGGGCCAGGTTGGTACGGCCACAGGGGATGTCAGCGGGGGCCAGCGCCACCTCCAAGGGCCAGGCCGGTTCACCTCCGAGGGCCTGGCCAGCGCCCAGGGGCATGGCTTCCCCTCCTTGGTACACCACTGGCCCTGGCCAAGAGCCCTCCCAGCCACAGACAGTACTGTGCCCACCCTGCCTCTCCCTTACCTGACATGGGCCCAGCATGTGGCTCCTGGCCCCAAGCAGTGCCACATGGTGTCTGCTCCCCCCTCTCAGCCCTGCCCCTCTCCCTGACGTGTGCCACTCAAAATCATCTCACATGCCACGTTTGTCATGAGTGCCATAGGTTGCCAACCTCTTCCCTAGAGGTATTCTTCTCCACATGGACTAGGTTGGAGTGCCTGCTCCATAGGATTCATAAAGTGGTGGGCTCAAAGTTGCCTTGGTTTCCTTACTCAGCTTGTACAGCCGTTACTGAGATCTGTGGTAAACACAAACGTAATAATCTGCAGGCAGCAGTTACCATCTGTCAGCCTAAGAGCACTTTACAAAGAGGAGTATCATTGTCCTTCTACAGAAGAGGAAACTGAGGCACCGAGAGGCGATGTGACTTGCATAAGGTCACAGGCAAGAGCTACAGCTCCCAACTCCTACTTCTCTAATCTACTAGATCCCACTGCCTACCCCAAGCCATGGACAGAATCCAACAGTCCTGAGTGCCAGTCCAGTGCTCTAATAACTAGAAATCACCTCTTCTGAGAGCTGGGAATGGTACCCAGGCTATCTGACTTGCACCCTAGCCCTCTGCTCTCACCCACTAGATTCCACTCCCCTCCATGAGCCACAAAGAGAACTCAGGAGTCCTGACTCCCTTAGACAAGGAAAAGAAAGCAGCAGATCAGTATTAGGGCCATACACATAAAAATAAATAACTTTTAGCTGACACCTGGATATGTATTTCAAGGCCTGGATTCAAATTCCACTGGAGTTGTTGGAGTCATTACTACTCCACATGTTGGAATTTCTGGGTGGTTTTGTTTAATTTTTCTAAAAGTAATCTAGGAATCTTTGTATCCCCCAAGCTACCCTCCAAAACTGTATTAAATGGATTTTCTCAAAAGTTGCAAAGGCAAACATTCAAAAGTTAAGAAATACCAGAATCAAGGTTGTCCACACAACCTTAACTCTGCCCCCAAATGGGGTGGAGGAGTATATGATAATGCAATTAACATGTTATTAATATAATGAATATGAATGTT
This sequence comes from Mesoclemmys tuberculata, assembly GCA_007922155.1. Taxonomy (NCBI): domain Eukaryota; kingdom Metazoa; phylum Chordata; order Testudines; family Chelidae; genus Mesoclemmys; species Mesoclemmys tuberculata. The sequence continues at coordinate 440,006 of ML675703.1, forward strand.
GATTAACAACTAGGGCTGATAAAAAAACAACAACAGCACCCATTTTAAGGAAATATGTCAATGTTTTTGTTTCAAAGTATTTGAAACTGATTTAATTTTGTATTTTGTTCCACAATTTATTACAAATTCTTTCCAATTAGATTTTTTTAAATAAAAAACATTACTGAAATAGTTAATTTTTTGCTTACCAAATACCTGGGTTTTTGAAAAATAAAAATAAAGAGTGTTTTTTATAAAAATGTAGAAATAAAATTTAAACATTTAAAAACTGAATAAAATTTAATTAAAAGGAAAGAACATTTTTTTCACAAAAAAAAAGAACATTTTTGACTGTCAACAATTTTTCCACAAAATATTTATATTTCTAAAGGCAGCTTCTAACAAAAAATGGTTTTGGCTTGAAAAATTGCAACTATTGCTCTTGTTTTTATTTGACATTTATATCATGGTAATTTCTAAAGGTCTGAACCACATTGGGCTCCATTATAATTATTATTAATTGTATTTGCATTAGGTGCTGTATAGACAGATAAGTGACAGTCCATGTCCAAAGAAGCACCTTGGAGAGATTACATTTTAATGCATGTACACAAAGGGGCGGAGTTAACATTAAGGTAAACTGAACTCTGCCATTTCTTAATTTTTGTCTATCTGTCTTTGCAAGCTTCAAAACACTGTATTAATGTCTGTCTATCTAAGGCACTTATATGGTCCCCATCACCACAGTAATTAAGTCAATCTTTAATGTATTTGTCTTCACAACACTTTGCTGAGGTAGGGAGATATTCCCATTTTTACAGATGGGGAGGTGAAGCACAGAGAAACAGGGGGTAAGTCTATACTAGAAACTTTTGCTGATATAGTAACACGTTAGGTATGTGATTAAAAAAAAAAAAATTCTAGAGAGGCAAAACTCGAGTCTAGACACAGTTATACTGGCATAAAAATGTTTTTGTCAGTGTCATTTGTGGAACAGGTACAAGCTCTGACAGCAAAAGCACTTATTTGTCAGAATAAATTGTGTCTAAATAGTATAAGGGTCCAATAGTGTCTAAAAAGTATAGTATAGTAAATAGTATAGTATAGTATAGTAAATAGTATAAGGGTCCAATTGTGTCTAAATAGTATAGTATAGTAAATAGTATAGTATAGTAAATAGTATAAGGGTCCAATTGTATCTAAATAGTATAAGGGTCCAATATGACACAACTTTAGCAGCAAACAATTTCTAGCATGGCCTAGGTGTAAGAGACTTGCATAAGGTCTGGCAAGGAGTCTGTAACACTGTAGAGATTTGAACCTAGGTCTCCCAGGTTCCCAGGCTAGTGGTTAACCATTGGACATGGATCCAGAAACAAAAAAGAGGCAGCTCAAAATCTTGGTTAATGACCAGGAAGAAGAGACTGTCTTTGAGCAGATTAGGGCGCTGCCCATGGAGCTCAGACTAACCGAATGGGAGGCAGCGAGTCTGTGGCTTTGCCTAGGCCACAGTGTAAAGGTGCAGTCTGCGATGAAATGATATGGCTCCAGCTAATTAACTCGAGGTTTGCTTTGCTTTGGCAGGTGCTAATTACGCTCCCTAGACAGCTGTAAGGGCTTAGGCAGAACCACGGGAGCGATGCCGCCTGGAAAGTGCGCGCAGGAGGCATTTGGTTGCTGTGCTGCGGGGGAGCCCGGAGGAGCCGGCGGCCCCTGTGCTAGCGGCGAGCCCGGCCCTGAGGAGCTCCCACTGGGGCCAGGCCGCACCGACCAGGGCAGGGGACACGGAGGCACGGGGGGGAGTGACTGGGCCAAGGTCACGCGGCCGCTCCGTGGCGAGGGGGGCGGGAGCCGGGCGCCCCCTGGCGGGGTGGGCGGGCGCAGCACCCCGCGGGGGGGACCCAGGCTCCCCGGATGTGCGGGCCGGCAGAGGCGGGACCAATCGCTCCGCGGCCTGCGCGGCCGGGCTGGGAGCGCGGCCCGCCAATGGCGTGACGGGGAGGCGGGGCCGCTCCGCTCCGCGGCCCGGCCCGTCCCTCCCTCGCAGCATTGTCTGGTGCGGCCCCGCCGGCGGGGCCGGGGCCATGGAGCAGGTGAGTGCGGCCCGCCAGCCGCGGCTCGGGCACCGGGGCCGGGCCCGGCCCGGGCGGGGCCGTGTGCGG
>ML675703.1:442546-470193 GCA_007922155.1 Mesoclemmys tuberculata
AGGCCGCTGCCGGGCTCGCCTCGGGGCAGGCGCGGCGCACAAAGGGGCCGGGCTGGCGCGGCCCGCGGGTGGGGGCCGGTGGGGGGGACCCCGAGCGCCAGTGGGCGGGACTGGCCCCGGGACGGCGTGCGGGGCACTGCGGTGAGTCCCCCAGACCCGCTCCCTGCGGGCACGCGCGTGAGGGGGCGAGGGACCCCGGCCCGTGTGCGGCTGTGATTACCCCGCGTTCTGCCCAGACCCCGGGGTCTGTGCGCCTGCCCCGCTCGTTTGCTCCCAGGGCTCCAGCACAGGTGTGTGTGATTCCCCGGACCCGCGCGTGTAGGTGGGCGTGCACGCGGCGTGGCCCAGACTCCGGAGTGAGTGTCCGTGCACGCGAGTGTGATCGCCCCGCACCTCGGCACCTCTAACTTCTCCCAGCGTGCTTGCGTGCGGATGTTTCTTCCATGTTGACGAAAGAGTCGGTGTGTGTGTGCGGTGTGATTGTGCCATTCACCCTGGACCGTGTGTGCACTGTTCCGGTGGAGAAGGGTCCCGTGGTGGGTGTGGGCCTTTCCCAGCAGAGGGCCTCTTGGAGTTGGGGCCGATCCCCTTCCATCTCTGAGATGTTGGCTCAGTTGGACATCTTGGCTCTCCTTCCTCCTCCCCCCCCCCAAGCCAATGTGAATCCCACCCTGTCTGACACTCCCTGTCTCTCCTGTCCTAGGTGGAGTCTGTGACATACACTGACTTTCTGGTTGATACTGAAAGCAATGGCCCCTTTCCACTGGAGGACCCCAGCGAGGAGAGGTAATGGCCCAAGTCAAGGCCTGTTTGCCCCTCATAGGACCAAGCAAGTGACATTCTTATTACTCTGCCAGAGTGGCCTTGTGGTTAAGACATAGGCTTGACTCTGGAGACCTGGGTTCTCCGTGCTTGGTTCTGCCCCATGCTTTCTGGGTGACCTCAGGCAAATCATGGACTCCTTTACGCCATCTGTAAAATGGGGAGAATGGTTTTGTCTAGTAGTTACGCAGTGAGCCCTTCTTGGACCCATCATTCGAAGTCTGTGCATGGCTAGCAGTGTTAGTGCAGCCTCTTGGTACAATTATTATATAAATAGTAGTAAATACGAATAATCTGTGGGTCACCTGCGTACCTTTTAGAGGCAAGAGCCAATCTTTTTTCTTTTTGTATTACAGCGTAGTGTAGAGCTCCACTGAGACTGGGTCCCTGTCATGCTGCGCACTGCTCAGACACACTGTGAGAGACAGTCCCAGCCCTGAAGACCTTAGTCTAAGCAGACACACTAGGCACACAGTAAAGTATGGGTGCCATGCAAGCAAAACGCTAGGGCCAAGTGGACTCTGTGTTAACTGCTCTCAGTGGGAGCGGTTGGATGCTTGGTGCTCTAGGAAATTTAACCACTGACTTATGTGCCTGGAAAATCCACCTCTGATTGTGGGTGCTCGACATCTGGCCCCTAATATGGGCATCTTTATAAAACCTGCTTGTGCTCCCCACTGTTAGTAGGGTGAGGTTATCTTCTAATTGAAAATATAATTGCAGTATGAATCATAAAGAAAAATAAAAATCACTGCTGGCAAAATGTGTAGATGACATAAGGATTGGTGGGAATGGTAGATAATGGTGGGGACACAGAGTGACCTGTGTTGCTTGGTAAAATGGGCTCATCTGAACAATGTGTGTTGGAGCCTAGCCAAATGCATGGCCACACAGCTGGGAATGAAGAATATAGGTCACACATTGGAGATGGGAAACTGTATCCTAGAAAGCAGTGATTCTAGAAAGGACTGGTGAAAACATCCTAAATAGGATCCCAGTGCAATGCTGTTGCTGAATGGGCGAACTTGATCTTTGGAATATCAAGTACCTCTGAATATGGCATTGGTGAGACCACTGTTGGATACTGTGTCCACACTTCACAAGAGATGTTGAGAAATTGTTAAGGTTCAGAAAAAAGAGACAAGAACGGTTCAAGGTCTGGAAAATCTATGAAGAGACTAAAGTTGCTCAGTGTATTCAGTTTATCCCACAAAGACTGAGAGGTGATGTGATCCCAGTCTGTAAGCACCAACATGGGGAGGGGATTTCTGAGGCAGAGGGCCCTTTAACCTCCAGGCAAAGGCAGAGCTCAACTCCCTTCAACTCACTGGGAGTTGAAGGGAGACTAATTGAGGCAGGGAATAAGGAGCCAGTGTTTACCAGGGAGGGGAGTTAACCATTGGAAGAGCTCTCGTACAGTGGATTCTCCATCCCTGGGAGTCTATCAGTGGAGATTGGACATCTCTTTATCAAAGCCCAGCTCGCACTCAGCCAGGTGTTGTTGGGTCAGAGGCAGGAATCGCTGGGTGAGATTCTCCGGCCTGAGTTAGCCAGGAGGCTGGATTGGATAGGCACAGCAGGCTGTGCTGGCTTTAAAATATATTAATCATTAAACTGTGTGGTTCCTTGCACCTTCCTCTGTAGGTGCTGGGCATTGTGAGAGAGAAGAGACTGGGCTAGACGGACCATGGTGCTGAGCCAATCCAATAATCCCTATGTGTTTGTTTTTTTTTACTTAATGCCCCAGCAGCTGGGGTCACACATTTATGGGAGAATCTCAGCTTTTATGTTTTGGGGGGAAAATAGGATATATCCAGCCCTTGTGGTTAGGGGTAAAAAAGTAAATCCTAAAGTTTAAAAAAAAAGACTTAAAAAAATTTAGCTTTTTAAAAATAACCTCACTTTTAAACTGCTCTAATGTTTTGTGGGTCTGACTCGTTGTTTTTGTACTTTTTGCGTTAGCAAAATTATGGGCCAAGTTATCTGCAGCCAGCAGTTTGTTTTTCCGTCCCAACCTCTGCAATTTGTTTCTTGTTGTTCCAGCGCCACAGGCTGCGTGGGAACCATGCCCTGTGCGGCTGGTGCAAAGGGGCTGGTTAGCACAGCCTTGCCCAGGTTGTGGGTTTAAAGAGTCATAGTCTCTTCAGTCATCTTTAACTTTAGGGCCAGGCCAAAGCAGCTTCCCAGCTCAGGGATCAAATGCTCATCGTAAGGCACTTGCTATTCAGTGATCTGTGGGACAATCTGCCCCCCCATCCCATGTAGACAGAGAGCTTCTATTTGCCTGGATGGAGCCTGCTCAGAAGCAGAGTTAAACAGATGCAAATCTTGGTGGTTTATGGAAGCAACTTGTTCCCCTGTTTACATGAGGGATTTGCAACAGGGCTGGGATTGGGGCTTAATCCCCAGTGTAACTAAAGCCTGAGTCATAGAGGAAAGGCTCTAATCTAGATGTGTGGGCCCTGATCATGTGATCTGAGCCGTATACTTGTGCGGACCCTTGCTTCAAAGTGACTGGGGCCCAGCACAGGGTAGAGCATCCATTTGTATCCATCCACGTGCAGCACCGAGAATCACTGTCATCTAGTGGCTAGTGCCCGGGCCTGGGGCATAGGACACCTTGGTTCATTCCCAGCTCTAAAACTGCCTTGCTGAGTGACCTTAGGCAAATCACTTCCCTATTCTGTGCCTAGTTTCTCGTCCTGCCCTTTGTCTATTTTGACTGTGAGCTCTTCCAGGCAGAGGCTGTGTGCTACTATAACACAAATCACAATAACAATAAAGGATCAGGCTGCATTGCAGGGGTGTGTAATGGCCTCTGCCTCCACAGCACCCCTTTGAGGCATGGGGTGGCCTTGCAGCCAGTTTCCCTTTCCTCGGTAATTTCCCAGAGGGTTTCTCATAGCCAGCAATGCCCATATTGGGCTGGTTTGTTGTCATAAACTGGTACAAAAGGAAGCCCTGGAAGTCCGGGTCTGAAGTTGACATATTTTAAAGTTTATATATCCATCCTTCCCGACTCTTCATCCAGCCACGTCCAGGCCTTCTGCCTTGAGTCTCCCATACTGACCTGGAGTCTTTTCTCCTCTGGTGCTTACGGTCTCCCACGAGCCTTCTCACTGCTTACAGCCCCTCCAATAATCCCCACTCCCATGACTTCCTGCTTCGACTCCCAGGCTTCTTCCTTATCTACTCCAGAGGCCTTCTTCAACTCTTCCTCCCCCCCGACCCCCAGGGGAGTTGGGTGGGGCCAAGACCCATCGCTCTTTAAAGAGGCAGCTGCCCTGTGATGGTGGTTGCATGGCCTGAGCTGGCACGGATTTATGGCTTACAATAAAAACGTCACAACTTTGTTAGCCTGCAGCTCCCTCCTGGATGCCAGGTCTCCTGTGGGGACCAGGGTTGATCCAGGGTCCAGTTTCTCACCCATGCTAATGGTTGTCTCCTGTTGCCTTTTCCCATGAACAAGCTTCCCGATGGGGCACTCGGCCGAGTTCTCATGGATGGAGCGAGGGGAGGAGCTGTGTGACGCTGACTCAGACGAACGGGAGGAGCTGAGAGTTGTTCTGACAGGTGAGGAGTTCTAGAAGGGAGCCTGCAGTGAGAGCAGGACTGTAGGGAATTGCCAGACCAGATCATCACCCTGTTTCTGACAGTAGCCTGCACCAGACACTACAGGGGGAGGATAATCTGCCCCCATGTTATGTGCCATCTTGGTCTCTAATAGATAGAGATCGGCTCAAGTCCTGAAGCAGGAGGGTCTCCCCCTTTCCATGTTCTGGTAGCATTAAGTAGCTCTGGATGTTCCTGTTAGCCACACAGACAGCCAGTCCTCCTCTGAGTCCTGCTAAGCTTTCAGCCTCCATTACATCCGGCAGCAATGAGTTCTACGGGCTAATTCTACACCATGGGGAAAAAGGTTTAGAATTTGCTGCCTTTCACTTTCATTGCATGACCCCTTATTATTATTTACTGTTTGTACTGCAGTAGCTGCCCAGTCCTGCAGTGAGCTGACAAGCATTGGGAACCCTGGAGCTGCACCTACCTACCGGGCAAGCTTGAAAGAGCTGCTGAGCTGGAGCGTTCATGTCAGTTTTCGTAACAAAAAATTGCAAATTGCAAAATTTAATTTGGCAGAAACTATTTTTGGTCAGAAAAAAAATTCTGACACAATTCCCGGCCAGCTCTAGACGCCTCTTCCTCCAACCTCCACTCTAGTTCCGCCAGGTGTTACTGGGCCAGAGGCAGGAATTACTGGGGGAGATGCTCTGGCCCGGGTTAGGCAGCAGGCTGGGCTGGATGGGCACAATGGGCCGGTCTCGCCTTGACATCTGTGACTCCCAGGGCAGGGCCCTCCTTCCCTTAGCATGACTAATGTGTGTCTGGTTCCCCCCTCTCTTTTCCTTCTGCCAGATGATGGGGCCCTGAGTGAGGATGAGGAGGCTGGCGATGTGCAGGAGCAGCAGGAGGATGATGATGGGGAGCCAGAAGGGCCGTTCTCAGCCCGCTCCGAAGGGGATGATTCCTGCGGGAGCTCTGAGAGGCCGCAGGGTAGATGGGGTGGCACAGGCGCAGGCGAGCTGGCCTGCGGTGAGGAGGATAAGCCGTTCCGCTGCTCCGAGTGTGGCAAGGGGTTTGCTCAAAGCTCCAACCTGATCAAACACCAGCGGGTCCACACCGGGGAGCGTCCCTACCGCTGCCACCAGTGTGGCAAAGCTTTCACCTGGAGCTCATCACTGCTGGAGCACCAGAAATCCCACGCTGGTGAAAAGCCCCACAGCTGTCCCGAGTGCGGGAAGAAGTTCAGTCGCGGTTCCACCCTGCTGGAGCACCAGCGCATCCACACCGGTGAGAAGCCTTTCCGCTGCCACCAGTGCGGTGCCCGCTTCAGCCAGAGCTCCACGCTGGTGCACCACCAGCGCACTCACACGGGGGAGCGGCCCTACCGCTGCGACGACTGTGGGCGCAGCTTCGGCCGCAAGTCCACACTGGTGACCCACCGCCGAACCCACACCGGCGAGAAGCCTTACCACTGCCTAGAGTGTGGACGCAGCTTTGTGGTCAGCTCAGACCTGGCCAAGCACCAACGCACCCACACTGGTGGCCAAGGCCCTTACCGCTGCGGGGAGTGCGGGGAGGGCTTTGGCTGGAGCGCCGCCCTGGCTGCTCACCGGGCCAGCCAGCACGGTGCCGAGAAGCCCTACCGCTGCTCCGAGTGCGGGGAGGCGTTCCACCAGAATGCCACACTGCTGGTGCACCAGCGCACCCATGCTGGCGACGAGGCCTTCACCTGCTCTGACTGTGGGGAGTGCTTCCTGGAGAGCGCCAAGCTGGCCCGGCACCGGCGCAGCCGGCACAGTGCCGATGGGGAGGAAAAGCCTTTCAAGTGCTCTGAGTGCGGCAAGGGCTATGCCCAGAGCGCTGGCCTGCGACACCACCAGCGGGAGCAGCCCTTCCGCTGCCCACAGTGTGGCATGAGCTTCATGTGGAGCTGCCGGTTGGCCGAGCACCGGCGCAGCTGCCGGATGGCTGAGAAACCCTACAAGTGCCCCGAGTGCGGCAAGAGTTTTGGCCAGAGCTCCAAACTGCTGCGGCACCAGGTGACTCACACCGGTGAAAAACCCTACAAGTGTCCTGAGTGTGGCAAGATCTTCAGCCAGAGCTCAAATCTGGCGGAGCACCGGCGTACGCACGCCGGCCAGAAGCTGCATCGCTGCGGCATCTGTGGCAAAAGCTTCGCCCTAGGCTCCTACCTGGCCAAGCACCAGATCACCCACACCGGCGAGCGGCCCTACCGCTGCACTGAGTGCGGCAAAGGCTTCCGGCAGAGCTCCAACTTGATTCAGCACCAGCGCACCCACACCGGGGAACGCCCCTATACCTGCCCACAGTGCGGCAAAAGCTTCTGCCAGAACTCCCACCTCATCAAGCACCGGCGCACCCACACCGGCGAGCGCCCCTACCGCTGCCCCCAGTGCGGCAAGAGCTTCCGCCAGAGCGCCAACTTGCTGGAGCACCAGAACACCCACACCGGCGAGCGCCCCTACCAGTGCGGCCAGTGCGGCAAGAGTTTCTGCTGGAGCTCAGCTTTCAGCAAGCATCAGAGGACACATCTCAGTTAAGGCGGCTGTGCTGAGACCTACCTGAGCCAGGGGGCCCTGTATTGAGACTCCCAGGGCCCACCTGAGCTGGGGACCACCACCCCCACCATATGGGGATCACCAAACTCCATCTCCAGACACGGCCCTTATAGGGGGGCCCCCAAGAGCCAGGTCAACACTGGAACCCCTCTCTGCCCCCCGAGCTAGGGGACCCTGTATGGAGACCACCAGGACGCCTCACAGACATGCTGGAGATCCCATCCTGTCTTGCATCAGGATCCAGCCATGGCACATGGAGGCAAACAGAGATCTGGGTCCCATCACATCAGGCGCTGCACAGACACGCAGTGACCGAGATCAGGCCCCGTTGTGCTGGGCCCTGCACAGACATGCAGTGACCGAGATCAGGGTCCTGTTATGTCTGGTGCTACACAGACACAGTAAATGACAGTCCCTGGTTTACATCACTTACATGTACTGCTGTTCATTGCCTCTCCATCCAATGCAGGAGTGGTCCCAACAGTGTGTTGGTCTTGTCTTGTTCTGCATATCCCAAATGGATGAGATTTCAGTGTCTCTTGGGTGACCATTGTACAACCCTCATCTTCAGCACATCTGATGACACTGAAACCAAATGTCTCCTTTTGCTGACTCCTCTGGAGTTTTGTTATTAAAAAGGAGAGTGAAATGAGAGACTCTACTTTGGGGTCTAATCTCACTAAGATGACAAAAGACTGCTAAGTAATTTTCTTAACCACAGGGTGAAAGGCGAGGTGCTGTTATGGATCAGAAAGGGGCTAAAAGACAGGAAAGTAATTGTGGGAAGAAAGGAACAGTTTCCATGAGTTTCAAATCCATGATTGCTGGCTTCCTGAGCCAAAGCCCTAACCATCAGGCAGCCGAAGACTGAGAGCCTCTTTCTGTATTTAGAGAGTCATAGAAGGAAACTAGAGACCTTTAAGCTCAGAGGATTTTTTTGGAAACCCATCAAATTCCTGATCTTTGTGCCTAGTTGCCTTTTCCAGCTGTTCCTTCACCTTTTTTTGCCACCTGCATGTCCATCTTTGTCCTTTTGCAAAATTGGGTTCCAGCGCTCCGCCAATTCCTCAGGACTCTTCCATGCAATGTGTAATTGAACTATGGAACTCCCTGCCACAGGATGCTGTTGAAGTTGAGAACTTAGCCAGATTCAAAGAAGGACTCGCTGTTTATGTGGATGAAAAGATCCACATAATGATAAACGATAAAGAAATAGATTTGGAAGGGATATTAAACCTCACGTTTCAGCGAGTAAGATGCTCTTTCGCTATTAAGAGTTAGGATGAGACATTCAGAGGGGTAGATTATCCCACATATGGGGTTTCTCTGCAGCATCTGGTGCCAGCCAGTTTGAGACAAGACACTGGGCTAGATGAACCCCAGGTATTATGCAGCCTGGCAGGTCCAGTTTTAAAAGCGCTCCCGTCACTCCTGTGCAGTTATAATGAGAGCATTGAGGCTAGACAAAATAATGTAGAGTGGACACAGGCAGGGAATGGTATTCGTTCCCTCTGCTCTCAGACAGACATGCAAAAACCCTCACTATAAACATGAACCGCTTTCCAGGAAAAGCTTTTATTTTTTAATATAATAGCCTAGGCAGCATCTTTGTGATTAGTCCAGGAGCCTGGCAGCCAGGACTCCTGGGTTCTCTCCGCAGCCCTTCCACTGACTTCCCCTATCCCTGTCCATCTGAGCTAGTGAGGATTCATCCACGACAGAGGTAATCAATAATTGTTTGTCAAGGTTCAAATTTCTTGGTCAAGATATAGTCAAGGGCCAGACTCCAGAAAAAAAATAATACAAAAACTAATGATAGTAAGTAAAAAGATTGTGCGAGCCATTCAAAAGTCTCTGGCAGTCCAGATTTGGCCCATGGTCTGCCTATTGACTATCCCTGATCCATAAGTATTTGTAAAGAGCTTTTGAGATCCTCAGCTAGAAATCCCTACATCAATGCAGCGTGTGTTGGCGAAAGACTCTTTTATGTATGTCTTTTGCAAGTGATTTTACCAAAGCCATTAGGGAGGACCCCGGGAATTACAGACCAGTGAGCCCTACCTCTCTGTATCTGATAAATCTGGTTGAAACAATAAACAAAAATAGATTTACCACACATCTAGAAGATAGTGATATATGCTAGGGCCTAACCAGCACGGCCTTCATGAAGGGAAACTGTGCCTCACTAACCTATTAGAATTCTTCAAGTGTGTCAATAAAATAGTGGATAAAGGAGAAGTGGACATTGTTTATTTGCACTTTCAACAAGGCTTTGGCCTAGGTACTTCATGAGAGGCTCTGAAGGAGCCTTGGGATGAGTGGCAAAATACTGTTCTGGAGCAGCAACAAAAAGGAAAAAGTGGTCAATTTTTAGTGCTGCGAAAAGCTCAGTGGCAGATGTCACAAGATTCTGGAGTTTATTGGCCCAAACTGGGGTCAGTGTTGGGGCTTGGGGAAAGAAGGGGGGTTCAGAGCTGGAATTTAGTGGATAGAAAGGGGTCAGTGTTCCAAGTATTCTTAATGGTGCAAAGGCCTTTTCACTGAGGAAGGTTTGACAGCATGTCCTGGGGATGCTTACATTCTGGATTCACTCAGTCCCTTCTGACTGTTCATTTGTCAGCCCAGCATGTTTTGCCCCAGTTCTCATGTCCTGTGTGTGGTGATCTACATTGCCTCAAAAGAGCCCAGCTTTTGCGAAGGTTGAGAGAGATTGAAATTTGGTCTCATGTTGCTGGGGCATGAATTGCTTTGAAGGTTAGAGCCAAAACTAAACTTTTCGAGGCCAGAGAGTCTCCCCCAGCGCTTCTTGCCTCCGGCCCAATAATTCCTGGGTGAGCTACAGTGGAGCTTTGGGAAAGAGATGCCCCATCTCCACTGACAGACTCCCAGTGATGTTTAGGTTTTCAAATAAATGTGTGTCCCCCCCCCCCCTCCGGCTCAGTGCAGTGCACTATCCCCTCTAGTGTCTGATGAACTGACTCCAGCCTTGGCTAACAGATATTTTAGCTTTGGATGGAGGGGCTTGTGCTGTAAGACATAGTGGTTACAAGCAAACAGCAACACTGGTAATTTAAAAGAAAAAAGATTTAGTGAGGAAAGTTTTATGCAGTATCCAAATCCACCAGGAAGAGATGATGAGAATTCTCATGACCCCAGGTTTCCTATGCCCCAGACTAGGGTAGCTGCTGCCAACTTGTAAATTTTGCACTTGCAAATTTTAGCTCATGTCACCCCTCACTTGACTCCCCTAGTCTGAGGACCCTGTCCCAAGGAGCAAGGAGGCTTACTGTTAAATATAGTGGGTGCTCTTTGAAGGCCCCTGCCAGAAACCCCCATTCACCACAGTTCCACTCTGGACTTGGTTAACAAACTCTCACAAGTAAACCCATGAATGAACTCAGTTACTATTCAGCTAGAGGTGTCCTTTTTACCTTCCCCAAGCACAGGCAAGTCATTGCAGATCCCAGCCTGACTCGTCTCAAAAGCTGCTAGGTCCTGTGTCCTCCAAACTTGGAAGGAGGCATTGAGATGAAGTAGCTGGACACATACAGTCTCTGATGGGTTAGTCTCTGAGGTCTTGAAAGTTCATTCCTGGCACCTTCATTGAGACTGCAGAAGAACTCACTCAGTTCTGCCTTCTGCCAGACCTCGCCCCATGGCGGCTTCTAGCCACCCGCAAGTTTTACTTCCCACAATGCTTATAGACACAGCGTTAACTCAGCAGATTACCTCCACAAGGACAAAGGGTCTGTAGCAGGTGCTTCCCGTATGCAGCTAGCTCTTGTGTGAACAACGGGTTTCCAATCCCCATGCTCTTGCTGCCTAGGGAGAATGGTTGGGGGTCTGGCAGTAAGCAGCATGCCCTGGGTGTGGCATCTCTTGGCTTCCCTAGGGAGTACCCAGCTTTCTTCCTGCCTCTGTTCAGGGGCAGCTGAAACCCTTTTCTCTCTATGGCTGGTTCACATCCAGGGCTGATTTCATAGCTAGGGCCATATGAAGTAGAGCAAGAGTCCCCCCAACCCTGAGCATCACAGTGGTGTTGCTAACATCCCTGTGGGTGGGATTTCCAAGGGTTTTGGCTACACTCAGGAAAATCAAAATTAACTAAGGTGGAGAATTTAAACTGGCTTAGTTGAATCAGATTAAATCCCCATGTGAATTAAAATAAACCTAATTAAGGGCACTATTATTCTGAGTGAGGTATATCCACACCAGGGTTTAATCTGGTTTAACTAATCCAGTATAACTATACTGGATTAATAATGCCTGTGCATTTTCCTGCCTAGCCAAGTCATAAGTGCAGTTAGGTACATAGGTCACATCCACTTTCACTGGGAATTGTGTTCCTAAGTCACCAGGAGACACTGGAAAAGTCTTGTCCTTTTCCTACTTTGACATAGCCTGGGGAATTTCAAACATACGTGCCATGCCCAGCCATCCAATGAGCGTGCACTATCAAAGACCCCCATGCTGATTTTGCTCTGCCACCTCATACAATCCCTCATCCATGACATCATATCCACACCGTCCTGGGTCCCCCCTGATTTAGCATCATAGGTGTTGGCGCGATCTTTCCTATTAATGTCTTTTCTACCCACTTCTGTACCTCTCCTTTCTCTATTGCTGTATTCTCTCTTGATTTTCTTCCTGGTCCATATTAGAATCAGGTGTGGAGATTATATGAGCATCTCCCAGCCATCTTCTCCTATTTCCTAGTTTAAAGCTCTTTTAATCATTTGTGCCAACCTTCATCCTAGAAGTCTATTTCCCTCCCTACTCAGGTGGAGTCCATCCCAGGAGCATGGTCCTCTGTCCGTGAATGATCCCAGTGGTTGAATATTTCAAAGCCCTCCTTATGGCACCACTGCCTGAGCCGTGTATTGATCATCATCTTGTCTTGCCTGCATTCTTCTCTTCTAGGAAGATGTTGAATCCTACTGAAGATCACCTGATCCTCCATTTCTTTAGGTATCTTCCCCAGCCTGGCATAGTCTCCCTTGATGTGTTCCAGTGGGAATCTAGCAAGGTCATTTGTTCCCACACGAAGGACAATCAGTGGATTCTTTCCTGCTCTCACTAGGACCCTCTTCAGCCTCGGGTCTACATCTTGTGTCTTAGCTTCCGGCAGACAGCACACTCCTCTGTTCTGTGGAGCAACTCTGGTGACAGGCCTGTCCTTCTTAGTAGGAACTCTCCAGTCTCACACACCTGCCTTTTCCAGATCTTCTTTTCCATCAGCTCTATCAAGAAGCTCTTTATACAAACAAAACTCTTTTTGGGTACCTGCTCCAGGATAATGTACATCCTGCAGCTTCCACATCCGATCCTCTACACTGGCTCTTCCATTCCTTGGGTCATGACCATGACTGCTGTTATGTTGAATTCCTTTTAATTGCTTGTATTCAGAAAGAGAAATCACAAGATCACAGAGAGATGCAACACGGAGCGTCTTTACTGAACTAACACTAAAACCAGACAGGACTGGCTGAGCTATTCACTAGTAGTCTAACTCTATTGCTATGGCAACAAGCTAAGCTCTGTTGCTATGGCAGCCTAGGCAATTAGGGAAGACACAAAATACCCAACATATTCCTCCCCCTTTAATGAAAACACCAGTTGAACAGAACAATCACTAAACTTGGAATGAGGGTAGAATGCCTCATTTCCTGGCTAAACCCCAGGGATTATTCTGTCCCGCAACTTGGGTTTGCCCTAGCTAAAGATCCAGCCATTGAGGAGGCCTTTTCTTTCCAGGTGGATTATGGCGGACTTCTGGCATTCTTGCACTGGAAGGTGTTATTGGTGTGGATCTAATGATGGGCTCAGGATTCGTAGCTTGAACAGGTGAGGATGTTGTATTTACTCAAACGGGAGGGGGCTGCATTTGCTGCAGAGGTGGATGGAGAAGGGGAGTCAGGAACGGGTGCCTCTTGACTCGATGATATCTCTCCTGTAATTGTGAGTCAGGCAGCTCAAGTGGAGATGTGTCCTTGGGACATGTATGACCTGGCAACAACTGATCTACATGCCACCACCAGGTGAGAGCATCTGCATTCTGGACAGTGTAGGAAACAGGTCCAGTTTGGGCGATGACTGTAGCAGGGACCCACTTAGCTCCAGAAGTGTAGTTCTGAGCTAGGACAGGCTGTCCAGGACTAAAAGTTCAGTCTTTTGATCTGTGTGCATATCTGATTACTTGGTTTTGCTGTTGATGTTGCACAACTTGTCGTGCTTTGGCAGGTTTCAGCAGATCAAAGCAAGTGCGTAGCTGTCGTCCCATCATTAGAAAGGTCAGGGACGCTTTGGTTGTAGCATGAGGTGTGTTTCTGAAGGATAGTAAGAACGTGTCCAGAGGCTTTTGAATGGACGAATGTCCCCTTGCAGATCTTAAAGCTTGTTTCATGGTCTGCACAAATCTTTCAGCTAATCCATTGGTGGATGGATGATATGGTGCTGAAGTGATGTGATGTATCCCATTTGCTTTCATAAAATTTTCAAACTCCTGCGAGATGAACTGAGGTCCGTTGTCGCTCACAAGTTTTTCTGGCAGACTGAAACAACTAAAGATTTCATGCAGTTTCTGCATAGTACTTTCAGCAGTAGTGGACGGCTTTACAGAGACTTCTGGCCACTTAGAGTGGGTGTCTACAACCAGGAACATGCTTCCTTCAAATGAGCCAGGAAAATTAACGTGAATGCACTGCCATGGATTTTCAGGCCAATCCTAAGGGTGTAAGGATGCCAACTGAGGCGTGTTCCTCACACTCTGACATGAAGTACAAGCTTGTGCCTTCTCTTCAATGGCACTGTCCAGGCCAGGCCACCAAAAGTGGCTTTGTGCAGTTTCTTTCATGTGCAGTATTCCACAGTGACCTGAATTTAGCTATTCTAACATCTGTGATCTCAGTGGTGGTGAAATAATGATGCTCATCCCCCACAACAAGCAACCAGAATGGATTTATAACTCCATCCTCCTGTACATGTAGGGAAGAAGGTTGGGTGAGACCTTAGAGTCCCATAGAGATGTTCCATGCATCACTAGGTCTATAACTTGGGACAGTACTGGGTCAATGTAAGTTGCCTTCTTTACTTGAGTAGCAGTGGTGGGTATGTTCTTTACCTGTTCGAAGTAGATGATTTCTTTCTGGCCAATATCTTGATGTTTAACTGGTAAAGACAGCCTTGAGAGACCATCTACATTACAGTGCAGAATGGATTTCCAATATTTGATCTCATAGGTGTGTGTGGAAAGCAGCAATGCCCATCGTTGCATACAACTATCAGCCAATGGTGGAATGCCTGTGTGTGGTCCAAAAATTGATGTTAGAGGTCAATGGTTGGTGAGAAGTGTGAACTTCAGTCCAAACAGGTACTGGTGAAATTTCTGTATTCTGAAAATGATTCCCAGCGCTTCACGTTTGATTTGGGCATAGTTAGTTTCTGCTTTGCTTAAGATGTGTGAGGCAAAACCAATGGGTCTGTCCTCTCCTGAAGGCATAATGTGTGACACGACCACTCTCACTCTATAAGGGGAGGCATCACAGGACAACTGTAGTGATAAGGACAGATCAAAATGCGTCAGAACCTCTGAATTTAGCAATGCATGTTTAGTCTTGTTAAATGCAGCATCAAAGGCTTCAGTCCACTTCCAGACCTTTTTCTGGCCAAGGAGTTCATATAGTAGTTTAGTAGTGTTGCTAACTGGAATAAAATTTCCATAATAGCTTTATAGCCCTAAAAAAGTGCAAAATTGGCTTACGTTTTGAAGAGGTGGAGCCTTGACTTTTGCAGGAGCCTTACAAAGGCCAGTACATCTATCATATGTCCCAAATATTCAACAGAGGGCTGGAAGAATTCACATTTGTCTTTGTGGACTTGTAGACCATACTCTTCCAGTCTTTGTAGGGCAGCCCCAAAGTTCTTAAGATGACCCCCCTCATTCTTGCCAGTGACCAGGATGTTATCAAGATAGCACTAGACTCCTGGCAAGCCATTCAAGATATGATCCATAGCCCTTTGGAATACAGCTGGAGCAGATGCTATTCCTAGGCGCAAGCGACAGTCTCGGTACAGTCCTTTATGTGTCATGATAGTCAATAGCTCTTGGGACTTCTCATCGACGTGCATCTGTAAATATGCCTGACTCAGATCTATCTTGCTAAGCCTTTGGCCACCAGCCAAACCAGCAAAGAGGTCATCGATGCAGGAAAGAGGGTATTGCCCTGCACATCATACTGGGCTAACAATGACCTTAAAATCCCCACAAATCCAAGTGGAGTCATCTTTCTTCAATACTGGAACGATTGAGGTTGCCCATTGGCTGTGAGTAACTGGTACTAGGCCTGCATTTTTGACCAGGTGCTCCAGGTCTGCTTCAACCTTTGGCCTGATGGCACAGTTCTGGCTTTCAGACATTTTGGTTATCTGTCAGGCTTAGTGTTCAAGTTCACAGTGATTCCCTTCAAACTTCGCAGGTACTCTCCGAAAACAGCAGCATGTTTCTTTAATACACCTGTCAGACCTGTTTCTTTAGCCATTCTGTGCACTTCTGCCCAGTTCAGCTGGATCTTCCTAAGCCATGACCTTCCCATTAAGTCTGGGTAATTGCTTTCCACTACAAACAGTAGCAATTTAGCAATCTGTCCATTGAGCTCCACCTCAGTAGTGCCTGACATAGGTACAGCTTCAGAACAAATTTTGTCGGCTTAAATGGGAGATGCTTTAGCTTCTCCTTATACACCGCGTCTGAGACAAGCGAAACTGCTGTGCCAGTGTCCAGTTCCATGTGTACAATTTTACCTTCCAACAGCAGGTTACCCAGTGTTCATGTGAGCTAACTGCCATGGACGACATGGTATAGCACTTCTTCTTTTGACTGGGTGTCACTTTTATCATCCTGAGTCTGCTCTACCATATGCAGATTTTCCTTTTTGGTCCGCCAGACAACAGGCTTTTATTTCTCCTGTTTGACTGTTCAGTTTGACTCTTCTGTCTTTTGTTTGCAGGCATGCTCAATGTGTCCCTTTTTGCCACACTGTCAGCACACTAGGTCTTTACACTAGCATTCTGATGCATGGTGACCCGGCTTTCCATAGCGGTAACATTCCCAGCTCCCCACTGTTTTGTGAGTAGGTTCTTGTGACACCTTATGCACTCTGGTCGATGCACTGAGCTGTTGGGCTTCCTTTGCAGCCAGCTGCATAGAGATTGCAATTTCAATGGCCTTCTGCCAGGTGAGCTGGGCCTCTGTCAGTAGGTGTTTCTGTATTCCTTCATTGTGCAGACCACACACTAACCTATCATGTAGGGTGTCATTTAACATATCATTAAATTCACAGTGCTCAGCAAGCTTCTTCGGAGCTGCTACAAATTGCACAATTGTTTCACGCTCTTCTTGATTCCTTTTGTGGAACCTAAATCGCTCTGCAATTATGAATGGTTTTGGAGAGAAATGTGCCTCCAGGATTTTCACAATGTCACTAAGATTTTGTCTCTGGCTTATCAGGGTGCACCAAGCTGTGCAATAAAGTATAAGTTTTAGCTCCTACAACACTTAAGAAAATGGACACCTTCTTTGTATTTGCAATAACAAAAAGCTGAAAACACTCGGTATATGAGTTCCAATCCTCTAGAGTCTCATCTAAAGGTTCCATGGGCCCCGTAAATGTAACCATTGCTGCCCCTCTTCCCCCTCCGCCCTCCCCTCTCTCCGCCCCTTCTCTTGTCTTTTAGTGTCTTTTTTATTCATGTTTTGGGGTCATTCACACACAGTTGCTGGTGATTTCCATTCACTAGCATTGCTTTGTTTCTGTCTGCTTCACTTTGGTCAGAACAAAGCAGTCTGTTTTAGTTTCAATTTGAACTGTCAGTGTAAACAGCCCAGCCCCTAAAACAGCAACAAGTTTTTTTTTCTTTTACATTGACTTTTACTTTTTTGCAGGTGCAGCACAGGTCAATCCCATCCTCAGTCACCACTTTTGTTATGTTGAATTCCTTTTAATTGCTTGTATTCAGAGAGAGAAATCAGCGCAGGATCACAGAGAGATGCAACACAGGGGGAGCGTCTTTATTGAACTAAAACTAAAAGCAGCCAGGACTGGCTGATCTATCCCCTAATAATCTAACTCTATTGCTATGGTAACAAGCTAAGATCTGTTGCTATGGCAAACTAGGCAACTAGGCAAGACACAAAATACACAACAACTGCCTCTGTAGCTGTTGGAGCCTTCCCGCCTATGCTCTTGTCAAGGAAAGAGTAAAAACCAAACACTCAAACAAAACCAGAACAACGCATAGTCCCTCTCCCAAACTCCATTTAGAAACTCCCTCTCAAACGCCCGTTTTTAGCTCTGTTTGCTGTCTCCTGTGCTGCTGCTCCCTATTAGTGCCTGAGTGCATGACCTTGGACTTTATACTGTTAAATTTCATCCCATTTCTATTACTCCAGTCATCAGGGTCACCCAGTTCTTCCTGTATGATATTCCAACCCTCCTCTGGATTTACGATTCGTCCCAATTTTTTGTCATCTGCAAATTTAGTTAGCCCACTTTTGCTTTATCTGCCAAGGTAATTCATAAAATATTGAATCAGCTTGGCTCCAAGATCTAGCCTTGAGGAACTCACTAGTAACCACCTGCCTCCAGCCTGACAGTTCTCTCAGTACAACCTATTGTCCCTTCCTCTTTACCCACCTTACAATTCCTGTACTAATCCCCAGCTCCCGCTGTGGCATGGTATCAAATGCTTTACTGAAGTCCAGATAGATTCGATCTACCCCATTTCCCTTGTTTAAAAAAATCAGTTTTTAGCAAAAAAGATATCTGATTAGTCTGACATGGTCTACCTGTAGTAAACTCATATTGCATATTTTCCAATTACCTCCATGTCTTTAATTATTCTTTCCTCTCCCTTCCACTATGTGAGGGTTACAGTCAGCAGCTCCCTTCCCCACTGCATGAGTCCTCTGTTGCCTCATTAGCTGAGGGAGGCTGTTGAACCCGTTCTTGCTTTGGTGGCAGCGAGGGGGGAAGTGTTTCATCCCAGTGCAGATTCTCCAGCTGGTGCCGTGTGAGACTGGAGCATCTGTTGAATTTCCTCCCACATTCAGCACAGTGACAGGCTGTCTCCCTCGTGGTTGGCAGTGAGGTGTGATGTATATTTTCCCACACTCAGTAGGGGTGGGGGTCTCTCTCCCTTCTGTGGATTCTGCTGTATGCTCTGAACTCCTGCTTGCCCTTGAAGCTCTCCACATTCTCTACACCAGTGGTTCTCAAACTTATTTTATCGCCCCTCCCCCCTTTGCGTCTGGAGTAGTTTATGCCTCCCGCTCCTGCCACACAAGCACATATACTGACGTGTGGCAGCGGCGCTTCACTTGAGTCAGTTTCATCTTTGTTTTTCACTTGGTTTTTTTTTCCTATTGCACCAATGAGCCAACGATCCATGTAATAAAAGCACAAGCAAAACGGTGATTGTGGTCCATGCTTACAATTAAATGTGCATACTGCTTCGTAGCTAGTGGGTTAATGTACAGATGGCAATGGCTTTGTATAATGCTATGTAAGCTTAACAGAAACCTCAAAGTGCACAGCACCATCTGAGGACCTGATATGTCTGGAGGAGTCAGCTTTGCTAATTATTCATTGCTGTGGGTAAAATGTGCACGGTAAGTTTCCCCTCCAAATCTTCTCATGCCTCTTCACAATACATTCTGTGCCCCCCTCCAGTGGGGCCTGCCCCCCCCCCTCAGTTTGAGAACCTCTATTCTACACTGTTCTGTCTCCTGTGAACCTTCCTCATGGCTTTTCAGGTCTCCCTGCCCCTTGAATCCTTCCCACCACCATGCTCAAGTCACCTCTTATTTTTTTTCTAGGCCAAAAAGATTGGGCTCTTTAAATCTCATGTTACAATGCATTTTCTCCAGCCCTCGAATCATGGTTATGGTTCTTCTCCGCACCCTCTCCAAGTTTTTCAACATCCCTTTTAAAATGTGCATGTGAGAACTGGAGGCAGCTATAGAGAATCTTTTAGAAAGAGACATCCCCTCTGGACTCCAGCTGATGGAGAATCACCCACATCCCTAGGAGAAAAGTTCCAGAGGGTAGCCGTGTTAGTCTGTATACAGCAAAAACAACAAGAGTCCTGTAGCACTTTAAAGACTAACACATTTAATGCCCGCAGAAATTAAATTTGTTAGGCTTTAAAGTGCTACAGGACTCTCATTGTTTTTGTCCGTTGGTGTGTTGTTCTGATGGCTAATTCCCCTCCCTCGTAAAAGGTTGCGCCTTATTTCAGAAGCAGCTAGTGATTTTGGAAATACAGCCTGAGACACCCCAAATAGGCCTGATTTTTCCAAGGTTGAGTACTAAGGTTGCTTTGGAAACCTGACTGCTAAGGTGTCTCATGCTGGGGACCCCAAAAATTCTCACATCACTTTGGCCAAAATGCATCTGGATTCCAGGTGCTTTAAACTCACTCATTTCATCCGCTGGAAGTCATTTTTACCTGTACTGGTGCCTCTGCAGTGGGACTCTGCACACACGGTTCTTTCCCTCGCTGTATACTGGAGATCATGGCTGGCTTGGCATTGGGAATCATGCTTACCAAGCATCACCCCATTTGATCTTACCTCAGTGCTGCCAGCCACACAGCTGCCATGGTTTGTGCAGCTCCACATGTGGCACGTTTATGGCACCTAGACAAGATGCTAATTTTTTTGCATATTTGCATATGGTTTGCATGGACTCATGAGCTCAGGCTTACGGGCAACACGCCCTGCAGATGCCAAGCTGCAAATGAGCCATCAGCTGTGCATGGGGAAGCTGGGTAGACAGGGAGTGCTGGAGCGTCTGTGGGGAGGCGCAGTCAGTTCTCCTTGGCCTAGTAGCACTGCTATGGCCCTGCCCCTTGCGGTCTCTCCCCTGGACTGAGGTGCTGGAGGCATTTATCAGTAGCCCTGCAGGTCACACGGCCCTTCCCTGGCATTCGCATGCAGAGCCCTAGCGACGACGGCCACACCCACCTCCCCCTGTGAGGAGGCTGCTGGGGTTTTGTGGTTGCCCTCTCCCAGTCCCAGGGGGAAGGGCCGAAGAGAATGCTGCATTCTGAGAGTGACAGTCCCCAGGGCCAATGGGGAGAGGCCAACGCTGCAAGTCAGCCTGATTGACAGGGCGAGCAGGCCAATGAGGGGGTCAGGTGCCCGAGGACCCGTCCTCCGTGTGAGCTGGCGCTGCCTGAGGCAGAGCAGGGCTGAGTTAAGGGGAGAGCCGGAGCCAGGCTGGGGCCATGCCCATGGGGCGCCAAGGTGGAGCCGCAGCCGGGAGCTGGGAGAGGGGGCGCCAGCCGTGCCGCAGGTGACGCCGGAGCCGAGTGTGGAGAGAGGCTGGGGAGCCGGGAGGGGCCAGCACAGGGACAAGGGGCGTCGCAGGCCGGCCCAGGGAGGATGCTGGGGAGAAGGGTCCTGCCCCCTGCGGCCGCCCCCGGAGCAGGCGTCTGACCCACGGCGTCCCCGCAGAACGGCCTGGGCCGTGGGAGGAGCCGGCGTTGCCAGAGAGGCTGTTTGTGGAGGTCCCCGGGCCCCCACGCGGGTCCCTTGTCCCTCGCCCATTTTTGGCTTTTTTTCCTCTCACGGTTGCTGTTCATTTAGTCGTGTTTGGTTCGCACTTAATGCAGTGCTCACTGGGGAAATGGCCGGTGTGGAGCGAGCACCTTCAGACGGGGACCACGACAAGATGGGGCGGGGGGGTCGACCTGCCCCCCCAGGAGTCCTGGGCCCAGCCCTGTCGGGGTCACAAGGACTGTGCTGCACAGGAGTGGGAGGCGAGTCCTTTAGGTCAGGCAGGCCTCTGGGTAAAGGGAGCTGGAGCGAGGACTCATCCTTTCACTGACCAGTTCCACCAGGGTAAGTAGAAGCCAGGAAAGTCCCCCCACAATCGGGGGCCCTCCCCCCTGCTTACACACGTTCCATTACAAGCCCCCTCCATCGATCCCTCCTTTTGCATTTAAACCCCTTTCTGCCTTTGCCCCGATCCTTTTATCCACCCATCCATCTCCGCACGTTCTCTGTCTACTTAGCTGGCCCCCCTCACTGTTATGCTCACAGCCTCCCTATCCTGTACAGATGGGGAACTGAGGCACGGAAAGTCCAGGTGGCCTGGCCAGTGCCACAAAGGAAGTCCAGCACAGAGCAAAAAGATTGAGCCCAGGTTTCTCAATTGCCAAGCTAGCACCCTAATCACTGGGCCATACTTCTTCTTTCCGTTCATTCAGCCCTGAATTTGATCTTGGTCACCATAGCTGGAAGGTGGAAGAGGTCGGGGGAGGCTAAGACTCCCTAACCAGTCGCCAGCAGAAGCTTCTCCGCCCTGCCACTTCTCCATTCTCCACTTCTGTGCGTGGTAGACCCAGCCTGAGATGGCCTGGTGCCACAGCTACTGCCCTCCAGCACTGCAAGGAACACAGCGTAGGTCCCGGTATGGGTGGGGGCACAGGTTGTGCCCCAGGAAAGCAAAGGGTGCCTGCCCTCCCTGCCTGGTGGTGCAGAGCAGAGCTGGTGTGGAGGGTCCAAATGGGCTCCCCCACCTCTCTTTCAGGTGGAGCCCACCTGGATCCCCGACGCCTGCTGGACTCTGCGCCACCAGCCTGGGAGAGTGGGCGCTCTTTGCTTTCCCAGGGTGTAACCTGTGCCCCGCCTGTGCTGGGACCTTCGCTGAACTCCCTCTGGCGCTGGAGCATGGTAGCTGCAGCACTGGGCCCATCAGTCCTGGGTCTGCTGTGCGCAGAAGCAACACGGGGGGAGGGTGGGCTGACTCCTTCCATTGTGGCATATGGAAGCCAGTGGTGGAGCAAGGATGGAGCTTCTGGGAGGGGGCGGAGCCAGGGGGGTTCATCCCACCCTGCCTCCCCAAAGGCAGCTTTCACGTGCTGCTCCTGTTGGTCACTGTGTTGGGGCAGCCCCCAGCGCTCTGGGGCACTGATCTCAGTCACTGTGTATCTGGGCAGTGCCTGGCCTTATGGGGCCCTGTGCTGTGCAGTGGGGACCTGATCTAGATAATTTAGATTCTGCAGGAGTTTCAAGTGCTCTTTTTAATGCTTCTCTGGTGATTTCTGGTGGCATTTCTTTAATGCTTCTCTGATATCCTCTTCTTTAACATCATGCTTGAAAATAGAAAACATATTGGGAACCTGTGGGTCTGCTTGTCCTTCGTGCAGTTTTGCTAACGTGCTACACAAGTAGAAGAGTTTTCGTGCAGTGAACATGTTTAGATGGCAATAATTGTTCTTTTGAGTCTCTAGATTTTTCTTCCACTCTATGTAGCCTGATTTTGGGTGTTTTAGTCATTTGAGTGGGTTTATAGCTCTCCAACTGATCTGATCAGAAGATAATGAGGCTCTTGTCCCAGAATCAGGCTCCAGAAGAGTTTTATAGGGACTCTGGGAAGGTTCACAGTGATAGCCAAATTTGTATAATTTTATCAGCTTTTATTAAGATAACATAAAACAATAGACAAATGACTGATTAAAAGAAAATGAATACTCTAATGGATAATGGATAGGATTACAGTCTTATTTTAGAGACTTGTGATATATACAGTATGCTTTGGATTAATATACTCACACCCTTGCCTGATGACCTGGTTAAGAGAAATGTCTTGTTCCTCAGCTCTTGAGTAGAGTGGTGAAGTAGGCAATGCTCAAGAACTAAGAGGTATAAGGCTAAGACTAACACTACAAATAATACTAAGTATAAATGAAGAACAAAATCTTAACACTAATTAAAAGAAGCTTCAAGGAGTAGTAGCTGATGATAGCCCCAATTAACATGATTTGCCCCTTCTTATACCCTGAGCAATATGGGTCCTCCTAAGTCCAAACTTGGATTCTTCATCCCCAAATTATTAGGGTACACTTATTCTATAGGCTGGCAGATTCGTGCTGTGACTTGTCCGTGCCCAGAATAGCCACCTGATAATGCCAAGGTCAGGGCAGGCTGTAAAAGGAGAGCAGATTCTCCCAGCACTGAATTCAGACTTCCCAACCAGCCACAAACAGTGCTTCTGATTCCCCCACACTGGTTATCATGAAGCCACTATACAAATATACACAGCCCCCTTTACTGCATTTCAGTCTCTGGCTCCCAATCTGCCACTAGGTCCGGTAAAGAGACCAGTTATTTATGCTCTTTACTAAAAAGATTCCCTCTGATCCCAAAGGATCAGCTACAGTACCAGATCAAAATAAGTTTGGATCTTGCCCAAAATACCACACTGCCAGTCAATCCTTTAGTAACTAAAACTAAAAGTTTATTGTAAAAGGAAAGAAACAAACTATGAGAGCAATGTTAAAAGGTCAAAGCAAATCAGATATATACAAATGATTGTAAGTCCATATACATCAGGTTTCTAGAAGAATTGTGGAGTTTCAGGCTTGTATAGTTCCTCTGGTATACATCCAGTACCTGGATGGGCCTAAGACCTGTTCAGTTGCAAAATGAATTGATCCAGAGGTGGGTAGGTGTGTGTCTGCAGCTGGACAGGAAGAAAGACAAAATGGCTTCTGTGGCCTGATCTTATATACCCTCTGTTCCTGGTCATGTGGCCTGTGGGCACTTATAGGAATGAAAATGGAGTCCAGAGTCACATGGGCCAATCCTGGTAATTCTTCAGGTATGCCTTTATTTTCTTCCTTTGTCTTTTGCTTCTGTAAAGGTTTTGATGTGTCATTAAGCAGGCTATTGTCCTGCCACCTCTCTGACTGGAGTGTGTCTTATATAGCATAGTCTGAAATATAGGTATATCAAAGATGCCCATAACTTCCATTACAGATATAACACCTGAACATAAGTATTGCCATCTTTATCAGCACATTACATCCTTTCTAACAGTACCTGACATGGCATATCTTACAGGAATCATAATGATTTTGACATATTAATGTTAACCAATGTGACAAATACCACCCCTCCTCCCAAGCTAACCAATGGGACACGTGCGTATTAATGACAAATCCACATCCTTTCCAGATGGTTCATTTATCTCACCTTTGTTATTTCTGGCCCTTTTGTGGATTCTGTGGGGTATCTGTGAAGTTTACTCAGGGCATAACCTGAGACACCTCCCTCCCTACTTTAGTGCCTCCTGACTTATCTAGGGTAAAGGTTATAACTATATATGTCTTATCCTTAACTCATCATTACTTATCTGGGCCAAAGGTCCCGAACATACAGGATATGGCCTGTAACATACCTTGCATTATAGCTATAAAATTTTGATTATAATACAGTTATAGATTCATATTAAACAACCATACTTGAATCTATAAGGAAAGATACATATCTATCTATCTATCTATCTATGTATCTATCTATCTATCTATGCAAGCAAGCAGGCTAGTCCTATAGGCTACAGATCCCCCCTTTGGTGGGGTGGTTGGAAAATGAACCCCATCACACAAGCATGGATATGGATGCTTAATTGTTTGAGGGAATAATTTCATCACCTCCTCCTACAGCTCGTGGTGGAGGAAGAGTATCATAGTGATGGTCTTTCATATCCTGGTGCCTGACAATCATGGGTCCATGGATACATATTCTCCAGCGCTATTATCTGGCACCTGGTTGGGTCTTGGTTTCAGCTTATACTTGTTAATTTTTACGTTGTGTGCATCCTAATAGGATGAAGATAATTCCTATTGCAATTCCCTCTACAACAATGCATCCTTGTTTGTATAGGAAATCAGATCATACTAAGCTGTTTCTGGGTCTGCCAATCTCATTAGAGCAAAGGCATGAGTTTTTCTCAGGTGACCTATTTGTACGTCGATGGGTTTAGACAGTGTGATTATGATCTGGTTGTTGATCATATGATCATATGATTGTTGATCATATGATCTGCAAAAGTTGATAACAGTTTTGTATGCTTTGAAGACAGAGAGGATTTAGGGTCTTTGACATGGATAATGCTAATTGCTGCCCCAGTATCTATGATAAAATTAATGTGGCAGCCCCCTACCACCAGAGATACTGTGGATCTCCCGCTTGCATCCCTGCCTAAAGGGGTTATAATTTCACTTGGGGCCTGATAGCGTCATATAAGTATTCTGCAGACAAGTAGTCCACGGGTTCTCCGTCCATCTCCTTAGGGGTCGCCAACCTTGTAGGAGGGGAAGCTGTTCATAGGAGAGAAGAAAATGAATCAATGGAGGCCATGGTACAGTCCAAGGGTATTGGGCCTTGGACTTCCAATATCAGATCAGTTACACGTGTCCAAAATTCCCGGATATCCTGGCGTTGAGCTTCCAGAGTCTGCTGCGTTACTTTAAGCATTGGCATAACTAAGTCCTCATTTCGGCGAGGTGGTGGTGATCTGGATCTCTGCAGGCATGATTGGTTCTGGGCCGTATCTGAAAAGAAAGGAACATGATCCCGGGGCTCTGTATGGGGTCCAAGCATATAACCCTGTCGAGGGGCATGCCCACTCAAAGGTCCAGGATTATTATGTGGGTTAGAATTATTTTGCCAGCATTGGTTTCCAGGGAATTTAGAAATGCCTCGGCATAATCCTTGAGGTGATGTCCTCAAAGGTCCCTTAATTCTTACTGTAGGATTAGTGTGTGGCTCCTGAAGTGTTGCAACAGTGGGCCCACGCTGACCTAATTTAAGGCCTCTCTCGGAATGTGCCTTAGCCAATAAGGCCAATGCATCCTTCAAGGAAGTCTTATCATTGACATGCATATTAACCTTTTCCTGCAAATGTGGAAGAGAACTATTGATCCACAAGCTAACATATTGTGGCCTGTCTACATCCTCTGTCATGTGCAACTATTTCCCCTTGCCATGGGTGAAGACCATGGCACATAATAGGAGATGTAGTCCAACCAGGGAGCCCAGCCTATAGAGGAGGATGGGAGCACGAGGCGCCCAAACTACAACTCCCATTAGGCAACATAGGTGCATGCAGCACATTTCATTAGGGTGCGCACCCAGGGAATTTTATTTTTTATTTTTTTTAAAGCAGGGAGTTTGCAGGGAGATTTCACAGCAGACAGTAATGAGCCTTTTACTCTCCACCGTGAAATGTCCCTACGAAGTGAAATTCAGTGGCACAAGACAGTGGGACTCACACCGGAGAGTAGCAAGCCTCTTACTCTACACCGTGAAATCCCACTCCACACTCAAATTCGGCTGCAAAGTATGTCACGAGATCTTGCGTTACCACACGATCATGTGAGATCTCGTGGAATTCTCCTCTCCTCTGCGAGTCCTGCTCTACCGCAGCAGCGCACGCTGGGACTTAGAGGACCCAGTTTTAATTCCCTGTTTTACGTCAGGCTTCCTGTATGCCCTTGGGCAAGTCATTCAGTCGCTCAGTTCCCCCTCTGCACAATAGGGATAACTGCCTTGCCTCCCAGGACAGTTGTGAGACTGTGAATTCTTTAAGATCTACTGATAAAAAGTGCTATATGTTAATCAAACTATTTGAGTTTTTAGCTGAAAAATTTTGGTTTTTGATTTTTCACCAAGAAGTCAAACTTTTCCCTGAAAATTTTCAATGAAAACAATTCCCCCTCCCATTTTTGTTGAAATTTTCAATGGGGATTTGTTTTCCCACCAGCTCCACCCAAGAATCTCCGCTTATCTAAAAAAAGTACTACTAAACTTCTAAAATAGCCAGGACCTTGGATTTTAGGGACTGATATTGGTAGGTGCTGAGCATGGACTACTCAACTGAGTTAATGACAACTATGGCAAGGAGAAGAAACATTTTGGTTGAAGCTTTTTTCACCAAAAAAAGCAGTTTCGGGTCAACTAAAACTTTTCATGAATTTGTGTCAAATTTGTCAAATTGTTTTGGTCATACTCCTGTCTCCCAAAAACCATAAACCTGAATTGTAAAAAATTGTAATAGTTTTGTTTAGATGTTTCCTGAATTAAACTTTTCTAGTTTGAAAATTTACTTAAATTTTATTTTTAAAACTTAGAAAAAATATTTAAAAGCCCAAAAATGAAATGAAATGGTTTATTTTGTGTTGCTCAAAATAGTTTGTTCAACACAAAATGAATTTTTCTTCAATTTCTTGGTTGGCTGAAATTTCTTTTTAAAAAATTCATTTTGGGTTGACTTGAAAGATTTTTCTTTTTCATTTTATTTTTGGAAAAGCAAATGAACAACAGAATCAGTCATTCACATAGATCTAGTTAGCATTCAGCCTTAGTGCTCTGTTCATCAAACCCCACATCTCTCTCATTTGGTTGCATATACCCCCGTTCACCAGTTCATCAAGGGACACGACCTTGGTAGGGGACTTGGAGATAAGGTTAAAGTTCCTACGCATAAAGGACTTAGAGCTAGCTTTAGGGTTGCTATGAGTAGGGGACTTGGAGCTAGGGTTAGTATTCCTATGTGTAGGGTACTTGAAGCTAGTGTTGTTCTTCCTAAGGGTAGTGGACTTGAAACTAAATTTAGGGATCCTATGGGTAGGGGACCTGAAGCTAGGACTACGGTTCCCATGGGTTTGGGAATTGGCACTAGGTTTATGGTTCCAGTGGGTAGGGGACTTGGAGCTAGGGCTTCGGTTCCTATGGATAGGGGACCTGAAGCTAGGATTAGGTTTCCTATGGGTAGGGGTGTTGGGGCTATGTTTAGGGTTCCTATGGGAATAGGACTTGGAGCTAGGGTTAGGGATCCC
>ML675703.1:470203-484444 GCA_007922155.1 Mesoclemmys tuberculata
GACTTGGAGCTAGGCTTACGGTTTCCATGGATAGGGGTGTTGGAGCTAGGGTTAGGGTTCCCATGTGGAGGGGAGTTGGAGCTCGGGTTATGGTTCCTAAGTGTAGGGGACTTGGAGCTTGAGTTAGGGTTCCATGGATAGAGGACTTGGACTTAAGATTAGGGTTCCCATGGGTAGGGTAGTTGAAGCTAGGGTTAGGGTTCCTATGGATAGGGGAGTTGGAGCTAGGGTTAGGGTTCCCATGGATAGTTTCCATGTGTAGGGCTCTTGTAGTATGATTGAGAGTTTCCATAGGTAGGGTAGCTGGAGGGAGGTTTAAGGTTCCTATCGGTAGGGGAGTTGGAGCTAGGGTTAGGGTTCTGAGGGGTAGGGGCCTTGCAGCTAAGTTTAGGGCTCCTATGGGTAGGGGACCTGAATCTATGGTTAGGGCTCCTATAGGTAGGGGACCAGAAGCTAGAGTTAGGGTTTGCATGGGTTGCGAACTTGGAGGTGGGCATAGGGTTCTTATGTTTAGGGGTCTTGGAGCTAGGGTTAGGGTTCCCATTTGTAGGGTTTTTGGAACTTGGGTTAGGGTTCCCATGGGTAAGGCATTTGGTGCAAACTTTAGGCTTCCCAATTGTAGGGGACTTGGAACTATGGTTAGGGTTCTTATGGGTACAGGACTTAGAGTGAGGTTATCGGTTCTTAAGGGTATGGGACTTGCAGCTAGGTTTAGGGTTCCTAAGATTAGAGGACTTGGACTTAGCTTTAAGGTTGCTAAGGTTATGGGACTTGGACCTAAGTGTAGGATTCCCATGGGTACGGGTCCCCGACCTAGGGTTAGAGTTCCAATGTGTAAGGGCATTGGAGGTAGGTTTACGGTTCCTATGGGCAGGGGTGTTGGAGTGAGGGTTAGGGTTCCCCATAGGTAAGGGACTGGGAGCCAGGGCTAAGGTTCCCAATAGTAGGGTTCTTGGAGTTTGGTTTAGGGTTCCTATTGGTAGGGCACTTGAAGTACAGGTTAGGGTCCCCATCAGTAGGCGAGTTGGAGCTAGGTTTTGGTTTTCTATGGGTAGGGGATTTGGAGTAGGGGTTTTGGTTCCTAAGGGGAGGGGACTTGGAGCTTGAGTTATGGTTCCCATGGATAGGGAACTTGGACTTAGGGTTAGGGTTCCCATAGGTATGATAGTTGGAGCTAGGGCTAGGGTTCGTATCAGTAAGGAAGTTGGAGCTAGGGTTAGGGTTCCTATGGGTAGGATATTTGGAGTTAGGGTTAGCGTTCCAATGGGTTGGGGAGTTCTAGCTAGGTTTAGGGTTCCCATCAGTAGGGGACATGGAGCTAGGCTTAGTTTTTTATGAGTAGGGGACTTGGGGTGAGGGTTTGGGTTCCTAAGTGTAGAGGACTTGTATCTAGGGTTAGGGTTCCCATGGGTAGGGGTCTCTGACCTAGGGTTAGAGTTCCAATGGGTAGCAGAGTTGGAGTAGGTTTAGGGTTCCCATGTGTAGGGTTCTTGGAGTGTGGTTTAAGGTTCCTATGGGTAGGGGACTTGGAGCATGTGTTTGGGTTCCTAAGGGTAGGGGACTTGGAGCTTGGGGTCTGGTTCTCATGTATAGGGGACTTGAAATTAAAGTTAGGGTTTCCATGGGTAGAGTTTTTGGAGTTAGGGTTAGGGTTCCTATGGGTAGCGGTCGTGCAGCGAAGGTTAGGGCTCCTATAGGTAGGGGACCTGAATCTATTTTTAGGGCTCCTAATGATTGGGGACCTGAAGTTAGTGTTAGGGTTCCTGTGGGTATGGGACTTGGAGCTAGGCATAGGGTTTATATGGGTAGGGTTCTTGAAGCTTTGTTGAGGGTTTCCAAGACTAGGGCATTTGTGACAAAGTTTATGGTTAGGGTACTTGGAGCTACGGTTAGGGTTCCTATGTGTAGGGGAGTTGAAGCTAGGGTTGGGGTTCCTAAATTTGGGGATATGGCACTTGTGTTAGGGTTCCCATGGATATGAGACTTGCACTTAGGGTTAGGGTTCCCATGGGTAGGGGAGTTGGAGCTAGGGTTAGGGTTTGTATTGGTACGGGAGTTGGAGCTAGGCTCAGGATACCTATGGGTAGGGGGCTTGGAGCCTGGATTAGGGTTCCCATGACTAGGAGAGTTGGAGCTAGGATTAGGTTTCCTATGGGTATGGGACTTGGAGTGAGGGTTTCAGTTCTGAAGGGTAGGGGACTAGTTCTAGGTTTAGGATTCCTAAGGTCAGGAGACTTGGAGCTAGGTTTAGGGTTCCTGTTGGTAGGGGAGTTGGAGCTAGGGTTAGGGTTTCTATGGGTAGGGGACTTGGAACAAGGGTTTGGGTTCCTAAGGAAAGGCGTCTTGGAGCTAGAGTTCCTAATGGTAGGGGACTTGGAGCTAGGGTTAGGGTTCCCCTGTGTGGGGCACTTGGAGGAAGTGTTAGGCATCCTATCGTTAGGGAAATTGGAGCTAGGGTAAGGGTTCCTATTGGTAGGGCAGTTGGAGGTAGAGTTAGGGTTCCTATCAGTAGGAGAGTTGGAGCTAGCGTTAGGGTTCCTAAGGGTAGGATACTTGGAGCTAGAGTTAGGTTTCCTATGTGTAGGGGAGTTGGAGCTAGGGTTTGGGCTTCCATGGGTAGGGGACTTGGAGCTAAGATTAAGGTTCCTAAGAGTAGGGGACTTGAAGATAGGGTTAGGGTTCCTATGGGTATGGGTCACTGCACTATGGTTAAGGTTGTAATAGGTAGGGTAGTTGGAGCTAGGGTTAGGGTTCCTATGGGTAGGGGAGTTGGAGTTAAGGTTAGGGTTCCTAAGGGTAGGGGAGTTGGAGCTAGGGTTAGGGTTCCTATGGATAGGGGAGTTGGAGCTAGGGTTAGGGTTCCTATGGGTAGGGGAGTTGGATCTAGGGTTAGGGTTCCTATGGGTAGGGGAGTTGGTGGGAGGGTTAGGGTTCGTATGGTACTGTACGTGGAAGTAGGTTTGACGTTCCGAAGTGTAGTGGACTTGGAGCTAGGGTTAGGGTTCCAATGGGTAGGGCAGTTAGAGCTGTGGTTATTTTTTTTATGGGTAGGGGACTTGGAGCTACGGTTAGAGTTCCTCTAGGTAGGGGACTTGGAGCTAGCTTTAGGGTTCCCATGGTAGGTGTTCTATTTTTAAGCCAAGAGGTGGGCGGGCACGATCCCACCTGTCAACGGAGGTAGTAGATGTAGTGACAAGGGGTTAAAAAACTCCTGTCTTGGTTCATTTGTATTCCTCACTTCAGACAGGGAGGGCTGGAGAAGAGAGGGCGAAGGAGGGAGGAAGGATTTCTTATCAGGTCCACTTCCATTTACGGCCTGGTGACAGTTTTATGGCTTACTGTTTTTTTTTCCCTTTTTCTTTTTATCCCATGCTTGAGACAGTTGGATTTTCCTAAAGGGATCAATTTCTCAAAACACACTTACACATACAGTCATACAACTTACTCAGGTTTGACTGATTGAAGGGTCCGCACCGTTTCTATTCAGCCCGTGATACTGATGGGGTTACAAGCCTTGGGGTGCCCACTGTTGCTGGACAGATTCTCTGTTTTTTGACTGTCAACAGGCCTCATCCTGTTGACCAGCTTTGACTTCCTGATCACCAAACTTTCGGAAACAGCTTGTTTTTTGTGACATTTGCCATTGTTGCTTGAGCACCCAATATGTTGGTATGCAATTACTCAAAAATGACCTCGGGGCACATATACATTACAGGCTTTATAGAAGTCTGTTACAACAGTAGACATAATGGCCACCCCGGCCCTGACATAGCCCTCTAGACTATGCAGCCCAGAGGGAAGAATTTTAAGTATCGATTGCCCTGATGGGTCTCATCTTCAGACTATGCGGCTCAAAGGGAAGAATGCTAAGTGCCAATCTCCTCTGATGGGCCTCAATTTCTCAGGTGAGTTTCGATCACCCTGATGAGTTTCTTGGCACCCCCGTCACCATGAAGGAGGGATCATTGTCCAGGGCCCCAGTTATATCATTGGTCCTGACCCGCATCTCATTTCCAATTGGCACGTCACAAACCGGTCGGACTGATCCCCCAACCGAGATAGGGAGCTCCTGCCTGTGAGACCTTTGGGTGTATGTGAATTGCTGGCCAAACGATTAAGTATTGGGATGCTGCAGCTGGTCTGCCTCCTTGCTTTGGGTTCCACCACGGTGCTGGAACAGGTATTATAAACTGATACAGTTATCCTACCTCTCTCAATTTATTCTTTTTTCCTTTTTTTTCTATGGTACCAATTAAGTGTTGCTGTGTAGATGGCCAGGCATGCCTCCAACCATGCCAAATCATCTGGGTCCTGGACCACGAGGAGTACAGTACAGCACCCAGAGAAAACCCATGAAATGAGGCGTGAAGCCGAACGCCCGCAAGGTGCGCAGGAGATACCCATGGTCTATCCTGTTGAATGCCTTCTCCTGGTCCAAGGACAGGAGGGCGAATTACAGACCATCCATACACCCAAGCTCCAAGAG
This sequence comes from Mesoclemmys tuberculata, assembly GCA_007922155.1. Taxonomy (NCBI): domain Eukaryota; kingdom Metazoa; phylum Chordata; order Testudines; family Chelidae; genus Mesoclemmys; species Mesoclemmys tuberculata. The sequence goes on from ML675703.1 coordinate 474,690, forward strand.
ATCCTGAACCCGGTAGAAATTGTCGAAGATGGTATGGCCCGGGACGGTGTAGGTCTCGTTGGGATGGACCATGTCCTGCAGCATGGACCCCAGGCGCAGCGAGATGGCTTTGGTCACGATTTTATAGTCCGAGCTGAGGAGCAAGACAGAACACCAGTTCTGAAGGTCATGGAGGTCCCCCTTCTTGGGAAACAGGGCAAGCACGGCCCACCTGCATGAGAGGGAAAGCTCTCCGCTGGCCTCAGACTTGGCCCAGACAGTGGCGAGGTCTGCGCCGAGGACATCCCAGAACATGCGGTAGAACTCCATGGTCAGCCCATCCATGCCCGGGGATTTGTTGGTGGGCATGAGGTGGAGGGCTTCCGAGGGCTTGGCCAGAGTGAGAGGTAGCTCCAGCCGGTGCCGGTTGCCCGTGCTGACCAAGGGAATTTTTTTCCAGAGCACCCTGCAGGCGGTGGCTTTGGCCCTTCCACGCATTTCCACTGGATCCATAAGGGGGGTGCCATCCTCCAGCAGAAGACAGGTGATGTGCTTCTGGGCCCCCCTCCATTTCTCCAGGCATAGAAGAAGTAGGAGCTGTGATCCATCTCCCAAAGGAGATGGATGCGGGATTAAACGAAGGTGCCCTAAGCCCAAAGGTCTTAAAAGGGCCCGGAACTCCTCCTGCTTCTTCCGGTATGCTCCGCAGAGGGATGGATCCTCGGGGCTGGCTGCCAGACTCCTCTCCAGTGCTAAGACTCCCGCTCCAGCTTCCCTATCCCTGCACCCACCGTCAGCTGGCCCCTCGAGTGTAGTTGCAGCAGAAGATCCAGGCATGCATCTTCCCCATGTCCCACCAGTGCTGCACTGAGGGAAAGGCATGCCTCTGCCCCCGCCTGGCCAGCCAGAACTCCCAGAAGGAAGCCACAAAGCCCACATCCTCCAGCTCGTTGTTGTGGAAGTGCCAGTCGGCTGGCCCTGGGCTCTCCACGGTGAGAGAGGCCGTCACGGTCACCAGGTGGTGATCTGAGAATAGGGCTGGCCGGGTGCTGGAGGAATGGGCCTGTGAAAGATAGTAACAAGAGAAGTAGATGCAGTCCAACTGGGAGTGGCACGACCCGTCTTCCCCCACCCGGACACGTGAAGGTGACCGCGTCGTCCAGGTGGTGGTTCTGCCAGACGTCCACCAGGGAGTGATGGTCTGTGATCTCCCGGAGGACGTCCACAGCAGCTTGGCACTGCTCGGTCCCTGTGTGGTCTCATTCTTTGAGGGTGGTGTTAAAATCCCCACCCAGGACCAGGCACATGCGAGGATCCAGGGTGCCAAGGAAGGTGGACGTCTGTTGGAAGAACTGCACCCACTCTGGGCCCACAGTCAGGGCATAGACTTTGACTAGGTTCAACATCAGCCCCTCCATGCGGACCCAGAGGTGCAGCAGGCGGCCCGGCATGATCTTGGCGACCCCCAGCACCTCGGGCTGCAGGTCGGGGGAGAACAGAGTGGCCACACCACCAATGTGGGCAGAGAGGTGACTGAGGTACACCCCGTCTCCCCCCTCCAGCCACCAGCTGGCCTCAGAGGCTGGGTCCGTGTGGGTCTCCTGCAGGAACACCACAGAATACCCTCCCTCCCGAAGGAAGGAGAGCACCTGGCTCCTGTGGAGACTTGTCCTACAGCCCCGGGTGTTCAAGGTTGTAAAGGTGACAGGCCTGAGGAGGGCTGGGGAGGATCCTTGTGAGCAGGAGCGCTAGCCACTCCCGTCGGGCTCCGCAGCAGCCCGTGGCCAGACCAGAAGGTCACCAGGGTGTCACGGAAGCTGTGGGCCCACTTGTAGGCCGTGGTGTCCTGCTTTCTGGTCCCTTTCCCCTCCTTCAGTATGACCCTCATGGCTCAGAGGATGCGGTGGAAGTCCCCCAGTGCTACAGGGCAAGCTGCACCCCGTTCCGGGCACCCCCCGTGTCCAGGAGGAAGGTGCACATCTCATCCTGCAGCACTTTTGGGGGGTTGCCTTCTGGCCCAGCCCCCACGGCGGCCCCACGGCCTGTCAGAGCGGGCGCTGGAAGCAGCAGAGGGAAGACAGCAGCCACAGGCAAGCCGAGCTGCCCCACTGACCTGGCCTGCTGGGCCGTAGTGACTGGAGAAAGCCACCTGAGACCACTGAGTGGGAAAGACCCCCTAAGGCTGGCCCTGACCTGGAGGAGCTGCTTGATGTCAGAGACCCACTGGAGCCGCCTGGTGTACCTGAGGACCCCCTGGGACCTGGAGGAGCTGCCCTCTGCTAATGACCCTGAGGAGTTTCTGGACCTGTTGATGGTGAGGGACTCGTGGGGCTCCCACTCGCCATCTACCCCAGTGACCTGGAGGGAGATCCCTGGCCGCAGGTACCTGGGGACAGGGTGGGAGGCAGGAGCCCAGGAACAGCCGACTATAGAGTATCTGAGAGTGTGGCTAAGCCAGTCAGGAGGGATCCAGCACACTGACTCAGTGGCAAAGGCTGAGACACAGTGGAGTTGGGGGGTCTGTGTCCCCGTCCCCCCTTCCCTAACCACCCTGGGAGTGCTTGGCTATCTTGGAACTTGCCTGCCTGAGGATACCAAACATTACTGACCTGCCTGCCTACAAGGCTGGGGGTCTAAACGATTTTGCTTGCCCTGCTTGCTGGAGGGCTGGCGGCTATTGGCTGCCTCACCATCCCAGCCCTGCCTGGTTGGGGGGCTGTAAACTGCTTGCCTACCCTGCCCTGTCTGAGGGCTGGGGCACCAGTCTGCTTAACAGCCCTGCCTGTGGGAAGGCCAAGGGCAATAGACTCCCTACCAACCCTGCCCTACATGAGGGCCAGGGGGCTACAGACTGTGAGGGAAGCCTGCCCCACCAGGGGCTGGAGCTAAAGACTTGTAATCTGCTAAACTTATTTCCCTAGATCAATATGCTGTGGCCTTCCTTGGGCCCTGGGCCTGAGGAAGGGTTGTGACGCCCAGGCTGGACTGTGCCACCAGCCTACAGTAACCCACTGGTAAGTATGTGCTACAGGGGCCCTTCTGCACTAGTCCACAGACCAGCATCTGACACCATGTGAAGGGTGGGGTGGGTTGCACCCTCAGCAAGTTTGCAGATGACCCCATGTTTGGCGGGGAGTAGTAGATACAGGAGGGTAAGTATAGGATACAGAGTGACCTAGACAAATGGGAGGATTGGGCCAAAAGAAATCTGCTGAGGTTCAACAAGGACAAGTGCAGAGTCCTGCACTTAGGATGAAGAATCCCATGCACAGCTACAGACTGGGGGTGACGGGCTAGGCAGCAGTTCTGCAGAAAAGGACCTGGGGGTTACAGTGGACAAGAAGCTGGATATGAGTCAACAGTGTTCCTAATTGCTAAGAAGCCTAATAACATAATGGGCTGCATTAAAAGGAGCATTGGCAGTGGATTGAGGAAGTGATTATTCCTCACTGGGGAGGCCTCATTTGGAGTATTGTGTCCAGTTTTGGGACCTCCACTACAGGAAGGATGTGGACAAATTGGAGAGATTCCAGTGGAGGACAACAACAACGATTAGGCTGCAGGAGCACATGATTTATGAGGAGAGGCTGAGGGAACTGGGCTTGTTTAGTCTGCAGAAGAGTGAGGGGGGATTTGATAGCAGCCTTCCACTACTTAAAGGAAGGGCTCCAGGGAGGATGGAGCTAGGCTGTTCTCAGTGGTGGCAGATGACAGAACAAGGAGCAATGGTCTCAAATTGCAATGGGGCGGGGTCTAGGTTGGATATTAGAAAAAATGTTTTCACTAGGAGAGTAGTGAAGCACAGGAATGGGTTACCTAGGGAGGTGGTAGAATCTCCATCCTTAGAGGTTTTTATGGCCTGGCTTGACAAAGCCCTGGCTGGGATGATTTAGTTGGGCTTGGTCCTGCTTTGAGCAGAGGGTTGGACTAGATTCCTCCTGAGGTCCCTTCTGACTCTCGTCTTCTATGATACAGCCCTGCCTTATCTGGGGAGCATTGGCTCAAACTGTAGCAGCACAGACTTTTAGCTCTGGATGTTCCTATTTAATCCCTGGTGTGCTGGTCAAGATGGGACCATCACAATGGGGACTCCCCATGGTTCCCACCGACTCGGTTCAGGGTCCCACAGTGCTTCCCATTGCCAGTGTATTCAGGTGCCCCAAACGGGCAGGTAACTTAGTCTCTCTTACAGTCTAATCACCGCATGAATAGCACAATGCCATAGGTAGAACCCTGCACAGATACAAATGTGTCCATCTGCATCTGATCCACTTCCACAAGAATAAACTTTTACACCACCACAATCCGCTTTCCCTCTTTTAGACTTACCTGCATCTGCATCCATGCATTAGCTAAGCCTCTGCCACCCCAAACAGCTGATCAGCTCCACCCTCCTGCTCAACAGCTGATCAGCTGTTGAGCCCTGCCAGTGGCCTACCAGCTGATCAGTTGTTTGCTGCACTCCTGGCTGGTAGCTGCCCCAAAAGGCACAGAGGTCTCGACCTCTGTGACCATCTGACCATGAGCAGCAAGAAATGATCTGTGGATATCCACATCCCCATCCACTGATGAGGATGTCCGCAGATATAAAGCGGGTATCTGCAGATTTGCAGGGCTCTAGTCATAGGAACCACCAGAACAGATAAGAACGGCCGTACTCTGTCAGAGCAATGGTCCATCTAGGCCAGTACCTGTCACTCAGCGGTGGCCAATGCCGGGTGCTCCAAAGGGAATAACAGAGCAGGGCAATCATCAAGTGACATCCCTGGTCATCCATCCCCAGAATCTGGCAGTCAGAGGTTTAGGGACATTCAGACCATGGGGTTGTAGCTCTGCTTATCTTGGCTAATAGCCATTGCTGGTCCTAATCGCCCTATAGTTATCTAATTCTTTTTTAACCCAGTTATACTTTTGGCCCTTACAATGTCCCGTAGCAGCAAGTGCCATAGGTTGACTGTGTCACGTGAAGGCTTCCTTTTGTTCGTTTTAAACGTTGTGTATTCATTTCATTGGCTGACCCTGGTTCTCGTGTTATGTTAAGGAGTAAATAATACCTCCTTAGTCACTTTCTTCACACCAGTCACATCTTTAGAGACTGCCAGTAATAAGATGCTCTCTCAGTCCAGGGCACTGATACGTAAACATTAACATGGGTAAAATATTTAAAAAATGCTAAGTCACTGAGGAGCTTTTGGCCCGTATTCAAGAGTAACATAGGCCTTGAGGAGTTTTAACCAGGTGGAAATGGGCCGAGCTAGCTTTTTGGCTTCTTTCCACTACCACGACAGTCTTCTTATTAAAAATCCCCACAAAAACCAGACCCAATCCACACACAAGTCATGTTACTTTACCTAAAAGGCAGCTAAACAGATTTAAACAGGTGCAAATACCACGCATAATTTTGGTTTAAAAGGGACTAAAATTGATTTTGCTTAAATCCAATATAAGCTAACCCAGTTTTGGGCCTGTCTGCATGAGAAGTTTGCAGTAGTATAACTAAAGATATGATTTTTTTTTAAACTGCTTTAGTTAAATTGGTTTCAATTCCTACATGCACACCTTTATTCTAGCGTAAAAGGCGGACATTCTGGTTAAGTTGGCTAGGAATCGGGGAAGCCAAATAGAAATAAGCCACTTTTGCATTGAGAAAAGCATACTCACACAGCGTTTTTAGCTAGTTTAATTACAACAGTGTAATTAAGTCAGTGGACATTGGAAAGCAGACTCGGTCTAAACCAGGGGTCGGCAACCCGCGGCTCCGGAGCCGCATGCGGCTCTTCAGCCGCGGTAAGCTGTTTTGCGGCTCCAGACTGGAGCCGCAAATGGCTCTTTTGCTAGTAAAGGTTGCCGACCCCTGGTCTAAACACTTCTAAAATCAATTTAGTTAAATTACTGCAAAATGCCATGTGGCTATCGCACAATCCATCACGTTGATGGAAACTGGCTTGTTTTGGTTCAGCTTAAACCCTTTCCCAACTGGCTTTGGCTGAATTGATATAGAACAAATTTATAAAAATGGAGCTGCTCAGCTTTAAACTGATTTGACTTAAACTGGTCCAGTTTCTTTGGGCACGTGTAATGTGCTCCACCAGCAGAGAGAATTGAACCCATAATGGGGTGACCATAAATCCTGTTTTGGCCAGGACAGTCCCCTTTTTACGCCCTGTCCCTTGTTGGCAAAAGCAAATGGGAGAACTGTTCAGATTTGCCTAAAAAAATGGGGTGCGGTGGAACATTGGGAGTTGTGGGGGCTGAGCTGTGTAGTTTGTGTCTCTGCTATGCCCTGCCCCTCCTGTGAGGGAGCAAGGGGGTGTCACGTGGTCACTTTGCAGCCCAATCAGAGGGCAGCACAGGCAGGGCCTTCAGTCAAACGTTTTGGGCAGCGCTGTGGAGCTGCAACTCATGGGCTTTAAGCCCTACTAAATGACCTGCTGGTAACCGGCTGCTTGTGCTTCTCGCAGCCCCCTGAGCAGTCTCTGAAGCCCCCATCCTGGCCCCATGTCCTTTCCACCACTGTCCTCAGGGTGAGTCCCCTGAGCCCTCTCCAGCTGCCCAATTGGCTTCTCTCTTTCCCCCACCTGTCTCCAGTCCCCCACCTCCTGGAAGGGGCGCCATTTAGGGAGGGCAGTGCGGAGCACTGGGGAGTTTCATACCACCATCCGGGAATGACCCCATTCCTAGTCGCTTGCTCCTCTCCCCCGCCCCTCACTGGCCAGGATTGCCTCCCCCCATACCAAAACCTGCATCCTGACTTTCCCCACCTCCCCTGGGCTGCTCTCTGGCGTCTCCTTGGTCCCTCCCGCCACCCAGCACCTCCTTTCTGCCTCTCTGCTATCCCAGTCCCCAAAGGGCCATTACACTGCCTGCTGGATCACAGTCCAATCGCTTCACCTTCTGGCTCTGAGCCGAAAAGTATTCACACCCTGCTTTGCTGCCCAGATTCCCACTCATAACCATTCCTCTCCCACTCTGCCCCCATCTCTGCCACTTGGCTCAATTGGGGGCACGGAGGAATGTTCTCGGGCCAGCCATGCCCGTTTTAAGTTTAGGGAAATATGGCCACTCTAACCCACAGGTTTTAAGGCCCAGCTTGACAAAGCCGTGGCTGGGATGATTTAGTTGGAGTTAGTCTGCTTGGAGCAGGGGGTTGGACTAGATACCTCCTGAGGTCCCTCTCAACCCTAATATTTTATGAGTCTATGATTCTAGGTCTTCAATGTGTGGGATCTGCACCTCTAGAGGGGCATGGAGGAAAGTTCGGTGGGGGGAGTGGAGGGGGTGCCACCCAACCCTGCTCTGCTCTGAGCTCTATTCCAGGACCAGCCATGGCACGTGGCCTGGCCCCATCTCTGGCCATCATCTTCCTCCAATCCCGGCCCTAAGTTCCCCACCTCGGCCCATGGCCTTGGTGCCTGGCTGTTGGCCATCGGGACCCACTAGGACCCCCGGCCACTGGGGAGGGCAGCGTGGACAGAGGTTGGGAGGGTGCTGTGGTTGAAAGTTGGAGGACCACTGCCTAACCTGTAATTATCTAGATCTAACAGCATGAGCTCTTTGCACCTGAGCTAAAAGGCCCACCTCTGTTAGGCAGAGGCAGTAGCAAGTTTATTCATTTACCTGGTTCGACCATTGGTGGGAAGGAGACAGATGGCTACACACTGTAGCCTAGGGATGGGTGTTATAGAAAAGGCTTAAAAAGTATAACTGAGAAATTTCTGACCAATTGGTTTCTTTCGCATTGAAAAATGCAGATTCATCAAACCCAGAATGGGATTGGGTTCAACAAATTCCTGATGTGAGGAAATGTTGAAAAATGTTTCTAAATTGTCAAAACATTAAGTTGTGAGAGATTTCTAAATGAAAAATTTTGTTTTTTGGTGGAAAATGACTTTTTGTTTTCGAATTGAAGCTGATTAGACTAAAACAAAGGGTTTAAGAGGAAAAAATGAAGTATTTCAAAGTTATCAAAACAATGTTTTGATTGACTCAAAATGGACATTTTTTGGGAGGGGATTTTCGTATTCTTGCCCTGATTCAGGGTCGGGGGGCTAATTTTGAAACTTTTGAAAATATGGGCAAATGCTATAAAGATATTCTTATTCCAGTTAATTTCACTAGAATGAAAAGATAATTTTCTCCCAAATGTATATGCATGCACACACGTACAAGTGCATGCACATGTGGGGCGCTCTTGCACACACACTTTCACTTTTATAAAGTCTTCAAACCTGGTAATAACTAGAAGAATGACAGTTCTTTTTCCATTTTTTTATTGTGAGACACAGGGAAATATCTGCATTGAAAGCAAGGTAGAAGACTATTAATGCTAATATTTTTTCTAACCCCTAATTTTTATTTAACTGTGGAGCAGTGGGCAGAGACTCAGATTATAGGGCCAGAAGGCACCACTATGATCATGTGGTCTGTAATAGGTGCATGCCATGATGCTACCCAAGGGAATTGGTGGTGATTCCATCTGCTAAAGTACAAGTAAAGAGCTAGAAAACCTGGAGACAGATTTAGACCAAGTCTGAGAATCCCCGGCTGAGATAATTCATCACAGATTTAAAAATGAGGTGGGCCTTATGCTCCATTATCCATGAAGTCGTGTCCTTCTCCACTTTGCACCTTGTATTGTCCTTGAGCCAGAGAGGGCAACGTGGCTGCAAAGGGCCTTTTGGATTTGGTGGCATTTTACATGCACTTTGCTCGGGTACAAATTACTGCAGGTGTAGCCAGGCTGTAAAGAACCAGCCCCACTGATTCCAGTGGTTACTTCTCAGTGCAAGACCTGGCCTACACTTGGAAGTTGTACTGTGTAGCCTGATTTTGGGTGTTTGAGTAATTTGAATGGGGGTTATAGGCTCGTCAATTGATCTGATCAGAAGATAACAAGGTTATTGTCCTGGAATCAGGCTCCAGACGAGTTTTTATAGGGACTTCGGGGTGCACGACAGAAATAATCACACTGATAGCCAAATTTGTGTAATTTTATAAGCTTTTATTAAGATAACATAAAATGATAAACAAATGACTGATTAAAAGAAAATGAATAATCTAATGGATAGGATTACAGTCTTATTTTAGAGACTCATGATAGATATATATTTCTAAGCTGTGTTTTGGATTAATATACTCACACCCTTCCCTGATGACCTGGTTGAGAGAGATGTCTGGTTCCTCAACTCTTGAGTAGAGGGGTGGAGAGCTAGGCAATGCTCAAGGCTTAAGAGCTATAAGGCTAAGAATAACACTACAAATAATATTAAGTATAAATGAAAAACAAAAATCTTAACACTAACTAAAAGAAGCTTCAAGAAGGAGTAGGTGACGATCGCCTGAAGAAACACAATTTGCCTCTTCTTATACCCTGAGCAATATGGCTCTCCCTTCTAAGTCCAAACTTGGATTCTTCACCCCCAAATTATTAGGGTACACTTATTCTATAGGCTGACAGGTTCTTGCGAATTAATGACATATCCACATCCTTTCCAGACGGTTCGTTTATCTCACCTTTGTTATTTCTGGCCCTTCCTGTGGGTTCTGTGGTGTATCTGTGAAGTTTACTCGGGACATAACCTGAGACAGACCCCTCCCCACCCCCACCCCCCCTGTTTTGATGCCTCATGACTTATCTAGGGTAAAGGTTATAACCATATATGTCTTATCCTTTAACTCATTACTTATCTGGGCCAAAGGTCCCAAACATATGAAAGCTAATTGCTTTAGCTTTCATACAGGATGTGGCCTGTAAGGTACCTTGCATGACAGCTATA
>ML675703.1:499444-564613 GCA_007922155.1 Mesoclemmys tuberculata
TTTTCTCCATTACCTGGTTCATTTGTACAAGTAGCGCTGATCTCTTTGCTGATAGGATCTGCCAGAGAGACAGGATGTGCTTCAGCTGCGTTTGTGGGACAACCTGGAATGGAAACAACACAGACAGGGATTTACCCAGACATTGGGACCCAGAAAGCTTTCATACTGATATTTAAATCCTCATCATGGAAGTGAACACTTTCCATATTTATTTCAGTTGCCTAGCTACTGCCAAAGTTTAAAGAATGTCAAACCACAGAGCTGGTGGAAGTCACTGGCTAAGCACCTGGAAAAACAGTTTGTTGAAGTGCAAAACTGACTTTTGACAGTCTTTTGTAGGCACAGAGAGAATATTTTCTTTGTTTCAGTTTATTCAATGAATTCAGTTCAATGCATAAGTCACTGAGTAGAATGGCCAACCTCTGATTTGAAAAGCTGAGATCCTGCTGGTACCTGGCAGGCATTTTCACATACTGTGCCCATGCAGATTAATAATTACAATAGAACCTCAGTTACAAACAGCTTGGAAATGGAGGTTGTTCACAACTCTGAAATGTTCATAACTCTGAACAAAATGTTATGGTGGTTCTTTCAAATGTTTACAACTGAACATTGACTTAATACAGCTTTGAAACTTTGCTATGCAGAAGAAAAATGCTGCTTTAACCATCTGAAATGAAATAAGCACAGAAAGTTTCCTTACCTTGTCAATCTTTTAAAAATTTCCCTTTATTTTTTTTAGTAGTTTATGTTTAACAGTACTATGCTACACAGTATTTGTTGTTTCCCCTGATCTCTGCTACCTGATTGTGTACTTCCAGTTCCAAATGAGGTGTATGGTTGAGCAGTAACTCAATGGCTTGTATGGCTTGTAACTCTGGTGTTCGTAACTCTGAGTTTCTATTGTAGCCCCAGCTGCAACTCCAGCCCCCAGGGGGGCAGAGACTGGGCAAAGGGGAGGGGCATGGACCAAAAAAGTTTGGGAACCATTGGTCTATAGGCATCCGTCAAAATGTGCTGGGATATAACAGACAATGTATGTCTCCAAATGAATGCAGAGTAATCTTTTTAGAAGTGTCTAAGTGAGTTAGGAGCCTCCCATTTTCAAAAGTGACCTGGACGTGGAAGGCTGAGGAGTTGAATAACCTGGGAAGGTAGGAGGTGGGTGAGCTGAATTCCCACAGAATGTTTCAATTTAATCAAGTTGGCATTTTCTAACAGAAAAATCTATTTTATTCTATATAGTAGAGTTGGTCGGAAAATGGTTACTTCTACAGAATATTTTAATTAAATGTTTTGTGGAGAATTTCAACACTTTCTCAAAAATCCAAAAGTTGATTTTTTGTTTTGTGCGTGTGTGTGTGTGTTTGTTTTCAGCACAAAGTTCTCCATTTTTGGATGAAACTCAGGAGTTTTCATTTTTGGATGAAAAGCTGAAATTTTCCATGGAAAGCAAAAGAAAATTACTTTAGTCAAAATCCCAATTTTCCTCAAATTACAGTTTTAAAAGAAACTACTCTGTATTCATATATACAGTATCTATAGTAGGAAGCATGAAAAAAAATTATTATAACAAGAGCTTCATTTTCATTGCTGTGAATTCCAAACAAAGGAATCTCTTACTGGTAAATCTCTGAACTGCTTTGCATTCGTATCCATCTTCAGCTCATTTTTGACATACTCAGTCAGGAGCCGCTCTGGGTCCCCTCCAGTCACAGCCAGGAACTCGGCAGCCACTTTCAGGGTGGAGAGTGCTCGGGAAATGTCGCTCACTGACCTGACCTCTTCCATAATGCGTTTCATCAGACTCACACTCAGTGGTTCCTAAGGATAACAATGAGAGACAAAAAGAGTCAGGCTGTTCGTGGGATTTCCACAGCCAATTCCCCTTACAAACAATGGCTTCCAAATCCCCCATGCAACTTCAAAGAAAGCAGCCTTAAGTATTTCTACCCTGGCCTTATATGAGCCAGGGAATTGTATACAATGTATGAACAAGGTATAAAGAATTTTTTTAATGTGCCATAGATAAGGCAAATGAATAGACTCTAAGGCCAGAAGTGACCACTGTGATTGTGTACTCTGACCTCCTGTATAACACAGGCCATAGAACTTCCCCAAAACGATTCCTGTTTGAACTACAGAGGGTCTTTTAGAAAAACATCCCATCTTGATTTAAAAATTGCTAGTGATGGAGAATTCACCATGACCCTTGGTAAATTTTTCCAATGGCTAAATATCCTCACTGTTAAAAATGTATGCTTTTTCCCAGTGAGTTTGTCTAACTCAAACTTCCAGCCACTAGATCACATTATACCTTTGTTTAGACTGAAAAGCCCTTTATTATCAAATATTTGTTCCCCATGTTATAATCAAGTTACCTCATTGTTAAGCTGTGAAATAATGTCACATTAATGATGCACAAATACTCTTAGTAAGTATTTTACCTCATTCTGGTAGTTAAGATTGCAGTCTGGTGACTCTCTAAGCAAAGATCCTACAGAATGCAATGCTATATGTTTTTGACTTTGCTATAGAATTCAAGTGAGAATTCTGTCCCTGCTTGGAATTCCAGGGGAAGGTGACAAAAAACTATAAACAGGATATAATTCTCTATGAAACTGGAAAGAATGATTACTGATCTTCATAACTGTTGTCCTTTGAGATGTGTTGCTCATGTTCATTCCATATCAGGTTTGTGTATGGCACAAATTTTTCCCTGAGTGATATCCATAGGGCCAGCTCTAGTGCCCTGTGGTGTTGCATGTGTATGCACTGGTATATAGGGCATTGCCTGCCCTGCTCCCTTTCAGTTCCTTCTTGCCAGAACTCTGACAAAGGGGAAGGAGGGTGTGTTGTGGGATGGACATGAGCAACACATCTTGAAGAACAACAGTTATAAAGGTCAATAACTGTTCTTTCTTCAAGTGCTTGCTCATGCCCATTCCATATCAGGTGACTCTCCAGTGGTATCTCTGGAGGTGGGCTAGGAGTTCACAGAAATGCTGCTTGCAATATTGCTCTCCTAAAGCCCGCATTGTCTTGGGCCTGTTGAATGATGGCATAATGGGCTGCGAAAGAATGGACCAAAGACCAAGTTGTGGCTCTACGGATGTCTTGTATCTGGACCTGAGCCAGGAAGGTCGCTGCTGATGCTTAAGCTCTTGTAGAGTGGGCCGTCAGCAAAGCCGGAGACCTGACTCCTGCTGCCTTCTAACAGGCTTGGATGAAGACAGTGAACCAGAAAGATATCCTCTGGGATGACACTGGCAGCCCCTTCATCCGCTTTGGCAATTGTGAAAAACAGCTGCGTGGTTCTGCAGAAAGGCTTAATCCTGTCAATGTAGAATACCAACGCTCTCCTGACATCAAGCATGTGGAGACACTTTTCCTCAATAGCTTTTTGGGGCTGCAGGAAGAAGACTGGCAGGAGAATAATCTGGTTGACATGGAATTGCAATATCACCTTTGGCAGGAAGGCTGGGTGAGGGCTGGACCTTATCCTTGCAGAACACTGTATAAGGAGGTTCGGAAGTCAGGGACTTGATCTCAGATTCGCATTGCCAAAATAATTGCCATCAAGAAGGCTACCTTCCAAGATAGGTGTGAAGACTGCAAGAACCAAGGGGTTCAAAGGGGGGGCCCAGTGAGCCTTGATAGGACCAGGTTGAGGTCCCATTGAGGAATCAGGTTGCGTACTGGCGAAAAGAGCCTCTACAAGCCCTTGAAGAATCTGGCCGTCATCTCATGTGAGAAGACTGATCTGCCCTGGATAGAAGGGTGAAAAGCTGATATGGCCGCCAGGTGTACCTTAATTGATGATAACACTAGACCTTGTTGATTCAAATGGAGCAATCCAGAATGGCTTGAATAGATAATTTAGTTGAGGAGAGATTCTGATCAGATGCCCAGCAGGTGAAATGCTGGTGGAGGGTTTCCTGCTTCTCAAAAGGACTTGTTGCACTTGAGTGGAGCAGGCCTGTTCCTCCAGATTTAGCCATGGAGCATCCGCACTGTCAGATGTAGAGAGGCTAGGTCCAGATGTAGCAGTGAACCATGGTCTTGAATGATCAGGTCCAGTAGGGTCGAGAGGGCCCCAGGGGGGCCACCAATAAATCTAGAAGCATCCTGAACCAGTGTTGGTGTGGCCATGCTGGAGCTATCTAGATGACCCATGCTCTGTCCCTTTTAACCTTTGAGGACCTGTTGTATGAGGGGAATTAGTGGGAAGACATGCATGAGGTCATCCAACCATAGTAAAAGAGAGGCATCGGAAAGTGAGCTGCCGTTGAGCTCTTGTAGGGAACAGAAGTGATGGTACTCTCTGTTCAGTCTGGTAGAGAAGAGATCCATTTGGGGAGTACCCCACCTCTGCAAGATCGATTTGGTAACCTCTAGGTGTAAGGACCACTCATGGCGAGAGGAAAAAGACTTGCTGAGGTGATCTGCCAAGGTGTTCCTGACCTCCGGGATGTGTACAGCCTCTAGGTGATCCACGTGACTCACGCAGAAATCTCATAAGCGGAGGGCCTCTGGGCAAAGGGCTGGGGACTGGGCTCCCCCTTACCTGTTGATGTGGTACATCAAGGCCACGTTGTCCATCATTATTTTCACTACCTTGCCAGACCGCTGGGGAAAGAACGCTCCACAGGCCCCTCATATCGCGCTGAGCTCCCTGACATTTATGTGTAACACCAGCTCAACTCCTTGGACCTTAGACCCTGGGTCCTGAGGTGGGCCCCCCATCCTAGATCTGAAGCATCTGACACTAGTGACAATGTTGGTCATGGGACTACAAAGGGGACCCTGTTTGACACGTGATGTGGTTTTGACCACAGTGCTAGTGAGGTAAGTATTTGGTGGAGGGATCAAGAGGACCATGTCCAGATGGTGTCTGGCCAGAAAGTAAACAACTGCGTAACCGTCAAGCCGTTCCCTGCCAGTGCCGGGCTGACTCGGCACCGAGCAGCACTCCTAGTGCCAAACAGAAGAGCAGCGCATGGAGCGCGGACACTCCCCTGCACCGTGGGTACGGGCAGGGTCGAGGGTGGGGATGCACCAGCCACGGCCCGTCGAGCCCTCTCCGGAGCCTGCATCCCCATGCAGGGTGCCAATCCCGACTCCTGGAGTGGGAGAGTGCCCCTGCCAACGCCGTTGGCACCGGAGGTTCTGTGGCAGCAGAGCCTTGTCGGCCTGCTTACGCCCCCTCCGCTCCCCCCCCCCCGCCGAGGGAGAAGGGGATGGTGCCCCGGGGCAAGCCCACGTTGGGTCCCCCCGAAGAGCGGTGGAGACCCCCGGTACGGGGAAGCAATCTCCCACTGGACGGCAACAGGGGTGAGCAGGACGCTCCCCCAGGACGGACCCGGCACCGAGTGGTCGCCAGCAGGACCTTGGTAGCCGTGGAGCACCCGGAGCACCCGGCAGGACCCGGTGCCGTGCCCCCCTCTCCTCTCCCAGCACAAGACCCAGTGCCGTTGCTGGTATTGGCACCGAAGGGTCGGCCCCGGCAGGACCCGGTGCCGTGCCCCCCCACACCGAGTCCGCCCCCGCTCCTAGATGCAGCGCGAGACCCGGTGCCGTGCTGGTCTCGGCACCGAAGGGTCCGCCCCTTCTCAAGGCATGGGGCGGGATCCGCCTGCAGGACGTGGAGCTGCAGGGTCGCCCCTCCTCAGGCACCGAGACCCGGCGCGGGTCCCAGTGTCACTGCTGGACTCCTGCTGAAGGGTCCGCCCCCGCTCTGAGGCGGGGCGCGGGACCCGGGGCAGGTACAGCAGCTCTTGGAGGGTCATCCCTCCCCTGGCACGGGTCCCGGTGCCGATGCACCAGAGGCGGCGCTCTGGGGTTCCCTCCTGGCACCACAGGGCGACACCCGGTGCCTCCAGAACTCTCAGCCCTAGGGGGGACCGCCCCACTCTCGGGCACAGCGCGGATCCGGTGCCGCTCCACTGGGGGCTGCGCTGCGAGGTCCCCTTCCCCGGAACCGGGAGGCAGCATCGGGGCAGGGGCCGCTGCAGCGCTCGAGGCTGGGGGGGGTCCGCTCCTCTCTGAGAGCGGAGCGAGACCCGGTGCCGCGGCAGGGGTCGGGTGTCTCTCCCCTCCCTCTTCCCCCCACCCCCGCACTCCAGGCGCGGTGCGGGTCCCAGTGCTGCTCCGCTGAAGGGGGCGCTGCGGGTCCCCTCCTCCCGCTGCCCAGTGACAGCTCGGAGTGAGGAGAGAAGCCGGCAGCAGCAGCTGCAAGCGAAAAAAAAAAAAAAAGAAACAGGAGATGCCTGTGCCTCTGCAGGGCTCAGCGCAGAAGCATCTTTCCCTCCACCCCCGCTCTGGGGCGGGCGTGGGGCCTGGGTGGGGCCCCGCCTCAGCAAAGTGGGGTCCACCCGCACAGAGGGGGTGTGGACCCCGGTTGCTAGGCAGAGACCACGGCCAAGGGTGCTCGTGGCAGGCTCAGCACTGCGGGGATCGGGGCGGCGCTGGACCCAATCACCAGGGGGTGAGCGACACTGCGGGGCCTGCTGTGCCAAGGCAGCACGTCAGTGCCAGGAGCTCCCCAGAGCACGTCTCCCATCCGCGCCGCTTGGGGCGAGGGAGGCGGTTCTCGTTGTCCTCCACGCCGTGGGAGGTGGGGGAACAGCCCCTGGCTAGGTGCAGCACCCGTGACGTGGGACAGCCAGGGCCCACAGGTGGGGTGGCTCGGGTTCCCACAGTGGGGGCACGGTTGGCCTGCATTGGCCCCAGAGGCAATGGCAGACTTTTGGGCCCCCATAGCCATCCAGTTGGGACTGGGGCTGCCCGTCTCGTGCAGTGGGGTGTGGTCTGCACTCCTGGCACAGGTCGGGGCAGGGTCTCTGCTCCTTGGATAGGGAGTCAGATCCCATGGAGAGACCCATTGTGGCGCACTCCTTTGGTGTGCGGGGAGCACCCGCGGGATGTGCCGTGGCAGTTCCCTTCATCCTGCCCAGGAGGGGCAGTCTTCTGGGGTTCCGTGGCGCCACTGGAAGGTTTCAGGCACACTGGGAGCTACTCAGGAAGGTGACCTCTCACTGGAGGCCAAGGTTGCCTTCTTCAGTGGGCTCGTGGTGGCAGCTCTAGTGTGGGTGGCCCTACGGGTCCACGATTGGACCCTTGAGGCGAAGAGGCCCTATGGAACCCCCCCTCCTCCCCCATTCGTCGCCTCTACGTCAAAGATGGCAGGGGGGAAGTGTTATCTCCCGGCCGAAAGGCTCGGGCTACTGATTATTCAAGACCCGGCCCTTGGATTCAGGGTGCTGTGTCCCGGCTCATTGTCCGCGACAGCCCTGTAGGTCAGGTTTGCCAACCATCAGCCCTCTGGGGTGGATACAAATTTCACAGGGCACAGGCTTCACCACTGTCCTGGATGGGAGATTCGTGGTGCTGGAGCAGCACCCTAGATGCTCAGAAATACTGCTGGTTCAGCAGCTAAGATCATAGCCTCCGCCATTGCCACGACGAGGCGTTCCTGGCTGTGATCCTTGGGCCTGTCCCAGGAGAGGCAGTGATCGTTCAGGGCTTCCCCTACAATGGGTTGGTCTTCCTTCTGATCGGACCACTGTGAAGCTCCATGGTCTGAGGGACTCTGGGACCACACTTGGCTCTTTGAGGCTCCACATGCCAACGCCTTCTAATCCTTTGCACGTAGGGACAGGAATGGGGGCTTCTAGCTGCTCCTAGTTCATGTCTACCTGTGACCGGCAGACGCAGAGTCATGGTGGCCGCCCACCTGAATCATAGCGTATGCAGATATTCCCTTGCTGAATTGTCTTGATGGCCTGGGACAGATCCCGGTCCTGAGTGTGGGAGAACGTGGGCCCCGCTCTTCCTCCTGCTCCACGTGCAGCAGGCTGCATTACTCATTGGCGAGCGCTTCCCAGGCCAGAGCCTTCCCGCCCCAGCACGAGTTTCGGGGCTATGGTCCATGCCGTCTCCCAGCTGCACCAATGTCCACGACAGCATCTAGGACACTGCCTGCAGTTATTAGGTCACATGGTGGCTTGCACATGTGTAGCAACACTGGGCCACCAGGGACGCAGATTGCTTCAGGGGTGGGTGGCCTTGTTATAGGCACCGAACAGCCACCCAATGGATTCCCTATCCGTGCGAGCCTCCCTGCACTGGTGAAGGTCTTGCGTGGCGTCCCATTCAGGGACTGGTTCCGTCGGTCAAGGTACAGGCGCCGGCACATCAGCGCAAAGGAGGGGAGAAGCACACTCCCCAATCCTCTGCAAGAAAGCCCCCCATCCATTGGTTTTCGCGGCGAGGCATGTTCTCCGCTTAACTGCCTCTCACCTCCCGGGGGACAGGAGTGACAAGGTGGATTGCCTCAGCAGGTTGTCTTTTCCCGTTGTGACGGGCCCTGACATCTGTAGGTCATGCCTGTGTCTCTCCCCAAGTGGGGTATTTTCCAACTGGGCCTTGTTGCGTTAGTCTGGGACCCAAAGTGTCCAAGGTTCTGCTCGCCCCAGGGTAGCGAGGCTGGGTCGATTCCAAAACACCCCTCATCAACTAAACGGTTCTCTCAAGTACGCGTCTCCTCCCACTCTGACCTGACTCGGTGTCCGGCTGTGCAGATAAGGTAAGTCGGGGCGGACGTCTTACTGATTGCTCCAGCCTAATCAACACGGGACTGGTTCAGCATGTTGCTGGACTGTCCGGTCGCCCCAACAGATAACTCCCCCAGGACCTGGGGTACCTCCTGCACCCGGACCTGCTGACAGAAGGAGGGAGGGCCTGTTTGGTGCAGGCCCAGCGAGCCCTGCTTGGCAGCAGGAACCCTCCGCACAGGTTGCGTATCGGGTTAAGCAAATACGGTCCACCTTATGGACAGTGTTCTGGGGCAGCCTGCCAAGACTCTTGCTGGCACAGGCAATCCTGGAGTATCTGCTCCAGCTAAAGCCCAAGGCCTAGTCCTGGCCTCATTGAAGATTCACGGGTCGCGCGTCTTGGCCTCCCTTCAGCTACTCGAAGGGATGTCCCTGTTCTGGCTCCCCCAGATCAGCTACTTGCCTTACCAGGGCAGTGAGTTTTATCTGCAGGCACGCAACCCGTTGCCTTGTCGGGATCCTGACCTGGCCTTCTCGACATGCTCGGGGGCCCCTTTTTGAACTCACGTCTCTATGCCCTGGCTCATGCTTTCACAGAAGGTAGCCCCCCCCCCCGGGCTACCATTTCGGCAAGAAGCTTCTCCGGCGCTAAGGCCGGGACCTTGGAGCCTCCCTATACAGTAGTCTATAAGGACAAGGTCCAACTTCGCCAACATCTGGCTTCTCTACCCGGGATGGGTTCCTATCTTTCGTTGCAATCAAAATAAATTTCCTCCCCATGTTTTTTCCAAACCACATGGCGGGGAGGAGGTGAGGAGATCACATTAACTGAAACGTAATGAGCCCCATCCCTTTGCGTGGGGCTTACATAGCTGTTCCAGGAAGCGAACCTCTGGTTACAGCGGTAATCCAGGTGGAAAGGTCACCAACGTGTCTCCCCGTGGACTACCCCATGCATCAAGTACTGCTCGGTGCTGCTGAGAAGCACCACTTTCAGAGGTCATCACAGTGCCCTCAACCAGTGCCCGGGCCACACCCATAGTGGGCACCTTTGCACAACGTCTGCAAAGCCACCGCCGGGTCGCCAGTGCACGCTTTCATGTCGCACTACGTCGGCGGACGAGGGAGGGCGCGAGTTTCGGCAGGGCCGTGCTGAGGGCAGCTCGCCGTTGACTCCTACCCACCTCCAGGTATGGCTCGTTAGTCACCTAAGTGGAATGCATATGAGCAATCACTCGAAGGAGAAAACATAGTTACTTACCAGTAACTGTTGTTCTTCAAGATGTGTTACTCAGATCCATTCCACACCCACCCTCCGTCCCCGCTGTCGGAGTCGGCAGAAAGAAGGGACTGAGAAGGGGAGGGGCCAGCAGCGCCCTATGTACTGCCGCATGAGGGCGGCACTCCAGGGGGCGCTGGAGCCGGCCCCTACAGGGTGCTGCTAGGGAAAAAGTTCTCCGGAGACCGTGCACAAAGGCGCGCACACACCTAAGTGGAATGGATATGAGCAACACATCTCGACGAACAACAGTTACTGGTAAGTAACTATATTATATTTGTATTGAAAGTTATGGATATGGTGGCTGTATTTCTATTTCAACTTCTGCTGTGTGTCTGGGCAACATCCCAGACAGGATGGCTGCAGCACTAGCCTGCTTAGGGGGCCATTAAGGAAACTCACAGGTATAATGGGCCCAGGGGAGAAGCCAGGGATATACCTGAGTCACCAGGACTTACTCATCTGACTCTGGACTCCATTTTGGTTCCTGCCAAATTCCACAAGCAGCATGGCACAGACCAAAGGACATAAATGACAGCTGCCCGGGATCCATTTGGTCTTTGTCTTTCAGTCTTTGGTCTCCAACCTACCTCTGGACCACTCATCTACAATTGAACTGAAGCTGTGAAACAAAGGACTGAGACCCATCCAGGTGTATACCAAAGGATTATATAAGCCTGCAAACTCCATAATTCTAAAAACCTGATCTGTATGGACTTTCAAATCATCTGTATGTAACGATTGCTTTAATCTTTTTACATTTCTCTTATAGTTTCTTTCTTTCTTTTTATAATAATCCTTTAGTTTTAGTTACTAAGGGATTGGCTGGCAGCGGGGTATTTTGGGTAAGATCCAAACTTATATTGATCTGGTGACCCTGTGGCTGACCCTTTTGAGTTAGGAGAAGCCTTTTTGGTAAAGAGCACAGCTTTTTAAATAACTGGTCTCTTTACTGGACCTAGTGGCGGATTGGGAGCCACAGACTGAAATGCAGTAAAGGGGGCTGTGTGTATTTGTATTTTGGGCTTCTTGAAAACCAGTGTGAAGAATCAGAAGCACTGTTTGTGGCTGGTTGGGAAGTCTGACTTCAGTGTCACCCAACAGTGCTGGGAGAATCTGCTCTCCTCTTACAGCCTGCCCTGACAGTGGCATTTTCAGCTGGGTGCCCTGGGCACGGATGGGTCACAGTCCTGATCCGGGCCTGATCAGGGCCTACTCTAAGGCTGCTTTGTGCTGCTCTGTCTCAAGTTGAGCCCCCAAATCCTGGAGGTACACAAAAATTAGAAGATAGTTTAGAGAATGTTGCCCTTAATGGGTGAGTGGACGTATTGTAGATTTTGTGTATTTACTCAACTTCGGACCTTATAGTGGCCATGCAAGCCATTTACAGTTGGGGAAGGGAGAGGATAATCTGTTTGGAACTGGGAGAAAACCCAGGGTTGTTTTTTATCTTACCTGGCGCATTCGTTCTTTAATGTTAACTTTCGTCGAGTGCAGAGTCCTCACTTTGTTCCGTGTAATGCATGGAATTGTCTGAGAAGGAAAACATGAGTAATTAATTGGTTTATAACATACAGCATTGTTCAATACAGGGGGAAAAAAAGCAACCTGAAGCACATGCCAGGGGTAACAGCATAATTTTCAAAAGCACCAAACAGATTTAGGAACCAAAGGCCCATTTTGAAAAGTGGCTTAGGTTCTTAGGGCCAGATTTTTAAAGGTGCCTAGTGGGATTTTCAAAAATCTCCAATTGAAAGCAATGGGAGTTGAGGCTAAAGTGTTCAGATGCCTAAGTGACTTAGGAATGTACCTTCCATTTTCAGAGATGATTTAGTCACTTGGGGCCTAATCTCAATTGCTTTTCAGTGGGAGTCAAGCACCTCACCTGCTTAGATGCTTCTGAAAATTCCACTGACCCCTAGATGCCTAAATACCTTTAAAAATCTAGCCCCTAGGAGCCCAAGTCTCACTGAAAGCCCCTGGGTTTTAGGCTCCGAAGCAGAGTTGAGTGGGAAATAGTTTTCCTATCATGTGAGAATTTGAGTTAAAAAACTTTTCCCAAATCAAGATGGGAACTCAAACTCTTGAAAATTTTCACAGACAAAAAATCTGAAAAAATCTTTGGTTTGGGTCAACTGAAATGTTTCGTTTTGGTTATTTAAAAAATGTTTAATTTTGATTTTGATCTTATATTTTCATTTTTAAAATTTAAACTAAGAAATAACTAATTTCAAAACATGCAGTTGTTTCAAAACAGAAATCAAAACACTTCATTCCAAAAATGTGGAAGTGAGATGGTTTGATATTTTCAAAACATTTTTCCAATATTGATTTTTATGAAATATTTTTCAAAATCAGCATGTTCTTGATGAATTTTCATTTTCCAACAACAAAATTCTGTTAGCAAGTTCCCAACCAACTCTTCTCCTATGTGCCCAAATCCATTTAGAAATGGGTCTTAGGCACTTTGAAATTTTTGCATAAGTCTAAATACAGTGGGGCTGAGAGGTGATTTGCCAAAGCATTTACACCATTTACACCAATGTAATCCCAGTGAAGTCAGTGGACCTCAACAGGTGTAAATCTGGAGTAAGGCCACCATGGATCAGGTCTTTCACCTTGCATTGCCATTTCCACCTGTGAATCCAGTTTTGGTTGTGGTTTACACCCACTTTTCTCAAGTGTGAATGACTCCACAAAGGTGCCAGGCTACGGAGCAGCAAGCACTCACAATGAAATCCTGGCTGCACTGAAGTCTATGGCAAAGCTCCAGGATTTCATCCTGAACTCACCTGTGCTTTCACGACAGGCTTCCCGCTGATGAAGCGGTGAATCACTTGCCTCTGCAGAGTCAGAAAGTTGAAGTGTGTGGTCTTGGTTCCTTCTTCCTCTAGCACATACTGGAAGTTGGACAGTGCCATGGTGATCAAGTCACTTTCAGTAACACTTAACACAGAGCTGTGTTTTACCTCTTCTGCTGAAATAGACCTGCAGAATAACACAGAAAAACATGAGGGGTTGTCTTCTTCACTGCCAAAGAAAGGTAAGATGGAACAAGCCCTGGTGGGCCATTTAGCCTCTCTCTCCAGCCTTATACTTGGTTGCTGACTCTTGACATTAGGGGTTCCAGCTCCTGGACTCACCTGACCGGAGGAGAAATGCAGCTTCCATTTAAATTTTTTAAAAAAGGAAGTCTCCCATCTTTGTAGCTTCAGAGAAAAGCTTGAAATCTTGAGATTTGCCTGGGAGGCAAATAAAAATACCTCCACCTTTATTATATTGTTTGTCCTTTGGCCCAAGCAGTTAGCCAGTATTTAGGGCCTTGTGGGATTGTTTCCATTCGGAGGAGAAATGGATGATATGGGTTAGGTAATTTTTCAGTGCAACTCTATTTATTTGCAAGGAGTGCACATAAAGTCCTGTTTCCCTGAACAAAGTAGAAACACACAAATAGGAGAAAGTGAGCTCGGAACCTATTTCCAAGTCTGGAAGAGCTCTGTCCCTGCTATGTCCCTGGGCCATGCTCACCACCGCTTCTCTCATATTTGGCCAGCTTCTGTCTCCTGTCTTTCTGTTTCTCACACATATGCATAGTTTGCCAAACAATCCACTGGTCCCTTATATTTGTAATTAGTCTCAGGGAAACTCCTCAGCCCACATGGCTTACTTTCTGATTGGCCTTGCGACGTGGCACAGTGCCTTGGGCGGTGGCTTCTATTGTTTCTAGCTATCATTATATAGAGGGGTAGTTAATCATTCATTCCATTTAGCCTGACATAAAGGTGCTTAGCACACTCCTCAGCTTTGAGGAAGTCTGTAATTATTTGTATATTAAACACCTGCTTGATAGCACCTTTCAGCATAACAGTATTTTAAAAAATCTTGTGACTTTTGACACAATTTTGTGTTTTCTGGGCGGGCGGACTCGTGTTCTTTTTCAGACTTGGCAGAGCTGCTCCCAGTGATCCAAACATTACTCTGTCACATCAGCACAATAGCTCCACGGGAGTCAGTGGAGAAAGAGCCCAGAGCTGCTCTTAAGGATGTGCTGCTCGGCTGACGTTCTTGCCACATGTGGAAGCAGCATGGGCAGGTGTGTTGCTTGCTGAGTAAAAAAAGCCCTTGGCCCTTTATAAATACCTGTAACCAGAGAAAATCCTTGGTACTAAAAAGGCTTTTTAATTTAGTAGAGAAAAAAAACAGTTGGAAGCTGAAGCCTGAGAAATTCAAACTGGAAATAAGATACCAATTTTTGACAGCAAAGGTGATTAACCAGAAGAGCAAATTGCCAATAGAAGAGGTGTTTTCTCTGTTCCTTGATGGCTTCCACCCAGTGGGGATACTTTTCTGGAAGATACTTTAGCCAAACAAGTTATTGGCTTAGTCCTTGGGTAACTGGGTGACACTAATGGCCTATGCTATACAGGAGGTCTGACTAGATGATTTAAGAGTCCCTTCTGTCTTTAAACTCTATGAATATAAATCTTTCTGATGTTTACCCTGGCAGCACAATATCCCATCAAATTGGCCAACCCCACACATGCAAATATCATGAGGTGAGCTCCAAAAATCATGTGGCTGTAGTTTAAGATTTAAATAATACAATGTTCTGAGTCCTTTCAATTCACCTCCTGAAGTTGGCAGGCTTGGGGACCACACTTCCAGGCTTTTTCAGCCACGAAGAGCAGAAACTGACAGGGAAGTTGAAACTGGCAGTAAAACACTGAGAGTTGGCAATACAACAACAGGAACTCAAAACTGGCTGAGTCCCATCCAGAGAGTGGAGGCATCAAGGTGAAAGCAAATAAGCACTCTCCAGCACTGAGTGTCTTCGCTGTGTGAGCTAAAGGATCAAAGGTCATCTTAACAGAGAACTTAATCACCTACAGATGCAGATAATAATAAGTACTAACCTCTCACTCTTGCCTCTCGAAGAGCAAAGTATCATTATCCCCATGTTATAGATGGGAAGACTGAGACATAGTGATGTAACTGACCCAAAATCACCCCACATTAGAACCCAGGTCTTTCACATCCCTGTGTAGCACTCTGTCCACTAGCCTATACCACTTCCCATTGCAGTGATTGAAAACAGTGCATTTGGAGCCTAACCTGCCTTAGCACTGGAAAATCCCATTAGATGCCTCTGCATCTTCAGACTTGTAAACACTTTTGTAAATCTGGCCCTAAGAGTTTGAACTTGCCCCATTAAAACCAAGGAGAGCTTTGCTCTTGAATTTATAAGAGCAGGATTAAGCTCTATGCAGTGGTTGTAACAGTTGACCTGAAAGCACTTCTTGCCTTTTGGCTAAGATCAAGAGTACAAGCTGAGCTGAAATCAGTTTTTTTTAAAAAATCAATGTAGTTGCACTGGTAGAAACCCCTGTGTAGATGCACTTATATCAGTTTACAGCTGGCTTGTATTGGTTGAGCTAGCCTGCTCTACTGACAGATTTTGTATGAATTTAACTATTTTGGGGATGTCTGATTTTTTTTGTTTTAGCTAAATAGTAAAAGTGGTTCGACACCTTGCTGGGGTGCAGTTGTACTGGTATAAAGATGCTTCCATCACTATAACATATTCCACTAAATTTATGGGAAAACTACACTGCTGTCAACATCTTCACAGTGGTACAGCTGCAATCCCACACGGGGATATATGCCCCTGAATGTCTGTGGCACTTCCAGGTTCGTTTTAAAGAGACAGTTCCCTGTTGGGATCATAAGTATCTTGCTGTGCTCCTCAGTCCTTCCTTTACAGTAACGTGACGTTACCCTGGGGTCAATCTGGAGTCATCCTTTGACTGCAGTAGGGTCATGGTTGGACTCTGATCTCAGCTCCCCTAAGGTAAGTCTGGGACCAGGGGCATTGGAACAGTTTTTACAGTGGGCATGTTGAAAGCCATTGGACAAAATTGTAAATCCTGTATATGATGAAAACCACTTCAAGCCAGAGGATGCTCTTGCACCTCTGTCTAGGACACAAAAATGAATGATAATTGAACTACCTAAATGGCAATGAAGTTGATCAGTCCTTTTGTCATTAGATACAATTAAAGCTTATTCAAAATTGCTCCTTCCACAGACGAAATCAACTTTATGCCCCACCTGAGCATATAATGCCTTGCGTCTCAACCTAACTGCCTCATTGCATGAGAAAGAAAACATAACTCTCAAGACTTGGAGAAGTTTGGCCTGCCCCTCCTCACATAGATGGGTGTACATCAGGAGTAACACCTCTGAGCTATGAGCTCTGCTTGTTTTATACCAGTTGAAGTGAAATGAGACTTGGGATCTATGTTTTAAAATGAATGGTTGATTTATGGATAACTAAAGTTACTCATCAGAGTGGTTTCCCCCTAGAGGCAAGGACTGCAAGATACCTTTGCTTTTCCTTAGTGAGTTGAGTAGCTGTGTCGATGCAGCTGTTCTGGATCTGTATTAAGAACTTTATAACAACGTAAGTAATGGATGAAGTGGTTGGGAGGAGGTCCAGGATGGCTGTGTCAGCGTTGATCTCCTTGCTCCCCAGGTCTTCACTGATACTGATTTCTGTAACACAGCAGAGAATCTTTCACACAGTGTGTATGGAATCACAGGAACCAGGGTATCAAATGGCAGCAGCAGAGCTCGGTGGAAGGAAATATTTCTCACAAAATAAATCTTCACATTTTTCACACTCTCTTTTTGTCAAAATTTCAAATTAAATCTACATAAATAAATAAAATTCAATCAACTGCCTGAGAAAAACAGCAAGTGTTTTTTGAAGAAAAAAAAAGTTGTGAAGAACTTGCAAAAATTTAAAAAAAACCCAGTTCTAGCTAACAATTTGCACATTGGATAACCCTCAGTTACCCCACGTAATTGGGTGATCTGATTATCGTTACGCTTTCAAAACACCGCTCCCTTCCCCACCAACCCTGCAAAGATTTCTGTCTATGCTGAGCTTTAGACATTGTGACTCGCTCCAGTGAAGTCAGTGAAACTGCTCAGGGTACATTAAGGATCTTCATGTCTTTTCAGGATAGGAGTTAATTTGGGAACAGCTGTGTAGCAAGGAATCTTCGGTAATTACTCTGGAATAGACTTGTACTCAGCTTCACAGCTGAATTGTTTGTTATGTGATAGACAAATATTTAGAAAGGAAAGTAAAACAACATGAAAGTCCAAATACCTGAGCTTTTGGGATCTGATCTTATGTTGCTCCACACTTTCTGAAGAGTTTGTATGGCTCTTTCGAAAGTCAAACGCTGATCATCTAAGATTGGAAGGGAAGATGACATTTATAAACATGTTTTCCAGGAAAAAAAACCTACCTGTCTCCCTCTTGCAAAAATATTTCTTATAGTAAAAAGACTATTGAAATTTTAACTGTCATTGCAACATTAAAGAAGTTTTACCTCCAGATGTGGGGTAAAATTTTGAAATGTGTGTCTTGAGAGCCTGATTGATTTAGGCATTGAGAGCTAGATCCACAAAGAGATTTGGACATCTAATTGCCACTGTATGTACCTGAGGCCAAAATTCAGACTTTAAAGTCATCACTCAGTTGCCACTTAACTTTGTAGTTGCTTAAATTCTCACTGGTAAAGTCTCCTAAGTGCCTACATTTCTGCTAGGTGGCATGCACAAAGCCCCCTAAATTCTGACACCACCTGAGCCCCAGCAGAATTCATGGGAGAGAACTGTCCCACTCTACTTTGCACTGCAGAGGCCTCAACTGGAGTACTGTGTCCAATTCTTGACGTCACACTTTAGCAAAGATGAGGACAAATTGGAGAGAGTCAGGAAGAGAGCAATAGAAATGATAAAAGGTTTAGAAAAAACATGGTTACTTATCAGTAACTGTTGTTCTTCGAGATGTGTTGCTCATATCCATTCCAGTATAGGTGAATGCACGCCATAGTCCACGGGTTCCCGGAACGTTTTTCCCCTCAGCAGACCCCATAGGGTCAGATCCGGCGCCCCCTGGAGTACCGCGCTCATGCTGAGGCACATAAGGCACCGCTGACCCTACGGCCCCTCAGTCCCTTCTTTCTGCCAACTCCGACAGTGGGGACAGAGGGTTGGTGTGGGATGGATATGAGCAACATATCTCGAAGAACAACAGTTACTGGTAAGTAACCATGTTTTCTCCTTCGAGTGATTGCTCATATCCATTCCAGTATCAGTGATTAAAAAGCAATACCTTGGAGGTGGGTAGGAGTTACCACTGAGTTGCCCTCAGCATGGCTCTGCCGAATCCCGCATCTTCTCTCATCTGCTGAACGATGGCGTAGTGGGATGTGAAGGTGTGCACCGACGACCAGGTGACAGCTTTACAGATATCCTGCAAGGGCACTTTCTCCAGGAAGGCCATCGACGAGGCGTGTGCCCTAGTTGAGTGTGCTGTGATGACTCTGGGGAGTGGTACGCCTGCCAGCTCGTAGCAGCACTTGATGCAGGAGATGCGCTGGGTGGAGACTGGGGATCCTTTCATCCAGTCCACCATGGCGACAAAGAGCTGCGTTGTCTTCCGGAAGGGTCTCGTCCAGTAGATGTAATAGGCCAGGACTTGCCTCACATCCAGGGAATGCCACCTCCGCTCCTCCTCCGACCCGTGTGGTTTTGGAAAAAACACAGGGTGGAACATATCTTGGTTACAATTAAATTGTGAGACCACCTTGGGCAGGAAAGCTGGGTGGGGCCTCAGCTGCACCTTGTCCTTAAAGAACACTGTATAGGGGGGCTCCGAGGTCAGCGCCCTAATCTCGGAGACCCTCCTAGCCGAAGTAATAGCCACCAGGCAGGCTACCTTCCATGACAGGACCAGTAGCGGGCATGAACCCATAGGTTCCAAGGGAGGCCCTGTCAGTCTGAACCTGTCAGTCAGGTTCAAATCCGAGGGAGGAACCAGGTCACGGACCTGTGGGTACAGCCTCTCCACCCCCTTGAGGAACCTAACAGACATAGGATGGGAGAATAGAGATCTCCCCTCTAGTGGCTGATGGGAGGCCGAGAAGGCCACCATGTGGACCTTCAGAGAGGCTAGGGCCAGGCCTTGGAGTTTTAGCTGTAGCAAGTACTCCAGGATGGCCTGAATAGGTGAGAGGCTCGGGAGCAACCCTCAGGACTCTGCCCAGTAGGTAAACCTTCTCCACTTGGCCCGGTACACGAACTGTGTTGAAGGTTTTCTGCTCCCCAGCAGAATTTATTGGACCTACGCCGAGCAGGCTCTCTCCCCCTTGTCAGCTACAGAGTCTCCAGGCCATCAGGTGCAGGGAGTCCAGGTCCAGGTCCAGCAACCGGCCATTGTCCTGGGAGAGCAGGCCATGCTGTCTCAGGAGCTCCATAGGGTCGGCAATTGAGAGTTCCAGGAGCATGCTGTACCAGTGTTGCCTCGGCCACGCTGGGGCAATCACATCTGCTCTGTCCCTCTTGATTTTCAAGAGGACTTTGGGCAGGAGCGGAATGGGGGGAAATGCGTACATGAGGGTCCCTGTCCATTCGATGAGGAACGCATCGGAGACGGAGCCTGGCTTGTGACCCTGGAGCGAGCAAAACCTCAGGCACTTCTTGTTCCAGAATGACGCGAACAGGTCCAGTCGGGGAACACCCCACTCGTGGAAGATGGAAGCCGCTACGTCCGGATGCAGTGACCAGTCATGGCGGGGTAGAAATGACCTGCTGAGGCAGTCTGCCTCATCGTTCCTGACCCGAGAGGTGAGAGGCAGATAAATGAAAGTTGTGCCTCACTGCAAAGTCCCAAAGTCGAACTGCCTCCCGGCACAGGCCCGAGGACAGTGCCCCCCCATCTGCTGATACAGAACATGGCTGCGGTGTTGTCCGTCAGCACTTGCACCACTCTGCCCATTAGGAACCTGAGGAACACTCTGCAAGCCAGTCTGACTGCCCTGAGTTCCCTCACGTTGATATGGAGGGTCGTCTCCTCCTCTGACCAGAGACCCTGGGTGCTCAGGTTGACACTGACGTGGGCTCCCCACCCTACATCCGAGGCGTCGGTGATCAGGAATTCCCTTCAACACCACCCTGGGGCTCCGCCACCAGTTCAGGGACCCCAGCACTGCAGGGGGAACTGTGACCATCCTGTGCAGGGAGTGCCTGTTGGGCACATATACTGAGGCCAGCCATGCCTGGAGCGGCCTGAGTTTGAGACGCACTAGCCTCACCATGTAAGTGCAGGCTGCCATGTGACCCAACAGTTTCAGGCAATGCCTGGCCATTGTCGTAGGGCACCTGTGCAGCTGGGCAATAATTGCCACCATAGCCTCGAACCTGGCTTGCGGGAGGAAGGCCCTGGCTCTCACCGCATCCAGAGAGACCCCTATGAATTCTATCCATTGTACCGGGGACAGCATGGACTTCTGCTCGTTGATGAGCAGACCCAGCCTGTTGCATGTTGCACAGGTAAGGGATATACTGTCCTGGACATGGGCCCTGGACCTGCCCCTTATCAGCAAGTCGTCCAGGTACGGGAAGATATGGACTCCCTGCCACCTGAGATGGGTGGCCACCACCACCATGCATTTGGTAAACACCCTGGGGCAGACGAAAGGCCAAACAGGAGGGCCGTAAACTGATAGTGGCAACCAGATACCACAAACCGGAGAAAGCGCCTGTGGCTGGGAAGGATCGATACGTGGAAGTATGCGTCCTTCAGGTCAAGGGCTGCAAACCAATCCCCTGGATCCAGAGCTGGGATGATAGCGCCTAGGGAGACCATGTGGAACTTCAGTTTCTCTATGAACCTGTTTAGGCCATGAAGGTCCAGAATGGGTCTTAGTCCCCTTTTGCTTTTGGGATGAGGAAGTAATGGGAATAAAATCCTCTCCCTATTTCCTGCGGGGGAACCAATTCCACTGCCCCCAGGTTGAGGTGGTTGTTGACCTCCTGTATGAGTAGTTGCTCATGAGAGGGGTCCCTGAAGAGGGACGGGGGGTGGGTTGTTTGGTGGACAGGCCACGAATTGGATGGCGTAACCTCTCTGTACTATGTCTAAGACCCAGTGGTCTGAGGTGATGCTTGCCCATTCGCTGAAGAACAGGTGCAGCCTGTCCAGGAAAGGTCAGGATGGATCCAGAGAAGCAGGGGAGGTGCCACCCTTGGGTGCACCGTCAAAACTGACCCTTTTTACTATTTGGGCCCTTGGAGGATTCCTGTTGGGTCCCAGAGGAGGAGACTTATCTGCTACACCTGCCATACCCTCTACTCCTATCTCGGCCCCTGCTGGACGGATTGGGTCTAGGTGCTGGCCTAGGCTGCTGGCAGGGCTGTTGGGCAACTGGCACCTGGAGGCCTGCAGTGTATACAGGCCTAGAGAACGCAGGGTAGCACAGGGGTCTTTAAGAGTGTGCAACTTCCCATCAGTTCTGTCAAGAAAACAGAGCTGATCCATCAAAAGGCAGGTCCTGGATCGACTGCTGCACCACCTGGGAGAGCCCTGAGGATTGGAACCAGGAGCATCTCCTCATAGCCACCGCAGACACCATGGCCCTACTGGCCGTGCCCACTGCATCGCTGGCTGATGCCAGGGCTGTGCCCGCCACAATGCGACCCTCATCCAGGACCGTAGCGAAGTTGTAGTGAAGTCAGCTGCTTGGTCCTGGGGCAAGGATTCCACGAACCTCCGGAGAGAGTTCCAGAGTTTCAGGTTGTACCTCCCCATCAGCACTTGATGGTTGGCGATACGCAGCTGCAGCGCCCCAGAAGAGTACACTTTATGTGAACAAGTCCAATTTCTTGTTATCCTTGTTCTTGGGTGTACTGCCTTGAGACCCTTGTCTCTTTCTCTGGTTGGCAGCCTCTACCATCAGAGTACCTGGGGCTGGGTGCATGAACATGAACTCAAACCCCTCCACTGGCACATAGTATTTCTTCTTGGCACCCTTGGAAGTGGGGGCTACCGAGGTGGGGGTTTGCCACAGGGCCTTGGCCAGTTTCATGACCCTGTCGTGCATCGGCAGGTCTACCTGGGAGGGACCTTGTATTCCATAGTCCCCAAAGAGGGTCCTCCTCCTCTGACAACTCCTTAATCTCTAAGTTGAGGTTTGTGGCCACCCTCTTCAGTACCTCTGGTGAGCCTTAAAGTCCCTCAACGGAGATCTCTGGTCCCGGAGGGCTGCCTCATAAGGGGAGGAGGAGGACTGCAGGTGCATGACCCTTTTTTGAGGCCCTGAGGAGGGCCCTTCACCTGGGTCTGATTCCTTCTCCGAGGAATGGCCCTTGTGCCCCTTTTAAGTAGCAGGGGGCACCGACTGGGCAACTGAAGACCAGACCGACACAGTGCCTGGCCCATTTGAGCTCCCCACGGTATCCCAGTAAGGCCATTGCCATGGTCCTTGGGGCCACCCCGGTGCCAGCATCGGTACCGGCTGTTGGGCATCTGTGGGGGCTTTTGGGGATCCTGAGACCCCTTCACTCTCTGGGGGCTCAGGTCCCTGGAGCGACGACCTCCGCTTCGATCACACCTGCTACCTCGGACAGGGGAGTGAGCCCTGGATGACCTCGATGACGTGGAGCACTGGTGCCAACGGGAACAGTGTCGGGATGAGGTGCGCTCTGATGAAGACAAGTGTCTTCTCGGCATGAAGACTTCTGGTGCTATTTGCCCCTCGGCGAAGAGGATTCGGGGAAGACTCTCTGCAAGGGGATGTGGGCACCAGAGCAAGCTCGACAGATCCGGGCTGCATCCTGACACTCGATGCAGTATCAAGAGCAGGGGGGAGTGAGTGCACACCGTGCGCTGCTTCTTTTTCTTGGTTTTCGGCACTGGAGACTGACGCCTCAATGGCTCTGGTGCTGACAGTGCACTCTGCACCGAGGAGACACTTGGTGCTGACATGGAGTGTGAAGGCTCAGATGCAGGACAGAGTGCTTCTTCCATAAGGATGGCCTTTAGCCGAATGTCTCGCTCCTTCTGAGTCCTTGGCTTAAAGGCTTGACAGATTTTACATCTGTCTTTACGGTATTGTTCTCCCAGACACTTCAAGCAATGGTCATGGGGGTCATTTACTGGAAAAGTCTTGCTGCAGTCGGAGCAAAGCTTAAATCCAGAGGATCCAGGCATGGCCAGGTCCCAAATAAGCCCTAAAGGGCTCCTATCTAATAAACTAACTAACACTATAACTACTCTAACTATCTAACTACAAAAACTGCAAAACGCAAAGGGGTTGAGATACTTGTGATGGCAAGCTCGTTCCAGCAACCATCACGGGTGGAAAGAAGGAACCGAGGGGCCGTAGGGTCGGCGGTGCCATGTGTGCCGTGACATGAGTGCGGTACTCCAGGGGGTACCGGACCCAACTCTATGGGGTCTGCTATGGGGAAAAAAGTTCCGGGAACCTGTGCACGGTGGCATCCATTCACCTATGCTGGAATGGATATGAGCAATCACTCGACGGAGAATCTGAGCTATAAGGAAAGGTTAAAAAAAGACATGGTTACTCACCTGCAGGAACTGATGTTCTTCGAGATGTGTGTCCCTGTGGGTGCTCCACTCTAGTGTCATTGCATCCCATTTCCTCACTTGGAGATCTTTCCAGCAGTGCTCGTCTGGATCACGTGTGCGCAGCTTCCATCTCGCGGCACCGTTGGTGCTTTTAGTGTCGCGTGTAAAACCTGATCCCTCCCCCCTCAGTTCCTTCTTTACCATCAAGTCCCAAAGTAGAACTCTGAAGTAAAGGGGAGGAAGGTGGGTAGTGGAGAACCCACAGGGACACATCTTGAAGAACATCAGTTACTGCAGGTGAGTAACCATTTCTTCTTCTTCAAGTGTTGTCCCTGTGAGTGCTTCACTCCAGGTGACTGTAGAGCAGTGCCCCTCATTTGGTGGAGGGACTTTGGTATCTGTTGTTTGGATAGATAACACTGTGAGACCAAGAGCTGCATCCCTAGTGGATGCTTGGTCCACTGCATAATGATTAATGAAAGTATGAACTGATGTCCATGTCGCTGCTTTGCATATGTCCGTGATGGAGACATTATTAAAAAATGCCACTGAAGTGGATAAGGCTCTGGTTAAAGGAGCTCTGGTCCCTTTTAAGTCTTTTTGTTCATAACATAGCTGAATACAACCTATTATCCATTTGGATATTCTCTGGCTGGATATAGCATTGCTCTTTGAGCGATCCTGCCACCGAGACAAATAGCTTGTTCAATTTTCTAAACGATTTTGTTCTTTCCAGGTAGAATGCTACTGCCCTTCTGACATCCCATGTATGAAGTACAGCCTGCTGTGCACTATTGTGTGGTTTCAGATAAAAGGTAGGTAGCTGGATGGGTTGATAAATATGTTTGTCCAATATCACCTTTGGTAAGAACTTTGGGTTGAGTCTCAGCAAGGTTTTGTCTTTATGAATAATTGTGTAGGGTGGGCAAGCCATGAGTGTGCTAATTTCTCCCCCTTGTCTAGCAGAATTAATTGCCACTAAGAGGGCCACTTTCATGGACATGTGTAATAGTGAGCATGTCGCCAGTGGTTTCAATGGTATTCTTGTAAGTGCCTTCAGGACTAGATTTAAATCCCATGGAGTTAAGAGATTCCATCTGACTGGGAAGTCTCTGTAACCCTGCTAAGAATCATTTTACCATCCTTTAGTGAGTGAATATGGTTGTGTTACTAACTCTTTCACAGAAGGCATTGATTGCTGCTAAATGTACTTTTATTGAACTAATTGATAGACCTGAATTTTTTAATTCTAGGATGTAATCGAGGATTGTCGGAATGGATGAGGATGATGGCAGTATTCAGCAGCTCTTACACCAGGCATTGAATCTGCCCCATTTCTGTAGGTAAGTCTTTCTTCTTGTTGGTTTCCTGCAATTTAGGAGAATATGTCTCACTTGTTTTGATCATTCTAGCTCATTAGGGCCGAATCAGCCAGTAACCAAGCTGTTAGGTGTAGTTTCTGTATGTCTGAGTTGTATGTTCGGCCCT
Organism: Mesoclemmys tuberculata; assembly: GCA_007922155.1. Classification (NCBI taxonomy): domain Eukaryota; kingdom Metazoa; phylum Chordata; order Testudines; family Chelidae; genus Mesoclemmys; species Mesoclemmys tuberculata. The sequence goes on from ML675703.1 coordinate 524,214, forward strand.
GGTCTTGAGAGATCAAATCGTATCTCAGTGAGAGCGTGATTGGTTTGTAGTTTGACATGTTGAGGAGATCTGTGAACCATGTCTGTCTGGGCCAAGTTGGCGCTATCATTATTACCACTGCATTGTCGGTCCTGATTTTGTGTAGAATTCTGGGTATCATGGGTATGGGTGGAAAGGTGTAGAGAAGCCCCTTGCTCCACTTGATCGAGAGGGCATCTCCCATCGAACCCCATGCCTGACCGGCTCTGGAGCAGAACAGATGACATTGGTGGTTCTGCTTTGTGGCGAAAAGGTCAATTGTGGAATCACCCCACTGCCAAAAAATGTGTTCCAGGACCTGGCTGTTGAGTTGCCATTTGTAGGCCTGTGCGAAGTGCTTGCTGAGGCTGTCTGCTGTGGTGTTTATGCTGCTGGGTAGGTACATTGCCGATATTGTGGTGTTGTGTTTTATACACCAATTCCAGAGCTTTATTGCTTCCGTGCACAGGAAGTGGGATCTCACTCCTCCCTGGCGGTTGATATAGAACATGCATATATGATATAGAACATGTCTGTCATTATTTTTATTGACTTGTTCTTTATGAGAGGTAGAAAATGACGGCAGGCATTGCGCACTGCCCTTAGCTCTAGGATATTTATGTGCGGCTTGGTTTCCACCTTTGACCACTTCCCCTGCACAGTATGGTTCTGTAGGTGCACTCCCCACCTGAGGAGAGACACATCTACGGTGATCATCGCACAAATTGGACTCCCACCATTAGGTTGGTCTCTTGGATCCACCAGCACAGCACGTCCTTGATATATATTGGTACTGTCAGCACCTTGTTTATGCTGTGCCTGTTTGGTCGGTAAATGGAAGCAAGCCACCCCTGGAGGGCTCACTTATGGAGTCGGGCGTTTTGCACTATGAATGTTGAAGCTGCCATGTGTCTCAGGAGCTGTAATGCTATGTGTGCTATCACTCTAGGATTGTCCTGATGAATTCTATGAGGTCTGTGATGGCCTGAAATCTGAGCCTTGGAAGTGACGCTCTGCCAGTTATGGAGTTTAGCTCTGATCCTATGAATTCTTGCCCTGAACTCCTTCAAGGAATGAAGGACATCGTCTGTCTTCTCTGCAAAGAGCTGTGTCTTATCAAAGGGGAGGTCCTCAATTTTTGTCTGAAGTTCTCTAGGAAGACCAAGAGGCCCTTCACATGACTATTTTGGTGCCCGTTGTTCTGGCTGCTGTGTCCGCCATGTCTAGGGAAGTCTGCAGTGATGCCCTGGCTACTTTTCACTTGTTGTCCTTCACTTCTTAATGCTTTGTACTGGTCTCTTTTATTTTCTGGTATGTCATTAATCAATTGGGATAATTTCTCATAGATGTTGTAGTCACAATTTGATAGTAATGCCTCATAACTGGATACTCGCATTTAAAGGGTGGAGGAGGAATAGACCTTCCTCTCACGTAGATTCAGCCATTTCCAGTCCTTATCGTGTGAGGTTGACCATGGATGTGGCTGTTTGCTCCTTTGAGTTGCTGCATCTACCATCAGGGAATTTGAAGGTGGATGGCTGAACAGAAACTTCACCCCCTGTGCTGGAATTAAGTATTTCCTATCATTCCTCTTGCTGGTAGGAGGAATCGTGTCTGGCATTTGCCATATTATGTTGGCCAGTTCCATGAGTGCTTCATCCAGATGGAGTGCTATTTTTGCAGAGGCTGTTGTATGCAAAATCTTTAAGAGCTTGTGATGAGATTCTGTGACCACTTCCAGGGGAATGTCTAGATCGTGTGAGACTCTTTTGAATAGATTGTTAAACTGCTTCAGGTCATCTATTAGTGTGAGTGTGGGAGGGATCACAGTTTCATCAGGAGAGGATGAAGATTCCTAATTGGGAGACCTTCCCAATCCCACTCTTGTGTCCCAATTGAACTTCCTCAACTGCCGTAGTTGATGTGGCTGTGGTGAGTGTCTGGAAGATATAATTCTTTCTGCCTGGGAGGAGGAGGTCTGCTATAGCCCCTGGAATAAGATGACCAAACATCCCAATTTTGCCATTCCATATGAGTTAGCATTGGGGGATAAGACCATGGTGGACCATAAAAAGGATATGGTCTGTTTAGCCTTTGTGAGGCATAATGAGTTGGCTCAAATGATGGCCGGTAGGAGAGGAGTGTTCTGATGAAAACTACGCTTCTCACCATCAGTATCCTGATTGCTGAGGGAGCTCACTGGAGAGTGTCTCGTTGTGTGCAAAATGCACCTCTCAGTCTTCACTCCTCAACTGTGGAGAAGATGTCAAAGTTAAGTGGCACTGTTTATAGCGCTTTTTCAACAATGGTGCCGGATCTTCGTTCGGTACCGAGGTGGCCATTAGCACCATGGTTGCTGTCTGTACTGCTGTCATCTGCAGTGCCGCTGTGTCTGTCTGCACCGTGGTGCAGATTAGTGCAGCGGTTGGTGCTGTCATCTCAGTCTGTGCCGCAATCAGTGCCATGGAGCTTTTGTCTAACGGCTTTTGTACCTTGTCTTTGGGTGGTGCCGTGTTTGAGGAGGACCGTTTGTACTTGTCTCTCGACTCCTCACTCTGGCGTTTCAAGCCCTTGGGTGGGACAGACCGTGCTGCACCAGAGGAACCTGAAGCCTCTTTGGTACTTCTTGTTGGGGACCGTCTCTTAGGTGAGCAGCCTCTCCATCACAGAAGAGGGAGTAGGTGATAAGGTTAATTTCTTAGAGGTTCTTTCAGAGGTTATTCAATGAAGACTTGTTTGGTCTTGGGTTAGAGGCAGGTCTGAGAGACTTTTCCATTAGAATGAGTTTTAGCCTCAAATCTCTGTCTCTCCTCGTCCTTGCTTTGAGATTTTTGCAATGGGTGCACTTCTGTGGCACGTGTGTCTCACCCAGGCAGCGGACACATTGAGTGGGTCCATCTGACACTGGCATGGCATCCCTACATGAGGTGTACCTCTTAAATCCTGGGGAGCCTAGCATGCTGTGTGCCTCAATCCTAATCTAGTAGTCTATTTTCTAAAGGAAGGAAAAGAAAAAAAAAATTAAACAAAGTGTAAGTATTCTAATGACTAAACCTAACTGAACGATAACTAAACCTACACTAAATTCTCTTATTCTAGGTATAATGAGTAGAAAAAAATTACTGCTGAAGTGCTCCATCTTGGACCATGGACGGTTGAGAAGGAACTGAGGGGGAGCTGGGTCGCGCGTGTGCCACTAAAGATGCCAACAGCGCTGCAAGATGAGAGCTGTGCATGCCCAACCTGGACGAGCACTGCTGGAAAGATCTCTGCGTGAGGATGGAGGATGCGACGACACCTAGACTGGAGCACACACAAGGATATCACTTGAAGAAGAACTGGGCATGTTTAGACTTGAGAAAAGAAGATTGAGCGGGAACCTGATAACAGTCTTCAAATACGCTAGGGGCTGTTATAAAGAGGACAGTGATCAATTGTTCTCAATTAAGATAGGACAAGAAGTAATGGGTTTAGTCTGCAGCACGGGAGATTTAGGTTAGATATTAGGGAAATTTTCTAACTGCAAGGGTCGTTAAGTTCTGGAATAGGCTTCCAAGAGAGGTTGTAGAATCCCCATTATTGGGGTTTTTAAAGAACATGTTGGTCAAAGACCTGTCAGGGATAATCTAGGTTTACTCAATCCTGGACTTGATGACCTCTCAAGGTCCTTTCCAGCCCTACATTTCTATGATTCTATGAACTAGACATCCCCCCCCAATCTCATATACATGACCCAGGAGGCATTCTAAGAGACCAGGTTCCAAGTCAGGCCCTGCACAAAGCAGAGCCAAGGCAGAAGAGGTGGTGAGGGTGCCCTTGTATCCAGTGGTTAGAGCACTCACCCTGGATTCAAACCCCCATCTGTCTTATTTAGAGCAGGGACCAGAGCTCAAGGTTCCTTGGAGCTGCAGGTGAGTGCCCTAACCACTGCAGTACTGGGTATTCTGGGTTAGTGCCCCCTCAGTCTCTCCTGTTGAACCTGCTCCATTTTGTATAAACTACTTAAATATTAGTTGGAGCAGGGGGACTGGAGCCTGGCTTTCCCAGGTGGGTGACCTACTACCAGGCTACAAAGCCATTCTCTCTCTGGCCCAATCAGTGTTCATGTATTAATCTGTGGATCCTGAGGCAGCAGGGCACATAACCATCAGGTGTTGCAATGGTGAGTGTAAGTCCCCTATGCGGATCTAGCCCTGAGAAGAGCAAGGCCAGGTCTATACTAGCAGCACTCTGCTGGTGTGGTTATACCAGTATCCCATTCCAGCAAAGTGTTCCTAGTGTGGACAGCAGACAGCAGCAAAACTGCACTTCTGTTTGTATAGCTTATTCTTGCCTCCCAGAACAAAATAAGCTGTCCCAGCAAAAGCACAGTTCAGCTGGTACAGCTCTCTCTTCACTAGGGGTTTTGCCATCAAGTTCTGTTAGTCACAAATTGCACCTCAACATGACTGCTGTCAAAAGCCTGTAGAGCGGGCCTGCCCACAGTCTTATGGAAAGCTAATGGCTCTTAGGCTCCAAGGTCACGTAAGCACTTTTGACTGATTGCACTCATTGGCTTGTTTGACTGATGTTTTTACGATTTGCACATAATTCCAGAACTGTGGGCATTCTCCTTTGCCTACAGGCCTGACCAAAGCCCACTGCAGCAAATGGGAGTTTCCCCTTGATCTCCACGGTATCTGGCTGAAGCCCCAGGCATGCCAGTATTGTCCCTCATACAAAGACCACACCTAGCTCAGACATGTAAGTCTTTTGGGTTTTTTATTGCTTCCGATGCCTTGTCCCGCATTGGAGAAGGGGAGCAGCCCAGCCCCGGAGACAAGGAGCTGGACTTGAGGGAGGGGGGTGTAGCAAGGTACTGTGGCCTTCTTCAGAGCCTGGACCTGAGGAAGGGTCGTGACACCCCTGCTGGGCAGAACAAGGCCCTTCAGGCCAAACTGCCCGGCAACAGAGGGACGGAGCCAAGGTGGGAAGGGGAACTATAAAAGGCCAGCCTAGAAGCTCAGTAGAGAGGAAGCTGCCGCTGGAAGCAGACGTGTCTTCCAGGAGGTTGCGACCTAGGCCTGACCCAGACCCAGCAGCTGTTTGGCGCAACTGCCCCACCAAGCGGAGCATCCAAAACCTGCCTGGATTGCCGGGCCCAAGTGACTGGATGGGGTTGCCGGGCCCTAGTGATTGGATGGGGCCGCCAGGCCCTAGGAGCTGGAATGAGCCCCAAGAGTCCTGGGTGGGATATACCCCGAGGCCAGCCCTGACCTGGAGGAGCTGCCTGACGTCGGGGACCCCCAGGAGCTGACTGAACCCTGTGGACCAGAGGAACCCCTGGGACCTCGAGGGGCTGCCCTCTGCTAACGACACAGAGGAGTTCCCGGACCTGCCGCCGGTTGATGGTGAGGGACTTGTGGGACTGCTGCTCACCTTCTACCCCAGCGACCCGGAAGGAGACTGCTTCCTGCTAGTACCCAGGGACAGAGTGGGACAAAGTGGCCCAGGGACAGCCAACTAGCAGGCAGATGAGTCAGGGGCTAAACCCCGTCAGCGTGTTGTGGCTGGTGCCCTGCTGACTCAGTGGCAAACGGCTTTGCCACCAATAGGGCCCTGGGCTGGGACACAGTGGGGTAGGGTGGGCCTGTGTCCCCCTCCCCCTTCTCTAACCACCCCGGGAGGGAGTGCTACCCTCTGCGTTTGGGAGACAGAGGATCCTGAGCTCTATTGGCCCCGCCTGCCTGCAAGGCCGGGGGCCCCAGATTATTTTACTAGCCTCACTTGTGGGAAGGCCTGGGGCTGCTGTCTGCCCACCCAGCCCTGCAGGGCTTGCAGGCCAGGGACTGAAAACTGCTTCCCTGCCCGCCCTGCCTAAGGGCTGGGGGCACCAGACTGCTTTACCCACTCTGTCTGTGGGAAGGCCGGGGGCTGTAGATTGCTTGCCTGCCTGCCCTGCCTGAGGGTCGGGGGCACCAGACTGCTGTACTAGCCCTGCCTGTGGGAAAGCAGGGGGCAACTGACTGCTTTGCTTGCCCCACCCTGCCTTAGGGCCGGGGGCACCAGACAGCTTGCTAGCCCACCCCTCTGTGGGCCGGAGCTAAAGACTTGTGAAGGGGTACCGTTTATTCCCCTAAAGGAAGGCGCTGTGGCCTTCCTTGGAGCCTGGTCCTAAGGAAGGGTTGTGATGCTCCATCCAGACTGTGCCACCGGCTTACATGGAGTTATGGCCAATTCACATCACCTGGAGATCTGGCCCCACTGACTCCAATACAGCTGCACCAAGGGTGGATTTGGTACCATAACCCCAGAAGTATGAAGTGTACCTGAGAGGTTTTGCCGTTCCAAGAACTTGCTGACAGAAAGCCTTTCATCACCTTCATGGATATTGCCGTTTTGGAAAAAGTGGATTAGGAAGCGCTGCAGAGCAAGAATTTCAGGCAGGTGTTGTACGTGTCGGATGTGTTGGTGCTATAAGAGAAAGGTAACAAATTCTTTAACATGATGCACATGTTCACTGGAAGAGGAAAGATGTTTTAGGAAAGGGCTCTGTGTGGTTTTTATGTTCCTGAAAACATCATGGTTACATGGGCGTCTGGCTGCTTTGCATCACTGGAGCAATGGGAACTGGTCAATCTGGCCCCAAGATCCTATGGACTTTTTAATAGTAATTACTTTAGTTCCCTATTAGACCCTAGGAAAACTCTGCAAAGACCCTGCTAATCCAACCTACTAGCATTTCATTTTGGCCATTGTTACCACACCTGTTCTTATCCAAACTCAAATTGCCTACAGGTATGTGCTTTAGTCAAATGAAGCTGCCTGACTGGAATGGAAGCAGCAGATCACACTTGCTTTGTGTATCATAAACACTAGTATAAATTAACCCCCTTGGGAGGCTAGCTGTACTATTTCTTTACATGTGTAACAGGAAGCCAGATAGAAGGGAGGAGTTTAAAATAGGAAAACATGCTGTGGTATGTTTGTTTGGTTTTTTTTAAGTTAGCTAGTGTATTAAGTGCTGTTCATAAAATACGTGAAACTTGGTTACACTAGGTTTTTTCCTAGTCTGGACAAAGAACTCTAGGATTAGAAAGAGACAGCGGACTTTAGCTAAACTATGGTTCTCTTTATTCTAATAAGGTTCCCTGTTCAGTGTTTGAAGAAATCAGCCATCGTCACATGACTCCCTTACCCATTTGTCAGTGAGTCTGAATTGGCCTTTGGAAATCCAAATGAGAGTAAGGGAGTAAACCTTACACATCATTTCAGAATCTGTGCATAACTTAAACCTGTAAGTTCATGTTTAAATACAGATGTGATGGAAAACCTAGCAACATTATTTCCTGTCTTTAAACCAAGACCTCTATCTCTTCTAAAATATATGTTCTAGGTCACCCAGAAATCACTGGGTAAGGTTCTCTGGCCTGGGTTACACAGGAGGCCAGACTACTGTCCCTTCTGGCCTCAAAATTGACAAATATTAGATTTTTCTTTAACCCTGAATCTCACTTCATTATGACGAAACAATGAGTGGAGGGAGGGCAAACAACAGGGAGGGAGAAGAGCTACTGAAGCTAAAGGACAAGGTTAGCACAAGAACAAATGGGGATAAACTAGCCAGGAATAAATGTAAGCTGGAAACCATCAGAGAAGGGAGGGTCTGGAACAACCTCCCATCAGGCCCAATACCTCCCTAACTTGTTTTAAGATGGAGGCTGATAATCTATGAAGGAGTTTATATGATGAGCAATAGCAGAGGACTGGACACGATGACCAAGGAGTATATTTTAATGGTCAGAGAAATTAACCATTGGAGCAATTTACTAAGGGTCACAGTGAAGTCTTTATCACTGACAATATTAAATTAAGATTTGATGGTCTTCTAAAAGCTCTGCTCTAGGAATTATTGTAGGGAAGTTCTCTGGCTTGTGTTATATAGGAGGCCAGACTAGATGATCCTAATGGACCCTTTTGGCTGTGAGCTCCCTTCTAGTCATAGAATCATCATAGAGGATTAGAGTTGGAAGGGACCTCAGGAGGTATCTAGTCCAACCCCCTGCTCAAAGCAGGACTAATCTCAGCTAAATCATCCTAGCGAGGGCTTTGTCAAACCGCATCTTAAAAACCTCTTAAGATGAAGATTCCACCACCTCCCTAGGGAACCCATTCCAGTGCTTCACTACCCTCCTAGGGAAAAACTTTTTTCTAATGTCCAACCTAGACCTCCCCCACTGCAACTTGAGACCGTTGCTCCTTGTTCTGTCATCTGCCACCACTGAGAACAGCCTAGCTCCATCCTCCCTGGAACCCCCTTTCAGGTAGTTAAAGGCTGTTATCAAATCCCCCCTCATTCTTCTCTTCTGCAGACTAAACAAGCCTAGTTCCCTCAGCCTCTCCTCATAAGTCTTGTGCTCCAGCCCCCTCATCATTTTTGTTGCCCTCCACTGGACTCTCCAACTTGTCCACAACCTTTTTGTAGTGGGGGGCCCAAAACTGGACACAATAGTCCAAATGTGGCCTCACCAATGCCAAATAGAGGGGAATAATCACTTCCCTCTATCTGCTGGCAATGCTCCTATTAGCCGTCTTGGCAACCAGAGCACACTGCTGACTCATATCCGGCTTCTTATCGACTGTAACCCCCAGGTCCTTTTCTGCAGAACTGCTGCCTAGCCTGTCGGTCCTGTCTGTAGCTGTGCATGGGATTCTTCCATCCTAAGTGCAGGACTCTGTACTTGTCCTTGTTCAACCTCATCAGATTTCTTTTGGCCCAATCCTCCCATTTGTCTAGGTCACTCTGTATCCTATCCCTATCTTCCAGGGTATCTACCACTCCCCCTAGCTTAGTGTCATCTGCGAACTTGCTGAGGGTACAATCTACCCCATCCTCCCGATCATTAATGAAGATGTTAAACAAAACTGGCCGCAGGACTGACCCCTGGGCACTCCGCTTGTTACCGGCTGCCAGCTAGACATGGAGCCATTTATCACTACCCGTTGAGCCCAATGATCTAGCCAGTTCTCTATCCATTTTATAGTCCATTCATCCAGCCCATACTTCTTTAATTTGCTGATAAGAATACTGTGGGACACTGTATCAAAAGCTTTGCTAAAATCAAGGTAGATCACAACTACTGCTTTCCCCACATCCACAGAGCCAGTCACCTCTTCATAGAAGCCAATCAGGTTGGTCAGGTATGATTTGCCCTTGGTGAATCTATGTTGGCTGTTCCTGATCACCTTCTTCTCTTCCAAGTGCCTTAAAATGGTTTCCTTGAGAACCTGCTCTGATTTTTCCAGGGATTGAGGTGAGGCTGACCGGTCTGTAGTTCCCTGGATCCTCTTTCTTCTCTTTCTTGAAGAGGGGCACTATATTTGCCTTTTTCCAATCATCAGGGACCTCCCCCAAGTGCCACGAGCTTTCAAAGATAATAGCCAATGACTCTAAAATCACATCAGCCAATTCCCTCAGCACCCTCAGATGCATTGCATCTGGCCCCATGGACTTGTGTATATCTAATCTTTCTAAATAGTCCTGAACCTGTTCCTTCAGCAGTGAAGGATGTTCACCTCCTCCCCATTCTGTGCTACGCAGTGCAGTAGTCTGGGAGTTGACCTGATCTAAGAAGACAGAGGCAAAAATGATATTGAGTACCTCAGCTTTCTCCACATCCTCTCTCACTATGTTGCGTCCCCCATTCTGTAAGAAGCCCACACTTTCCCTACTCTTCCTCTTGTTGGTAACATACCTGTAGAAACCCTTCTTGTTCCCCTTCACGTCCCTTGCTAGCTGTAACTCCAGTTATGTTTTGATCTTCCTAATTTCATTCCTGCATGTTCGAGCAGTATTTTTATAATCCTCCCTAGTCATCTGACCAAGCTTCCACTTCTTTTAAGCTTCTTTTTTGAGTTTAAGCTCATGAAAGACTTCTTTGTTAAGCCAAGCTGGGCGCCTACCATATTTGCTATTCTTTCTGCACATCAAGATGATTTGTTCCTGCGCCCTCAATAAGGTTTCTTTAAAATACAGCCAGCTCTCTTGGATTCCTTTCCTCCTCATTTTACCCTCCCAGGGGAATCTGCCCATCAGCTCCCTGAGGGAGTCAAAGTTTGCTTTTGTGAACTCCATGGCTCGTATCCTGCTGTTCTCCTTTCTTCCTTTTGTCACTCTACCATCTAATGGTCACTGCTGCCTAGGTTGCCACCCACTTCTACTTCCCCTACTAAATATTCCCTGTTTGTGAGCAGCAGGTCAAGAGGAGCATGGTCCCTAGCTGGTTGCTCCAACATGTGCACCAGGAAGTTGTCCGTAACACTCTCCAAAAAGTTCCTGGATTGTCTGTGCTCTGCTCTATTGCTCTTCCAGCAGATGTCAGGGTGATTGAAATCCCCCATGAGAACCAGGTCCTGTGAACTGGAAAGTTTTCCTAGTTGACTGAAGAAAGCCTTCCTGTCCTTCCTGAGCAGTTTATACCCATCCATGACTGCTTGAGTTACCCCACCAAGTCTTGGTTATTCCAATCATGTCATAGTTCCTTGACTGTGCCAGGACTTGCAATTCCTCCTGCTTGTTTCCCAGGCTTCTTGCGTTTGTGTATAGGCACTTGAGATAACGAGCCGATTGCCCTACTTTCTTAGTGCAATTCAGGAGGCATCCACTACTGCACCCTCCTCCTTCTGCTTCCTCCTGGTGTCCCACTTCCCTCCAGGCTTAGGTCCCCGTCCCCCATCGACCCTAGTTTAAAGTCCTCCCCACTACGTTAGCCAGCCTGTCTGCGAAGATACTCTTCACTCTCTTTGTTAGATGAATCCCATCTCTTCCTAGTAATCTTTCTTCCTGGAACAACATCCCATGGTCGAAGAATCCAAAGCCCTCTTTCTGACACTACCTGCATAACCACACATTTACTTCTGCAATGCGATGGTCCCTACCTGGGCCTTTTCCTTCTACAGGGAGGATGGACGAGAACACCACTTGCACCTCAAACTCCTTTATCCTTCTTCCCTATTTATCCTTCCCTTTCCTATCCTAATGTTCCTGTTACTCTAACTGTAAATGAATATTGTTATGAGCTGGAAGAAATTTTGTTACGGCTTGAATTAAAACCCCACTGAGATTGATAGGTGTCAACTCGTCATTCAATTAACATAACTATAAGTAAAAGCCCCATCTATGACAAAAGATGCGTGAACCTGCCCAGGACCTTTTGGCTGAGTATTGTTGTGTGTGAGTGTGAGAGACTACAAAAAAAGAAAACACCAGACTACATCAATTTCTACTTTCAACTGGAACATCAACGAGGCCCCAAACTTTGACTAGCATTTTGGGCTAAAAAGGGGTTACAATCTAGTCATATCTCTGAGTATGTGCTGTTCCAATTCATCGCCTGTTTGTGTGTGCACATTAGTTCAAAACATCCCAGCGCACCTTAGACAGTAGTTCCAGGAGTACGGGGAACTGGTTTGCTCCATTTTCTTGTTGTACTAGATGGATCAGGCGCTGGACTGTCATCCTCTGTTCAAATCTCCACATGCAGGGCATGTTGATCAGCCCGCAGCTCGGCACGTGGCTGAAAGGTGGTGACTGGCCATAGGCTATTTTCAGGAGAACATTTGAACTGTGAGCTCCCTCCTCTAGAACCTGCTGCTTTGCAGAAGCAAGTTTCTGCTCCAGCACCTGTGGAAGTAAGATGTCAGTTAGGAATGGAGTCTTGTTATAAAGGGGCCTTCTCTTCCAATTGGTTTGAGAGGCAGCATGCGCTGGCTCAGGGTGATGGCACTAAAATAGAGATCTGGGTTCAATTCTTGGCTCTGTCACCGACTCCGTGTGTGATTTCAGAGAAGCTATTTCATGACTCTGCATCTCCATTTCTCATCTGTAAAAGGGGGACAATAATCCTGCCTTTGTCTGTTTATACTGTGAGCTCTTTGGAGTTGGGACCATCTTTTACTGTGTGTCTATGTAGTGCCCGGCCCAACAGGGCTCTGTGGGTGTGTGTGTGTGGCACCTGGTATAATGGGCCTGTGTGTGTGTGTGTGTGCTGCGCCCGGCTCAATGGGGCTGTGTGTGTGTGTGTGTGTGCTGCGCCCGGCTCAATGGCGCTGTGTGTGTGCACGCCTGTGCATGTGCACACATGTGCACGCCCAGCACAGTGGGGATGCATGTGTGTGCAGCACCTGGTACCACTGAGCTGTGTTTTTGTGTGTGTGCAGCGCCCAATACAACAGGGCAGTCTGTGTGTGTATCTGTGTAGCAGATGGTACAATGGGGCCCTGATCTTGGTTAAGGCTAAAAGACCCTACTGTAATATTAACAATAACAATAATAATAATAATTAATTAAATGCCAACAGAGCTCTTGGAAATGCAGAGTGGCAGGCAGATTAATACTAGGTTTGTAGACACTCAAGCACACAGGGTTTTCCTCTCTAGTCTGCTGAATAAAATTGACAAGTTTTTGCACTGGAAAAGTGAGCCAGGCTTAATGCGGTCTATGTGGTTCTAGTCAGGTTCTTATAACGTGCCCATCACTGTGCCATATAAGCACCAAGGGGTCCTTTGGGGCAAAAAAATGGCACTTTAGCAATATTCTGTGTGACTTCTGGTTTCAGATAGTGGCATGAAAGTCTCAGGTGGGCTCTTTCTGACTCTCTCTCTTACCCGAAGTAAACAAGTGGTGTTGTTTGTGATATTTACCATGTATAGAAAACAAGACCTCACATACCTGGAAGAATGACTGAGTTACGGTTTTTAAGCTGTTTTCCCACAGTACTCTGTCTTCTTTTTTATGCATAAATTTAATAGCCATGTTTGGTTCTGCAAGAGATATACAAGTACACTTCAGCTTTCATAACAGCATAAAATAATGAGTAGATCTAAAGTGGAGCAGTTGCAGTAAATAATGTTCATAATAGTGAAATGAATTACAGTGTTATCCGGGAACCGAATACCTGAGTCAGAAGATACATGAATACATTAAAATATTAGCCAGTTAAAAATCAGTTTCTTGGCAGGGTTGTAGATTGTAAGGGCAGAAGTCAGCATTATGATCACTTAGTTTGGCTTCCTGCATAACACAGGCAATAGAATCTTCCCCAGTGATTTGTACACCACGGCAGTAATCTCTGACTGCGCCACAGCAGATCTTTTAGAAAGCGATAGCAAGTCTTAATTTCAAGACTCTAAATGCTGAGGAATCTACCTCGTCCCCAGATGAGCTGTCCTGATGGGTCATTCCCCTCTCTATTGAACATTTTGAACCTAATTTTAGCCTGAATTTGTCTCACTTCAGCTTCGAGGCATTTATCTTGTTACCACTTAATTTTCCAGATTAAAGAGTCCTCTACCATTAGAAATCTCCTCCCCCATGTGACGCTTTTAGACCAGGATCATGTCATTTCATAACTTTCTCTTGGATAAACTGAATAGATTGAACTTCTCCAGTCTCTCACAATAAGGAAGGTTTCAGCCCTCAAATCATTCTTGTAGTTCTTCTCTGAACCCTGGGCAATTTGGCAATGCCCTGTTTTAAGTGTGGACACCAGAACTGGACACAGCCTCCAGTAACGGTCTCACCAATGCCGTACATAAAGGTAATGCCATCTCCTCACTGCTACTTTTATATATCCAGTGGTTGCATTAGTCCCCGTAGCAGCAGCACTGCACTGGGAGCTCATGTTGGGTTGGTTTCCACCATGAACCGATGTTCTCTTTAGAGTCCCTGTTTCCCAGGCTACAGCCCACCACCCGGTAAGTGTGACCTGGGCTCCTGTTTCCTAGATGTGTAACTCTGCATTTGGCTATGTTAAAATGCCCCTTGCTCAAATTGACTGTACATTTTGGCATAATACAGCAAAAAAATTGCATAATACAGCAAAAAATACATAACAACATTTTGGCATAATACAGCAAAAAAAATAACACCCCTAAAATGAGGTGTTTATTTACCTGCTGTGCTGTCAAGGATGTGCCTGAGGAATAGGTGGACGGTCAATGTTGCATCGTCTATGTTTTGACTGAGTGACTCTGCTAGGAACTGGATGTCTTTTTCAAGGTGGTTCCAAAAAAACTTTTCTGCATCCTGAGGCTTCACTTTCATTAGCTCCAAAATGGACTAGAAGGCAAAGGATTTTCATAGCTTAGCTCTAAGGAAACGTTTCCTGTCCTAACTGTACAGACACCTCTATACAGGCAATGTATAACTCAAAGTTACCATTACAATGAAGCCTGTTAGTGGCGTACAACACTGATCAGTTACAACAGACAGACGTTTTGCTGAAGGTATTTTTTTCCAACCTGTCTATCTGTAAAAGTCCCCAGTAGCATTGAAGAATGCAGCAGGGCTCTGGCAATGCAGACTGAGGCTGTAGGCAAACCCCTCTCTGTCTCATTGTTCCGTGAGGACGGACTCCCCAGCACGTAGCCTCTCTCTGTTTTATCCTTCGTGCTGTATTAAGAAACCACAATTTATTTGACAGTCATAGAGGTCAGACTTTTCTTCCAAAAGTTTTTTTTTTTCCATGTTTCACTCTAACCAATTCACAGCTATAGTGACTGAGGGGTCAGATTGGGGTGGGGAAAAGGATTGGACTTTTGAACTTTCAATAAATTTCCCCTAAAATTAGTGATTATAGTTCACCCTAGTAAGCAATTTGCAGACAGCAATGGGGGTTTAAATTGACACAATCCCATTCATTCCTTTTAAATTACATGCAATGATTTTAAACTTACATATCTATTTCCTCAAATCCTTCCACGGGCTTGTGAGACTCCCCACCGATCTTGGAGCCACATAGACATTTGATAATAACCGCGGGCCTTCCGCACTGTTGTCACAGGAATAAGGTCAGCTTTAGTAATTTTTTAGTGGACCAGGAATGCAACAATTGTACAATGATTTGCTCAGCTGCTAGCCAGACAGCATCAGAGCGCAGCTGAGCAAGAAACAGACTTTGCACAAACTGCTGGAGGCAGACATGTTCAGAACAGTGAACAGGAAAGAGTGTGCAATACACTGGCTTTGTGTGTAGAATCATGTTTCTCAAAGTAGCCTGGTGGATTTAGAGCTTGTCTACATAGCCCCTTAGTGTGCAGCAAGTCAGAGGGTAAATGTCCATGCACCAATTGTCTGTGTGGAGCCTGCTCCCACATATTAAAAGTTCGGTTGAATTAGCAGTATGTCCAAGTGCAATACAGAACTTTTAGTGCACAGGAGGCAGCAGTGTCCACATGGCGACTTAGTGCGCAGGACTGTATTCTGTACATTCACACCCCAGCTTGCCACACACAAAGTGGCCATATAGCCAAGGCCTAAGGCTCCCCAACCACACTGAAATTCAGTGTGGGTTGGGTACCTAGCACCCTTTGGGTGTACAAAGCTGTGGTCTCACCAAATGTATGCAGAATGAGCATGGTGGTTAGCGGCAAGGCAAAAATCGCTTTGGTTAGTTTAATACAATGGTGCTAGAATGGAGGAGGAGGATAAGATGCAGAGCGTTAAGACCTGAAATTGGGAAGGCAGAGATCCACCGAGATCCCTGGTGGCTAAGCCTCAATTTCAGGCACCATTGTGCACCACAAAATGCCTGCTCAGCTACCGCCTAACCTTGCAGCTGCCTCCACTCCCTTGGCGCTTGTGTTTCAGGGTACAGGTTCCCCCAGTGCCTAAGCTTCTGCTTCTGGGCATGTGCACTGCTGCCTCCCTCTAGGTGTCCAAATGCTTTCCTCCTTCCTCAGCCTCAGAATGACCCAGGAACAGGGGAAGACAGGAAAAGCCCATGCAGAACCTAGCCAGAGAAGGAGGTTGCTTTGAACCTTTGAGCCCAGTGCTTCGAGCACTCACCAAAGGTGTAGGAAGCGCAGGTTCAATTGCTTCCTTGGCTCAAACGGGACAAAGGATTTGAACTTGGACTCCGACCTCCAGAAGGGTGCCCTAGCCACTGAGGTATGGGATACCCAAATGGGGGCTCCCTCATCTCTCCTGGTGAAGCTGTTCCACTGGGGATAAACAATGAGTCACTGGACAAGAGGATTGGACTCTGGCTCTCCCACCTCCCTAAGCACTGGATTGCAGAATCCTTCTCACTGCCATCAGCTCCTCCTCCTCCAATTTGTTTTGTGCGGAATGACACAGGCATCTAATTTCATGTTGCAGTAAAAGACTTAGGCGCCTAAGCCCCCAGACTCTAGGGGAGGGTTTCCCATTTGTGGATCACTAGACAGAGCTAGGCACCTTCTTGCAGCATAGATTCAGGCACCTACCTCTGCCTAGTGATCCATGAATGGGAACCTCTCCCCTAGAGCTTAGCACGTGCCCCCTTGATTGGCATCTCCCCTTGGCTAGCTTAGGGCGTTCCCCACCCAGCATGATGGCTTGGTGGATCACATTCTCAGGCGCTCTCTCTCCCCATGCATTGACTATGGAGCTGGCTTGGTGGATCCCATTGCCATTCCTGTGCTTTTCTAGGTGACTAAAAGTATTGCGATGTGCAGTATCACAATGTCTAACCTCCTTTGTGGAGCTGGCCTAAGGCATTTGCAGTGCAAAAACAACTCTCTCTACAAATACCACGTGTGTCCTTCTTATAGGCCATTCCATGGAACTCTTTCTATTCGGTAACTGTCTACATAGACACATCTATACATGTAATCCACACTTACCAGGGTGGTGCCCTGCCCATCTCTAGCGATGGCTGGGCCCTACATAGAGGTTGATGAGCCTGCTACAGCCTAGGCTAAGAAAGGTGGGTTTTTTGGCTCAGGCAGGAAAAAAAACTGTGCTCTTATCTCTGGAGAAAGCAGGTTCAGTCCCCATCCAGGGTTCTACCCCTTTGGGGAACTGGCCCAGGACAGGGCTGTATACAGATACAACTTCTGATAGTAAATTCTAGTATCACAGGAGCCTAGCATCGATGCATGGTGGTGAAACTCTCAAAACCAGACACTACATCAGCCCTAATGTGAGGGTTTAGGTCCAATTTACATGCATATTTCTATGTAGGGGAGATCAGGTTTGGAGTCAGCTTGGACCTCTGGATTCTTGTCTTCGTGACACGCAGTCCTGTCCTGAGAAATCCTACATGTACATTCCAGAGACAGAGACGCAGCAAGAAGCTGAAGAAATATCCACAACGAACAATACCTATGAGAGACACTTACATCTTCAATGCGCCAGATCTGCCCGCACTGGCATCCTGTGTGTGAGAGGGAACCAGATCAATCAGCTACCAATATACTCACAAAAACAATAGTAATGATAACGTCAGAACCTCAGCTGCGACAGATCAGCACAGCCTCACTGACCCCAGTGGAGCTACGACTGATTCTCATCAGCTGGGGATCTAGCCCATTGACTCCACTGGAGCAACACCCAGTTCTCACTAGCTGGGGATCTGGCCCCATCAATTTAGAGCTACCACACATTTGTACCAGCTTGGGGCCTAGTCCCAAATTTCCTCCTTCTGTAAAAAATGACCTTGTTCTAAACCAGATTTTTGGTCAGTCTGAAATGCATCAGTGCAGGACTGGATTGGAGGCACACAGTTGGCTTTAAGTAGTCTTTACCCATCCCTTGTACCAAGGCTGCCAGACCCTGCCCTAACCTTGCTCTGATATAAGACCACTTCCTATAGCCTCAGGATATGTTTCTGTCAAGCAAGGATCAGCTGGACTAAGCCCTGTTCCAGTCTTGCCTGGTTTTTCCCAGCCACTTCTCCACCCAGGGGCTTGGAAAGGAGGTTGCAGCAGATTCTCTCTGTATGCATACACCACTAGGGTTATGTTGACTGGCTGCCTCCTGGCAAGCAAACATGGTATTACAATAGTGGGCACCTAAAAGCAGCCTGAAAAAATACTGATACAACATTTTTCTGACACTTACTCCACAGCTTTTCCTGGGGCAAGATTTTCCAATTCGTCACGTCGAAGAGAAGGTCACCTGGCATGGTTGGAAGGTAGCTCCCCTTGTAAACAAACCAAAGTTGGACACCTTTACTACAGCACTGGGGCAGCATGGAAGGAGGGGCTTGTGGACAGAGCACTGGATGGGGAGTCGGGAGATATAGGATTGGATCCTGGCACTACCCAGACACACAGTGACTAAGATCACAACCTCAATAAACCAAGCGCTGCACAGATACAGTGTCTGAGATCAGGGCCCCATTGTGCCAGGCACCTCCCAGACAGATTGGGGTTGTCGGGCCAGGCGCTGCCTGGAGACAATTCCTGCCCCACTGAGCTAATAGCATAAAATAGCAAGAGATGGGAGGAGAAACTAAGAATGAGAAAGGTTCAGTCACCTAGGGAGTCTGTGGCACAGCAGGATACAGAACCCAGGAAACCTGAGTTTAGTGCCTGATCCCCTCAAGTGAGTCAGCCTCTCTGAATGAGTAATAAAATAATAGCACTAAATCATAAAGCAAAATCTGCCTGTCAATGTCCTCAGCCTCCAAAACAAATTGCTGGCTAAGCCAGATCAATTCTCATTAAGAGGTGTGTCTTATTTACTTTTGATGTGCCACACCTCCTGTGACACTCTGTAAATAATGAGAGCTATTTGTGCTACACTGACCCAACTTCATGCCAAATTCTCCCCTTTCATCCCAGGTACAGGTTTTCATTTCCTCATGTTGTGTGGCTTTTTCTGCCTGAACAAAGACAGCATTCTTCCTCCAGGAATTTGGTGCCATGACCTGGGAAACTAGCCAGATGAGCACAAAGGGAAAGTCATCAATGTTAAGGCCAGAAGGGACCTTTCTGACCATCCAGCCTGGCCTCCTGCATAGCACAGGCAGTAGAATTTCACTCTGTGATTCCTGCATCTGGCCCAATGACTTATGGAAACTGATTTCCCTTTTGATTTCAACAGGAAAATCTAATTGTATCAGGTGACATTAAGAAACCGGTTCACTGCAAACAGACACACATATAGATGGACTCATGCAGATGGATAAGCCAGGGCTCCAAACAGTGATAACTGCATGAGATTCTCTGTCTCGGGTCATGCAGGAAGTCAGATTAGATGGTTATAATGGTCCTCTCTGGCCTTAAATTCTAACAATACTATTTCCCTGGAACCCACAGAACCCAAGGCAGCTGCTGATGTGCACATATTGCCAGCATTTGTCATTGTAAAAAGAGAAAAAATGCAAATAGTGACTTTGGGGGTTTTTGGAATAGAAAATTCGAAGTCTCCGGTTAGCGACTAAGTTAAGAGATGAGACCCAAAAGCAAAGTGTGGTGCAGGTGAGATGTAGCATGATGGCCATGATTTCAGATGATTTCAAAGACATCTGTATTTATAGGGACAGATTTTAAATTCCTCCTACACTCAAAAGCTGCAGACAGAGATGGTCCCGATCTCGTGCTAGGATCACTGCTGGAGGCATAAAGGGGATTAGGTCACTAACACTACAGAACTGCTGGGGCCAATGAGGAGCACAATGACTCTTTGCTTTAGACTCACCTTGACAGCGCTGGGCTGGAAGCAGATGGATTTGAATAGCTCGATGAGTGGGTTTTGGGACAGGGCCAGTGTGAGAGCAGTATGCAGCACAACTTCCAGCAAAGTTGCGTTTTCCTGACGGCCTACGTCACTCATGATATTTCCCAATTTGTTTTCCACGGATTCTTCTGAGGGCAGTGACGTCTTGCCCTCTAGCATATGCTCCATTTGCTTTGTGATGGCCTAAATGACATTCAGATAAAAGAGAGAGGGTTTTAATGGGCTCACTTTGCACATTTCACTCCAGAGGGTCACACTGATCTCTGTTATGTTTCATAGTCAGGGTGAAATTCAGCACAAGACCAAGGTGCAGGGTTCAGTGATCACTCAGCTTGCAAAGAGATCTGCTTTGTTCCATGTCCGGTTCCAACTGGCTATGATAGCAGAGATTCACAGCACCTCACCTGACTGCCTGGGAAGTTCAGTCCTTACAGGCACATCCCCTATAACTACATAGGCACCAATTAAGTCCAGTTCAGGTCCTATGTGGCAGATCGTCCGCTGGTGTAAACTGTGCTGGTTCTCTGCACAAGGGTGAATTTCACTTGTACAGAATCAAATCAAAACATGTTCTATTATAATGTAAGGGGACTATTAACCCCTTACCGAAACTTAGTGGGTCTTTTTGGCTGGCCATCTCTCAGTACTGAAGGATGGAAAGGGTCAATGAGGAAGCAGGACCCTGAGACGGACAGCCCCCAGGGCCAGTGGGGAGAGGCCAATGCTCCAGGTCAGCCTGACTGACAGGGCGGACAGGCCAGTGAGGGAGTTAGGAGGGCAGGGGGCACATCCCATCCGCCAAGTTAGTTGGAGCTGCTGCCTGGTTGGGGTGGCTGAGCTAAGGACGGAGCAGCCAGCGGCTGGGAGGCCAGAAAAGAAGCCCCGGGAGCTGAGCTGAGCAGACCCACAGCAGCAGAACCAGGGGGGCCCGAGGAACGTCCCTGGAGCCAAGCTGGGCAGAGCCAAGCCGAGCCACTTTGAAGAAGAGTGAAGTGGGAGCTGGGGCTGGAGCTGTCTGTAGTTGGGTGTGGTGAACAGCTGCGGAGAGCGAGGGGGACCTTGGGCAGGGCAGGGCGCAGGGACGTGCCACTGACCAAGAGGTTGTACAGGCCAGACTTGGAGGGGGATAGTGACCCCAATGGGGGGCGAATGCTGGAGAGAAGGGCCCTGACCCCTAGAACCTGGGGCACGTGGCCACTACCAGAGCAAGTGTCTGAGTCTCTATATCACTACAGCACAGCCAGGGCCTGGGCAGAGGCCAGGGGTGTGTGAGACACAGACTGTGAACACCCCTGACACCCCAGAGATGCTGTGTGATGCCCCTACATCAGGGGGCAACGCTGGGTGTTTCCGTTTGATCTTTCTCATCTTTTTTTTTTAATTGATTGCTGTTTAATAAATTGTATTGACTTCGAACATATGCAGTGATCAGTGAGTGGGCCAGGTAAGTGTTCAGTGCAGAGAGAGCAGCCTGGAGTGGGGATATCCACACCCCTGTCCTAAGTGACTACAAGATTGGGGGTCTAGTGCCTCAGAAATCCTGGGCCCAGCCTTGTTGGGAGTTATGGGGGCTCCACCACAGAGGAGAGTGGAAGCGAGGCCCTCGAGGTAAGGCAGGCCTCTGGGTAAACGGAGTGGGCGCGAGGGCTCAGATCCTTTTGCTAGCGAAATCCAGTGAGGGTAGTGGATGAGCCAGGAAAGTTCCCTACAATAGCAGGACCATTCCCCCGCTTACCATAATATAACAGACACTCACTGTTAGTTGCTTGGCTTCTTCAGAATCTGTGTTTTTAATGTGGTCTCTGGCTCTGTCTAGAGTCCCAAACATCAATGGTGTATTTGAGTGGATTTGTATGTCCTAAAGAAATAAATACTTGTGTTATAAAGAAGCTGTTTATGTATTATTTATGTATTTATTTATTAAGGCATATCATTCTACACTGAGAGGTTGCTAAAGAACTCTGTCAGACCAGTTACATTTGAAGGCTAATCAAAATGTTTTACATATATTTTATTATTTGTGTAACACTGACCCACACAGGGCCATTGGCAACAGGGATCAAACCTGGGCCCTCTAGAGCTTAATGCATGAGCTTTTACTGTCTGAGCGAAAAGGCATCTGTTAGCCAGGCCTGTAGCAAGCTCACCATTCTCTAGAGGGCCTAGCCACAACTAGAGGGGGATAGGGAGCCACTCCAAGCAAGCAGGGGTTAGTGTCTAGAAGCCCAGATCTTGATTGGGGCCCATAGTGCCAGGTGCTGGCCAGACACATAGTGACTGACGTCAGTACCCCAGTGTGTTGGACGCTGCACAGATACATAGGTCTGGTCTACCCTACAGACCTGTATTTGCGTAACTCTTGCTCAGGGGTGTGAAGAATCCACAACGCTGAGCGACGTAGTTATGCTGACCTAACCCCCGTGTAGACAGTGCTATGTCAGCTGGAGAGCCTCTCCTGCCAACCGCGCTACTGCCAGCTGTGAGGGTGGATTAACTATGCCGAAGGGAGAGCTTTCTCCGGTTAGTGTACAGCATCTTCATTAAAATGCTACAGTGGGGCAGCTGCATCGGGGCTTTTAAGTGTAGACCTGCCCACAGTAACTGAGATCAGTGCCCCATTGTGCGAGGTGTGCCACAGACATGTACTGAGATACAGTCTCTGCCACAAAGAGTTCTCAATCTAAATACCAAAATCATTTTGAAAGCAAAACACAAAAGCACAAAGGTAATATCTTACAAATCCCGTGTGTTTTGGAACAATTTTTGCTTATCAAGAAGTACAAAATTGCTTTCATGTGAATACAGATCTCTTGAATTTACCAACCCACAGAAAGGAGATGCAAACCATTCATACCATTTCTGTAAACATAAAATTGTGTCGCCTTTGGAAGCAGCTTACCTGTGAAGACTCAATCCCTCTGGGTAAAATCCACTGCTCTTGCTGAAGAATCTTCTGCATTATGTTCAGCCCATAGAAATTACAAAGATTTCTTATAAGGAATATTTGAGGCCACGGTGTTTGGATCTTTTCAACCAGATTTTTCATTGAATTTACAAGTTCGGACTGTTTCTCTGCACTGGTCCATGTATTTTGGTCTGCAGCTGCCAAGCAGAGTTCAGTATTAGCCCCAAAACAATGCAATATTGCTGAACAACTGTTCAAAACTCATACACAATGAAATCCTTGCAGTAAGGTTACTATAGTATTTAAGGGAAAAGGGAGAAAGTCAAGAAAGATCCCATTTGAATAGATACGATTCATCTGACCCACAGCAAGCGGCCAACGAAGTAGCTGATGGCTGAACAAGCAACGGCAGAGCGAGTGGATGATGGTGGAGTGGCAGCTGAGTCATTGCTCGGTGCCTTCCACCCCCTTGGCGTGAGGTGAACTCATGAATGCGCCTCTAAACTCTGGGTCTTCGATGACCAAGGACAACAACTGTGAGTGGGATGCCCGAGGTGGTGTGTAATTTCCCCAGATTACTGGGTGAGGGCTGTAGCCCATGGGACTAGCTTCCCTTTACTATATATTCACTGCCTTGCCTTTATTATATCAAATTTATATAGAAGAGTTCCTGTAGTATGAATGTTGCAACTGGGCTCAAGGTGGTTCTGTGTTGTATTGTGAAATGGAACCCATAGATATTGAACCCAGCCCTTGTTACTGCTGCCTCCACCTGGCAGAAGGTTTACACATTGAAACCACCTTACTGAAATGAAACGTTTGATAATGTCAAAACATTTCATTTTGATCATGCCATATATAATGTAATGTAATGAAAGTCAAAAAGAGAAAATTGAAATGAAACGATAAAGTTGAGACAAAAGGTAAAAATCAAAATGAAACTAAAATGAATAAGACAAAATAAAATGCTCCATTTCAATTTCAAAACTTTTGTTGAAAATCTCATCAAAATTGACGCGTTCCCCCAAAATATTTCAATTCAGATGGAAGAGCATTTTCTAATGAAAAACTGCTAAGTTGAAAATTTTTTGATCAGCTCTAGGAATTCTGTGGACAAACACAATCATTAAAGCAAACAACATCCATGGAGCTATATGGTTTTCTAACCAATCTTCCCTCATGTCCAGCAATACTGGAAAATGGTTAGAACCTCCACTTACCACTTGGCAGCTCTCTGCCAAGCACAGCTGCAACATTACTGATGGAGAGTCGGAGCTTAGCAATCAACTGCAGGTTTTCAATACTGATGACAGTGGCAGAGCTGGGAGCAGACAGATCTGCAATGGAAAGCAAGTTCTCCCAATTCTGGCTGGCATCTTCTTGAAAGGAGGAATACACAAAATCCTGTTCAAGAGAGAGAATTTAAAAATTGTGCAGTAGTGAACAGATAGTACCTCTGTGTAAAGGGGACGCAGTTGGTTGGGCCGTCTATATTCTTGTGACTCATCTTTTCCCTTCCTGTCCCATCAACCCCCCCACCACCACCACACACGCACATTAATCTTAAAGGCTACAAAAAAGAAAACTGTTTTAGTCATTTTGAAAAGGTGTCAATGACTAAAAGTAATAGCCTGATGGTAAAAGCTCCTGCCTTGCTCCCCCATTGCTCCTCCCCACCTTGTTTCTACCTCCTCGCATCTTCTATCCCCCTCTGCTCCTGTCCCTCTCCTTGCCTCCCAGCTCCTAAGAGCCTACAGGTAAAATTTTCAAAAGTGTCAAAGTAATTTTCAAAAGAAGCCAAAAGTCACTGAAAGTCTACGGGAGTACGGCTTCTAAGTGACTTAGGCAGTAAGATTTAGGCTCCAAAGAACCAAATTTATTTCTGAAAATGGGAGCACTGGCCATTAATCGTGTATGTTTCTCCTTTTCTGGGTGCCCAACGTGTGATACCTTGATCTGACTTGTAGAAGTGTGAGCACTTACAGCTGCAACTGAGGTCAATGGGAGCTGTGCTATGAACATATAAAATGCTATAAAAATGCTAAGTATGCAGAAAAATCAGGTCCTGGGAATCTCAAATTGGGCACCCAAAATTAGTGGAGACTTGACAAATTGGCCGTAATCAATCTATGTCTCTGTTCAACAGCTGTAAAATGGGGATAATTATATCACCTAATCTAACCGGCATGTAGTGACGATCAATTCATTAATGTTTGTGAAGCACTCGGATATTCTAGTGAGCGCACCATAGAATTAATAGTTCAATATTCAGAGCAGGATCTGGGTAGTGTGCAGAGAATAAGGCTCGGCCACACAAGTTTGTACAGCACCTAGCACAATGGGGCCATGGTCCATGACTTGTACTCCTAGGCACTACAATAATATATATAAATAAATAATAAGAAGAAAAATATTGAGTAAATATTCATTCACTGAACGAGGCAGGGATTCCATGGAAAAAATAGTATGGGATTATGTAATTGCATACTGTATCATAATGCATATGCCAGGGCACACAGGGACCAAGTGAAGACAGCAGAGGTAACCTTAATTTTAGCATTTCCAAACATTTGAGTACTTGACTTTGCAAACTTAATAATGTTCTTCTAACATAGTTACTATGGAGGTAATAAAACGTCTCTGTTTATCCACAGACACCCCCGCATGTGACTCACTTCAAAGCAGCAAACTACCATGAAATAGAAATCATCGCGACTGCTTTCATTTAATGGTAGTACTTCCTCCATCGTGGAGAGATATCCTTCCAGGTGTTCCTTCACATTGTCTAGTCTAGGAGGAAATGGACATAACTTATACAATGGGGATCTGTGAGTGAAATATAGTTAATATGGCTGCGAGGAAGCACTAGAACCAACCTGCATCGGAGAAGCATTTTCAAAAGGGAGGACTTGACAGTCGGACTTGGGTCCATGCACTCTTCAAAGGGCGATAAGTCACTTGTTGGTTTGTACACTTAAATCAAAGAGTAGAATGGATTACTTTTTTTCCTGAGCACATGAGACCAGATCCCCTCCTGGCATCAATTGGTCAAAGCTACACTGGAGTCAACAGGCCAGATCCCCTTCTAGTGTCAATTGGTCCTAAATGCTCCAACACCAGAAGGCAAATAAAAAGGAACTTATATTTATTGTTTGCGTTTTTTATCTCATGGTTTTAAAGTCACTCTCCTGAGTTTTGGGGCCTGACTCAAGATATCTGAATAGTAGGGAAAGTAGTATCAAGCCTGTGCTACACACATCACTCACCCTTTCGAACATCTGGATGTTCTGGGTTAGAAGGTTTGCAGGCCACAAACTTAATCAGTTGTTTGATGATCTCTGCAGATGGTGGGATTTTGTCCCCAAAACAGTAACTACTGACAAACTCCACAAAGAAAGAGTTGCACTTTCTCCTGAATTTGTTGTGACTTGCAACTGCCTCCCTAAGGCGAGAAAAGTATTTGTTTTAAATGTCACTATTTTAATCTATAATGCAGCAGACAAAATCAGAAAGGCTGGAAGATGAAGCTAAATAAATTGAGACTGAAAAACAAAGGCAAAAATTTTGAACAATGAGGGTGATTAACCATTGGAACAAATTACCAAGGGAAGTGTCATCATTTGAAGTCTTTAAATCAAGATTGAATGCGTTTCTAAAAGATCTGCTATAGCTCAAGCCAGAATAATGCACTAGATGTAGAAATCGCTGTGTGAGATTAAAAATCTATGAATCTACCAATCTCTCTGTGCTGAAACATGCCTATAACTCCACAATTCCTGCTAAAGTTAAGAGGATTTGAGTATGAACTGAGGGTTGACTTGATCCTGTAATGTCAATAACAATTTCTGCCTGATATGAATTATTCCACATTCTGGGCAAAACAACTTTATTCACTTGGAGTTATCATTGCCAGATTCATTCCCTTATTTATGCCCCCACCCATCAAAAAAAGAGGTCTGGGATAGCTCTATGTGTAACTTGGTTTATTTACACTATAGACCACAGTTCTGGAATGAAGTGGTCACTCTGCAGGGAATCCCTTTCTTTCAGGAATATCAGCCCAAAGCCAATCACCCAGTCCCTAGGGAGGCACTCCGCTCTGAACAAAAGCCCAAGAAAGACAGAAAAACTCGCCTGCTGCTCACACAATTCCCCCTACCCAAAACTCTGCATTATTCCAAAAAACAACACACACTGTGAGCCCTAGAATTGAAAAGTGTGTCTTAACAGCGCCACCTATTGACATCTGACATAATGACATAATTCCAGGAAAATGTTTAAAAATCCATTTATGGCTCCTAAAAATAATTACCCAAAATCAGAAAAAGATGAGCCCTAACACTGGAGCCCTGGGCTCAGAGCTCCAACGCATGCTGTAATCGTTGTGTGAAGGTAAGGAGGGGAGCACAAAGAAGTCATTTGCAGTTTTCTGATTCTGAGACCAGCCAGTGGCCTTCAGCATTGTTTAGGGCTGCCTGTGAACTGATCAGTTGTCTATGACGCTAGGGCTGGATGTTCTACATCCAGCTGCCTGCCCCCCAAGTGTGGCCTCTGCACTAGTTGAAAGGCCAGGTTTGGCACAGAGTTGGCCACAGCTACTATTTTCAAAAGCATGATTTTTAAAGGGACTTAGGTTCCTAAATCCATAGGCATTTTTGAAAATGCTACTCTACATCAGCTGTATGCCATCAGGTGACTCCCCAGTGCGGGGGAATCCCCAGCTGTGGAGATACATCTGCTTTTGGTCCACTTTATCCCACTGGAACTGTACAAAGGGGCCGGAGTGGGAAGCAGCACTGAATGCCCCATTTATAAGCTGCAACTTCAGATGTTTACAATCCTGGTCCCCAGTCCTGCAAACAGATCAGTGTGCACAGATCCTACATGCAGAGTCCCATTAAAGTCAATGTGTATGGAGAGACCTATCCTGATCGATCCTCCAGCAGAACAAGGAGCTGTGTCCATTTATAATCTGGGAGAGGGAGTGGTCCATTTTTCTAAGAACTCAAAGAAATTTAGTGGAGGTGTGCCAAATAAAAGGAGTCATTCTGGACACACCATCAGTAACTGAGATTCGCAGGAATATTTCTGTTAAACAAGTCTCCCAAATAACAGTCTCGTGACTGTACAATACCTGGTGATCTCGGAGGCGGTGGGCACATAATCCTTGGGGACGCTCTCCTTGCAGATCTTGCATTGCCTGATGTTCCACTCCAGGATGCACTGTGTGCAGAAAATGTGACCACAGGGCAGCTCAGCTGGATCAGTGATCTCATTCTGGCAGCTTCTGCACTTGTTCACGCCCTTCCTGAAAGACACCATAAAAGCAAGATGCAATTCACAGGGTCTGATTCTC
This sequence comes from Mesoclemmys tuberculata, assembly GCA_007922155.1. NCBI lineage: Eukaryota > Metazoa > Chordata > Testudines > Chelidae > Mesoclemmys > Mesoclemmys tuberculata. The sequence goes on from ML675703.1 coordinate 551,979, forward strand.
CATTGCCTTGTGCCTTACAGAGTCAATAAATACATAAATAATAATAAAGACTTGCATAGCTGGGCCCAAGCTACATGACACTATACACAAGTCCAACTGTCACAGGGTGGCTGGCTCCTTTAAATGAAACAGGTCCTGCTCCCCTCTGCCGGAACAGGTGCTTCTAATTTGGCCAATTAAAAGGCAGATCAGAACCTGGGGTTATAAAGGATCTGGGAGAGGGAGGAAGCTCCTGAGGGATGTGGTAGGAGGTTCCTGGGGAAAGGCTGAAAGCAGGGGAGCAGCAGAGGGGTTTGCTAGCTGACCTCCCCAAGCCAGAGGGCCAGGGCCAGGGCCAAAGGGCTGGAGAGGGCTGAAGGCAAGGGGAGCAGTGGAGGGACTTACCTGCTGACATCTCCACCCAAGAGAGCTGGAAAAAGTTAGTGTAACAGGAGGAGTGATGGATTCCCAGCAGTGAGGCTGGGATGGGGGGGGTTCCCACTGTGAAAAGTAGGGTTGCATTCCAGCTGGAGAGGGCCGACAAAGAGCCCTGGTGTGATGGAAGATGCCAGAGAGTGATGTGTTCTACACTGCTGTCATGGGATTTTAGGGACTGTATGTGCTGTAGGTTATAAATGGACGATGCTTTGAGATTCTTGTTCTGGATTCTTTGCACTAGCTTTTTGTAATAAATTGGCCCAAGAAGGAGTATTTTAGAGGCAAGTGAGCCTGTTATAGAGTCCTAAGGGGACCGAGAGGCGAAGAGGGACAACAACACTGGTATTAAGATGCCCAGCCACAAGGGGGCGCTCAGAATAGGGGGAATTTTTCACATCCATGGTACATAATCCAAAATGTTTTGCGTATATTTGGGCACAGCACTGAATGCTGAGTTAGACATGCCATGGTACACGGAAAGAGCTTAGTTCCTGACAATGTTCTGTTAACTTGCAAGTGTAATTAATAGATATATCGCCTGCTAAAGATGCCCTTGTTGAAAATTTACCCACAATGATCTTTTTGGTTTTTTGCTCAACTTACACAAGGTAGATGGTAGCAGCATTATTGCTGCATCTCTTCAGCACTTTTGTCACAACTTCAAAAATCTTTGCTGGTGTATGATCTGTTTTGTACAGTACCTACAAAAAATAAAGCATAATGAATATCATTACATTCTAAATGACAAAAGAAGTGTTTAAAAAGTTACATTCACACAAGCAAGCACTCAAAAGTTAAGATGTGCCAGAATCAAGGTTGTCCATTCAACCTTAACTCTGCCTTTTTAGTGCATGCATTCTGAAAGTTTTGTACAACATCACATAGGAAGTCTGTGGGCGAGCCTAGACTAGATCTTGAGTTCCAGCCTACAGCCTTAAACATTCTCCCTCATTCACTGCCTATCCTGTCCACTGAATGAGGCAGGAGTCTGACAGAACCCGTAGCACACGATCATGTAATTAAAGACTGTATCATAATACAGAAGAGCATAATTTGTATAACTGAATACCAAAATTATTAAAAATCAAAATCAAACATTTCAATCAACCCCAAACTAATTATTTCCATTTAAATTTTTCTTTGTGGAAATTTCAAAATTTTTCATCTTTCGTTCCAGTTTGGAATGAAGCCAAATTTCCAAATCTCTAAATCCTTTGCCAAACAGGCTTTCTGTCCTGTGCAAGGCTCTAATTCTGGGGTGAGGACTGCAGGGGGCCTGAGTGTAGTATCACTGCAGAGGGGCTAGGGATGGTCTGTGGAGGAGGTCATGTGCAAGGTTAGTGCAACTTGGACCTCTTGTAGGCTACCTCCTGAATCCCTGTGGGTACACCATGTCCCATGTGGGTGAAGGACAAGGTTGGGTGAATCCTCCGAGCACAGAAATCCTTTCTAGAGCTGGGTGAATCCTTTCTACAGCTGGGTGAATTTTTCAGTTTGCTGGCAATTCCAAAACATTTGAGGAAAAAATGAACTTCAGGTTAAACTGAAAGCAAAATGTTTCAAAATTTTTGGCAAAAGAGACAATTAAAAAAGAAATTGTTTAGTATCGAACAAAACTTTTTGGAGAAAGTTGGAACATTTTGTTTTGATTTCAACCATTTTTAATTTTTAAAAACTGTATTAAACAGTAAAAAAAAGGAAATTTTGAAAGGGAAAAGTCATTTTGAACCAAAAAATGGAAATTTTTTTTCACAATTATGTTCTTTTTCGTTTATTTCTGACAAACAATTTGGCAGAACTGATGCAAATTCAGGAAATATTTTGTTATTGCCAAATCTGCATTTTTCTCCAGAAAAAATGTTGAATGAAAAACTTCCAGCTGTCTTTTTCCCGAGCTCTGCTGGGGCCCCCGGGCTGTAGCCTTTGGTTCGAGGTGGTTTCAAAGGAGCCGTGGGGTGCTATTTTGTACACTTACATTCCAGAGGAAGACAAACTGCTTCACAACAAGCTTTAGCAGCTTCTCGTCCATGTTGGTTTCATCGTGTAGCAGGTGTTCGATGAGGAGATAGACGATGTTGGTGCAAGTCCATTGGTACCTGAAAAATAGACAGAACTGCCTCACTAAAAGGAACTGCACCTTCTCTGCTGGAAAAAATAATTCTTCCTCATATCTTTGGACAAAACCGGCCACCTGGATACAGGAACTGAACATGTAAACAGGTTCTTTGTCTCACAATCCCCTCCAGGACTAGGTGTGATGGCTTGTAGTCAGGGAAGCTCCTTACTGGCTGCTCAGGGCAGGTTACAAAAGGAAGGAGAAGCAGATACAAGGGGAAATCAAAGGGAAAAAAGCTTCGTCCTTTCCTCTGCTGTCTGCATAAAGCTAGGAAAGCCTTGGTGGAATATGCCTAGGGCTTCTGAGTGGATTTGTTCTTGCTTTGCTCATAGAACAAGCTCTGAAGAAAGAGCCATGAAAGGACTAATTGCTGGGGTTTTAATAGGAACGTAGGACAGGAAGGGACAACTTGGGCCATGGAGTCTAGTCCTTGCTATCACTGGCAACTCTGTTTGGCACAAGATCAAATGGGGATAAACTGGCCATGGCTGAATTTAGGCTGGAAATGAGAAGGTTTCCAGTCTTCAGAAGGAGAGAGGTTCTGGAAGAGCCCCCCCGATAGGAGTAGTGGGGGCAAATACCTTGCCTGGTTTAAAAATGAAGCTTGATAAGTTTATGAACTGGATTAGCTTCAATAGCTCTTAAAGCTCCCTGGTGTTTACCACCACTCCTCCCCTCCCATTGTGTTTATAGCAAGAAATCCCAATCCACACTCAGCCTTCATTTTGTTAGGCTCAACAAGCCAAGGTCTTTTAGTTTCCTGTCCTCAGATAGGCTCTCCATTCCCTTGAGCATCTCACTCTGCTCCTGTTCCAGTTTCATTCTCCTTCCTCAGCTGGGGAAAGTGCTCTCCAGTGTATACATCCAATTCTGCAATATTAAAATGTGTACTTCCAAAGGCAAGATTTGTGCCAACAATACAAGCAGTCAACTGTGAGCAAGTGACATAAAATATTGGACCTTTAATCACAGGATAGGCCTGTCCCATTAATGGCTCTGATCCTCCATGGACTGGTGCCCTGCTTCATCATTTACACATGCGTAAAACATTCCTGGTGGTGTGAGAAAAGAAGTCTGACCTACCAGGCATTTATACCCAATCTGCACAGGTGTCAATAGCCTCACAAAGGGTGAGGAAGGAGGATGTCAGAGACTAGTGAAGGTATCTAGGATGTTTACTTTACAATTTGAACTAATAGAGTAACACAGCTGGCAAAGTAAAAGGCTTTTATCTGTTATATAGATCAGCCACTAGTGGGGCCACAACAAACACGGAGCGACCGTCTAACAGACATTTGATCTGAACATGAACTGTTTTTTCCCATAGAAAATTATGACTTTTCATTGAAAAAAACAAAACCCAAAAATTTTTCAGTAACTGAAGATTTGGGTTAAAAAATGCAAAAAATTAAAATATATTTTGATTTCTGGCTGAAAACTGCTGGCAAATGTTTAGTTTTCAAGTTTTTCTGTATAAATTGAGAAAATTTTGAGGAAATTGACTCTTTCTGCTAAGAAAAAAAAAATTTGTTGAATGGAAAGCCCATCTTTCTGTCTTAGGGAAAAAACATTTTTCACAGACAGACTATTACATGTCTTTAAAAAGTTAATATTCTTTAAAATACTTAGAAGTGATTTTTGGAGGGGGTAACACTTACAATATGCTGTTCAATAACTCTTTGTCTTTGTCTTTGTCTTTGTCAGGGTAAAGTCTCATCTGGTAGTCATCAGAAATGATCAGTTCCAGAGTGTGTTTAATGGACTTGATTCTTTTCAGCCAGGTCAGGCAGGCATTGAACGGCAGAAGCTCCTTCTCTGTAGGCTGCAGTTGCTTCAGGATGATGTTCACGGCATCAAGAGCTACAAACTAAAATGACATTTAGAAACAAATCCATCTGAGTTTCAGAGCTAGCCATCTTGTTTCAGGGTGGGGGGCAAAGAAGAGATAAAACAACAGGGCAGGAGTATCTCTTGCTGAAGAGTTGATGCAACACAACTGTAGTAGGTTGCAAAGGAATGACGTCTGGCTGTACACACATACATACGTGCACGCACACATGTACTCTCAGGCAAGACGTGGTCATCAGCAAGGACTGAACTCTCACTATTCAGCATCCACAGCAAAGATTCCTACCATCTGAGAGCTAAAGGTATAACCCCATTAATGGCAAGAAAGGAGCAGAGGCCAAGATACAATCACGACGACTATGCTAGTGTGCTATACATTCAGCTGCCAAGGCAAAGGAACAAGCACTACCTTAGTGGAAAGAAGGGAAAGAAATCCCACAGTTCTTTACAAGCAGTGCAGATTGTAACAGGGTGCCACAGAACATCATTCCCCCTGCTCTTCAGGACCTAATTGCCCTGAGTCGAGGATCTTGTTACCTAACCAATTGTTAAACCTGATCTAATTCCTCATGAAATCAATCCATCTTCCCACTGACATCAAGGCCCCTGTCACCGGGAGGTGCGGTTTCTCTCGGAGATAGACAGCGAGGGAGAGCCAAACCCTCTCTGGGGGTTGGAGCCCGGGAGTACACCACCTGACCTGAAGCCAGTAGGCAGAGCTAGGAATATAAAAGCCAGGCCTGCCCGTTCAGACAGAGAAAGGCGGCTGAGGGAGAAGGACGCCTCTTCCTTGGTGCTGGAGCCTAGGGCTGACCCGACTGTTCCATGGAGGAGAGGCTGCCGGAGCTACCCATGGCATGGGGCCGGGGGATCTGGAGAAGCTACCTGAGCCTAATGAGCTGGAGGAGACCCCCAGATCCTACTACTCAGAAAAGAGGCTGCTGGAGCTACCTACTGCCTGGGGCCCTGAGGACCTGGAGGAGCTAACCGAGCTGCCAACCCCCCGGTGAGCTAGAGGGGACCCCAGGACCCTGTGACCTAGAGGATCTGCCCTCTGCAGATCACTCTGAACAATTCCCAGACCTGCTGTCGAGTGACAAGGCTGAGAGCTTCTGGAGCTTCTCTCGGGCAGAGCGCCCTGAGGAACCAGGGCACGGCCCAGGAGACCAGGTACTCTAGGGAAAAAGAGTGGGAGGAAATAGCCCAGGGTTGCTGACTACAGTCCTGCGGAGCTTGCGCTTGCTCTGAGGCAGTAGGTTTCGGCTAGAGCCCCGCTGACCCAGTGACGGGACACTTGGTCACTGACAGGACCCTGGGCTGAGATGCAGTAGAGACGGGTGGGCCTGTGTCCCCCTCCCGCCTTCCTACCCTGACCTAGGGGTGATCCCCCCCGAGGGCCAGCACCCCTTCCCTGCTGCGAGCCTGCCCCGCCGGTGGGCTAGGCCTGAGACTATTTCCTCGTCCCTCTGGGGGCTAGCGACTGCTTTCCCCACTGCCAGCCTGTGTGGCCGGAGGGCTAGGCCTGACACTATTGCCTTGCCCCGCTGAGGACTGAAGGCTGTTTCCCGCTGCCTGCCCGTCCTGCCGAGGGCTGGGCCGTGGACTGTTTGCTCACCCTGTGAGGGCTGGAGACTGTTCCCATGGTGACGCCCACCCTGCCTAAGGGCTGGGACTTTAGGACTTCCTGCTCCCTTACGCAGGGCTTGAGACGTTCCCCTTTACCAGCCTGCCCTGCCTAAGGGTCGGGGCCCTGAACTGCATGCCCTCCCTAGTAAAGGGCTAGAGGCTACTACCCCATTTGTCTGACTCGCCCTCCCCCAAGGGGTGGGACCTGAAACCAAGGCTTGTCCTGCTAAGGGCAGGAGCCATCCCCTTGATTTTGGACTCCCCGCAGGGCGCAGGCACTAGGAGGTGTGGCCTCACTTGGAGATAGACAGCGAGGGAGAGCCACCAGCGCCGCCACAACAGGAGAACCTTTACAGCTCTTAACCACGGTTTTAAATTAGTTCGAGCTACCTTGGATTTAACCTGGTTTGGCTTGTTATTGTGGACAGGGCAATGGCAGGTATAAGCCATTTTTAAAGAGTGATTAAAACTGGTTTGGGTAACAGCTCCTGGTCAAATGTAGACAGCAACTGCATCAAACAAAACCAGCTGCTTAAAACTGTACTGACAATTTCCTAATGCAATGATTATATTATACAAAGCATCACAGCTGAAAAGAATCTGGGAGTTGTGGTGGATCATAACCTCAACATGAGTTAACAATGCCATGCTGTGTGAAAAAAGCAAATGCAATTTTTGGTTGCATTAACAGAGGCATAGCATGCAAGTCATGAGAGGTGATAGTACTCTAGGCCTAACCAGCACTGAGAAGAGAGCAGTACTATGTCTAGTTTTGGTCACCGTTGTACAGACAGGATATAGAGAAACTGGAAAGGATCCAGAGGTGAGCGACAAAGATGATCAAAGGAACAGAATGCAAGCTATATGAGCAAAGGCTTAAGGAACTGCGTATGTTTAGTTTGGAAAAGAGGAGATGAAGGGGGGACATGATAACTGTCTTCAAATATGTGAAAGGCTGCCATAAAAAGATGGAGAAAAGTTGTTCTCTTTTGCCACAGAGGGCAGGACAATAAGCAATGGGTTCAGACTACAGCATAGCAGTTTTAGACTAAATCTCAGGAAAAACTTCCTAACTTTAAGAACAGTAGGACAATGGAACAAACTACCTAGGGAAGTTGTAGAAGCTCCTTCACTGTAGGTTTTCAAAAGGAGGCTGGACAGCCATCTGTCCTGGATGGTGTAGACACAACAAATCCTGAATCTTGGAGGGGGGTTAGATTAGATGACCCTTATGGTCACTTTTAATCCTATGACTCTATGGATTCCATCACTGGAAGCCGGGAAATACACAGAGGATTCCTGGATTCAGAGATTCTAGGGCCAGAAGGAACCATTGTGATCATCTAGTCTGCCCTCCTATATAACGGAGGCAATAGGGCCTCCCTGAATTAGTTTGTTTGAACTAGAGCCAATCTTTTAGAAAAACATCCAGTCTTGATTGAAAAATTTGCCAGTGATAGAAAATCCACCATGACCCTTAATAAACGGATCTAATGGTTAATTCCCCTGTGTTAAAATTTTGTACCTTATTTCAACTTCAAGCCACTGGACATTCTTATACCTTTGTTTTATAGACTGAAGAGCCTTTTGTCAAATATTTGTTCCCCATTTTGGTACTTACAGCGTGTATTCAAGTCACCCCGTAGCTTTCTCTTTGTTAAGCTACATAGATTGAGCTCCTTAAATCTATCACTATAAGGCAGGTTTCCTAATCTTTTAATCATTCTTGTGGCTCTTCTCTTCTCTTCTCCTCTCTTTTCTCTTCTCTTCTCTTCTTACCCCTCACCTATTTATCAACATTCTTCTGGAGTTGTGGACACCAGAACTGGACACAATACTCCATCAGCAGTCGCACCAGTGCCAAATATAAAGGCAACCTCCCTACTCCTACTTGAGAATCCCTGTTTATGCATCCCAGGATTATGTTAGCTCTTTTGGCCCACAGCACTGGGAGCTCATGATCAGCTGATTAATCACTATTACCCCCAAATCTTTTTCAGAGTTACTGTTTTCTGGGACAGAGTTCCCCATCCTGTAAGTATGGCCTACATTCTTTTTTCCTACACATATACATTTAGCTGTATTAAAATGCATAGTTGTTTTCTTGCACCTAGCTTACCAAGTGATCCAGATTAGTGACTGTCCTCTTCATTATTTACCAATTCCCTAATATTTGGGTCATCTACAAATTTTATCAGTGATGATTTTATATTTTCTTCCAGATCATCAATAAAAATGTTAAACAGCATAAGGCCAGAACCAGTCCCTGTGGGATCCAGTAGAAACACACCCACTTGATCATGAGTCCCCATTTACAATTACAGGTTGAAATGAGAAACTCTGAAACACTGTTCAGATAACCTCACTCACCATTTTAGTTGTGTCTTCATTATAAACTTTCTGCAGCTCATTCGCTAAAGTCTCCTCGATCTTTACTAAATCAATGAACAGCTGATAATTCTCTTGTAGGTAGAAATATTCAATGTGCAGCCATATCAGGGAAAACTCCACATCGTCATTTGCCAAAGAGGTGTAGAGACGTTTTGCACCAGTTATGAGAACATTGGACAAAATCTGGTGATAAAAGAAAAGGAATTATTTCTACTTATTGTCAAGCACAAGAACAGCGATTGACCCATTATATTAAGTTCTCTGTTGCTGCCATGTTTAATGAATGATGTAAGAAATTTTCATCACTAATTCTAACCCCAGTCAAAAAAAGAATGGTTACTTACCTCGTAACTGTTGTTCTTCAAGATAAGTTGCTCAAGTCCATTCTGATTTAGGTGTGTGTGTGGGCCACATGCACCAGTGCTGGAAGTTTTTCTCCTAGTGGTACCTGAAGGGCCGGCTCTAGCGCCCTCTGCAGTAGTGCATGTATGTGCTTGTATATACAGCGCTGCTGGCCCCCCTTCCTTCCACTTCCTTCTTGCTGGAACTCTGACAGAGGGGACACAGAGTGGTTTGTGGAATGGACATGAGCAGCACATCTCGAAGAACAACAGTTACGAAGTAAGTAACTGTTCTTCCTTCAAGTGCTTGCTCATGTCCATTCTGATTTAGGTGACTCACCAGCTGTGCCTCTGGAGGTGGGCAGGCGTTCATGGCCATGAAGATTGCAGTACTGCTCTGCTAAGTCCTGCATCGTCCCGAGCTTGCTGCATGATGGCATAATGGGATGTGAAGATATGTATGGTTGACCATGCAGCAGCCCGACAAATATCCTGAATAGATACACACACCAGGAAAGCCGCTGAAGACGCCTGGGCCCTTGTGGAATGGGCTGACAGGGATGCTGGAAGCGTGACTCTGGCTTGTTCATAACAGGCATGAATGCAGACTGTAATCCAGGATGATAGTCGCTGCGAAGAGACTGGTTCACCCTTCATCCTGACAGAATACCAGCAGAAAGATGTCCTGATTAAAGTGAAAATGGGAAACGACCTTTGGGAGGAACACAGGATGAGGGCAGAGCTGGACCTTGTCTTTGAAGAATACCGTGTAAGGTGCCTCTGAGGTCAGGGCCCTAATCTCTAACACCCTCCATGCAGAAGTGATTGCTACTAGAAAAAGATGGTTATTCACCTTCTGTAGCTGTTGTTCTTTGAGATTTGTTGCTCATGTCGCCGGAAGGTTTTCTCCCAGTGATACCCATAGGGTCAGCTCTTGAGCCCCCTGGAGTTGCACATCCACATCGCTCCATATAAGGCCCCACCAACCCTCCATTTCCCAGTTCCTTCTTGCTGGAAGAATCCGACAGAGGGGTAGGTGGCCAGATTTGGAATAGACATGAGCAACACATCTCGAAGAACAACAGTTACGGAAGGTGAGTAACCGTCTTTTCTTCTTCGAGTGCTTGCTCATGTCCTTTCCTGTTAGGTGATTCGCAAGCACTCTCTTAGGTGGTAGGTCAGAGTTCAGTTATACACTGACTGCAGGACTGCTCTACCCACTGCTGTGTCCTCCCCGGCTTGCTGAGTAATAGCGTAGTAAGCTGTGAAAGAATGAATTGAGGATGTCACCACACTGCAGATGTCCTGAATAGGAACCTGGGCTACGAAGGCTGTTGAAGTCACCTGGGCTCTAGTCGAGTGGTTGTCAAACCCGGGGCTGGCATTTTCGCTAGTTAATAGCTGGTCTTAATACACAATGTAATCTAGGATAATATTGTCTGGGTGGAAACAGGCAGTCCTTTTATTCTATTAGCCACTGCCACGAAAAGTTAGGGAATCTTCCTAAAGGACTTTGCTCTCTTGATATAGACAGCCCTCCTAACACTTGGGAATGAAGGCACTGTTCACGGTTGTTAGCGTGCGGCTTCGGGTAGAAGACTGGAAGAAAAATATCCTGATTGGAGTGAAACCGAGAGACAACCTTTGGAAGGAGCACCAGGTGCAGTTGCAGACAAACCTTATTTTTGAAAAATACTGCGTACGGCGGTTTTGACGTCAAAGCTCTCAACTCTGTTACTCTCCTGGCCAATGTAATGGCTACTAGGAACGCCATCTTATACGACAAATACAAGAAAATTGAGTGGCATTCTACCCATGGATGAAAGGCCAAGATTGCCACTAGGTGGACCTTCAGAGAGGACACCAATAGTCCTTGTTGCTTAAGGTGTAACAAGTAGTCCAAAATGAATGGTACAGATGAGGCCTCTTGGGGGGATCCCTTTCTGTTGTGACCAGAAAGAGAACTTCTTCCACTTTGCCGTATATGTAGCCCTTGTCAACGGTTTTCTACTTTCCATTAAAATTTCCCTGACCCACTCCAAGCAATGAAGCTCCTGCTGGTTCAGCCATGGAGCTTCCATGTCGTGAGATGAAGAGACTGTAGGTTTGGGTGGCAAAGGCAACCTTGGTCCTGCATCATCAGGTCTGGAAGCAGTGGAAAGGTGATAGGTGTCTCTACGGAGAGCTCGAGTAGCATGGTGGCCCAATGTTGGTGCAGTCATGCCAGTGCAATCAGGATTGCCTTTGATTTGTCTCTTTCACCTTCAAGAGGACCTTGTGCATCAATGGGATCGGCGGGAAAGCGTAGAATACATTGCCTGATCATGGGATCAGAAAAGCATCCCGTATGGCTCCCTGCTGTGATCCTGAAAGGAGCAAAACGTCACACATTACTCATTTAACCTCATCACAAACAGGTCAAGGTGGGGAAATCCCCATCTTCAGAAGATGTCTTCCATCACATCTGTACATATGGACCACTTGTGGGTGGCTATTAACCTGTTGAGGAAGTTCGCCATGACCACCAGCAATCCCAGAGATGGGTGTGTATATAGATATTCGAAACCTTTAGTGGGCACATAGTATTTTTTCTCTGCCCATTTGGATATGCAGGGCAGAGATGCTGTGGTTTGCCATAAAGCCTTAGCTAGCTTCACTACCCCCTCATGCACTGGGATGGCCACCCTGAAAGGGGCTGCGGATGCCAGGACGCCAAAAGCTCATCCACGGTTTCTTTAAGTTTCTCTGTCTTAAGGCCCAAATTAGCTGCCACCCTTTTCAATAGGTCTTGGTGTGACCTATAATCGTCCATCGGAGCAGCATGCGAGGGGCCCACTACTGTCTCATCTGGGGAGGACAAGCAGGAGGCTGGTAGAAGTGGGGGCTGCAGGCGCCTCTTCCCTAGTTGGTGTGGTCACTGATAGACTACCTGACAGCGACTCCAAATGGTCCAAGTCAACATCTAAGGCCCATGCCGAGGCGGGATCTTTTGAAGACCACAGCACCAAAGTTCCCATAGATGAAAGAGGGTAGGGCACTGTAGAATGGGGGAACCCCCAGGGATTCCAGTATTGTCAAGGTCCAGCCCATTGTCCTTGAGGCCATCCCCCCATCTGATGTGACATGGGGAAGACAGAGAGGGGCTTTGCAGCCTGTCCCTTTGGTGGGACTATAACTTCCTCCCCCAAATCAGAGGGGGTGTATCCCAGTGACAACAGGGGTGCTGATGCTGCCTGCTTCTCCGTGTCAGAATTCTGGCATCGGGGAGCGGTGTCCGGAACTGGAGTGTTGGTCATGTCTCGATCACGATACATCCTTCAGCTTCCTGTAAGGACTTGAGCAGTGCTGTGGCTCTGGTGACCTGCTGCAGGTGGCCTGAAGTTCACGGTGCTGCAGGTGCAGCAAACTACAGGGCTTTGAAGATCAATGCTAACTCTTGGCGGATCGGTGCCAATGCTCTGGGCACTGGAACCAAGTGCCCGGCAACTGTCGGCCCAAACCCAATCGATCCTGGTGCAATTCTGGCAATTGGTGCCAGGAACCCGAGGAGTACTTCGAGGTTGGTGAATGGCAACCAACTGATGGGGCACGAGGCTGTTGTGTTGATGCTGGCATCCCTTTCAATGAACCCCCAGCCAGGGCATCCATTCCTTGGTGTGTAGGCCTACCCTCTTGAGGTGTAAGCAGCACAAATATGGCCAATAGGTCCTTCATCGCTTGGAAGCCTCAGGTGTGGAGGGGACCAGTAGGTGGCATGGGCCTCTGCCGCTCCCTGGATTTGGCAGTGGTGCGGGTGCCAGGCTCGACATCCATCCAGGTGGAGACCCCTTCCGAGCTGACTTCAGCTTCCCTGAAACTTTCTTAGCTAGCTTCGGTGGTCGCGAGTGCTCCCTCTC